>VCII01000123.1:0-310780 GCA_006030095.1 Triplophysa siluroides | reverse complement strand
CCAACATGTTAAATTGTTGAAACTCTCCTTTAACAAAGGTCCATGAGGTGTGGTGTGATTGACTGCAACAGTGTCATATAAGTGTATGTAGAGTGTAACCACAGTCCATCTTATGTTCAACAGTCCATTTGAATGTGCATTCTGTGTTGAACAGTTCATTTTGAGTGTAATGTGTATGCATTTACTCAGTTCAATTTCTACCTTTCATGTACTTAGTGCCGGAAGTATTGGAAGTGATGTGGCTGCACAATGTATGTCACGGCACCATCCGGTTTTGTTGTGTAATGTCCTAATGTTGTGGCAAGCTGGTGAGCCAAGCCTATCATATGTGAAAACCTTGGGCCGTCTGTGCTGTCGTCTGGGCCGCTGAAGCTCCTCACCACTGTGGTCACTTGAAACAAGCAAGGGGACAGCTTCCTCCAAAGGCATACCCTCGACCAAACTGTCCTCGCTCTCCAGTGAGTTTTCCATTTGTTGTTTCTCTTCTCTATCTGGCTCAGGTAACATGTTTTCCTCAGACTGTATGCGTTCAAGCTCCGGAGGTGTACTACACATAGGGTTCATCGTCTCAGGTGGGCAGAGTTCAGATTGCTGCTGAAGTGACACTGGATAATAATCATCTTCATCGTCCTCTTCTTCTGACTTCTCTGCTTCCTCGATTGGCTCCACATTTCTTTTCCTTGCTCGTGGCTGCACTGTCGTTTCAAGTGGCAGGTGGTCACATGGGAGGAGGAGATTACGATGTAAAATCCTTGATCTCCCTTTCCTTTCTCAGGTCTGAGTTCATAAACAGGAATATCTGGACTCACTCGGCGCACAACTGTGTGGATAGTATCCTCCCAATGGTTTCTCAGTTTCCCTGGACCACCACGAGGTGTCAAGTTCCTGATTAAAACACGATCTCCAGGCTGCAACACTGAGCTTTTTAACTTTACTGTCATAATGTCTCTTACTTCTGATCGTAGCTTTGTGCATCTTCTTTCGTGATCTCATAGGCTTCTTCCATGCCCTGCTTCCACTGTTCCATGTAGTGATGGTGATTACAGTTCCTTGTTCTGAGGTCAAATTGAATAACATGTCGACTGGCAACCGTGGGGAGCGTCCGTACAGCAGGTAGAAGGGGGAAAAACCAGTCACTTCGCTGCGAGTACAATTGTACGCGTAGATCAGTTTGTTTAGTGAGTCTTTCCAGTTACTCTTTTGTCTCTCTGTGAGCGTCTTTAACATTGAAGTAGTGTTCGGGTAAACCTCTCTACCTGCCCGTTCCCTTGGGGGTGGTAGGGAGTAGTTCTCGACCCAGCAACTCCACAGTACTTTTTCAGTTGTGTAAACAGTTGGTTTTCAAATTCACCACCCTGATCATGGTGTACTCTTGTTGGGAAGCCGAACCTCAGTGCATAGTCATTAAATATTTTGTCTGCAGCTGTTTTTCCTGATTTTGAAGTGGTGGCGTATGCCTGGGCAAAAACGTGTAAAGTGGTCAATGATTACAAGAATATATTCATAGCCACCCTTACATTTGTCAAGATGCAAGAAATCCACTGACACAAGTTCGAACGGTTGAGTGGTGACAATGCTGGTCAGCGGGGCTCTTGTCTCACGGCTTGGCTTCTTGTGTTTGAGACATACACACTTCCTTGCGACGTAATCTTCTATCTCTCGTTGCATATAGGGCCAGTAAAACTGGTCTCGTATCAGTGACGTAGTCCTGTCTACACCTTGGTGGCCCATTTCATCGTGAAGCTCCTTTAACACAGTACTTTTATGTTTTTCTGGAAGCACCAGTTGTTTCTGCTTGTAGTTTTCCTGTACAACACTCCACTTTCATTTAATTCCAATCTGTCCCACTCTCTAAGAAGGCATGTGATCTGTGGGCTGAGCTGTCTTAGTTCGTGACCTGATGGTTTATCTCCTGCCAGTTTGAACTGAACCACGGGTCCGACAGTGGGTCATTCCTGGTCATGTTTAACTTGTCCTGCTGTTAGTGGAATGAGTAATGTCTCTTGTAGCTAGTGTTGCACATTTACCTGAGATACCCATGGACCAAGATACACTGAACTCATCCTGACTTTCCACTGCTTGTGTCGCTGCTCCAATCACATCATATGACATTTCCTCTGAACACTCTTTCATAAACGTCTCCACATCCAAAGGCATTCTGGACAGGCTGTCTGCATCGATATTTTCTTTACCAGGGCGGTATTTTATTGTGAACTGAAAATCTGCCAGTTCTGCCACCCAGCGGCAACCTGTTGCATTCAATTTAGCAGTGGACAGCACATAGGTGAGTGGATTATTGTCACTGTAGACGGTGAAGAATGGTGCATAGTATAGGTAATCACGAAATTTCTCTGTGATCGCCCACTTAAGGGCTAGAAACTCTAACTTGCCCGAGTGCAAATGGTAATTATTTTCTGCCGCAGTCAAAGTGCGGGAGCCATAAGCAATCACACGTAGTTTTCCATTCTGTCTTTGATATAATACCGCTCTAGTCCCTGGTTGGAAGCGTCAGTATGGAGGGTAAACGGCTGTGAAAACTCTGGGAAGCCTAGAACAGGAGGCTGAATAAGACAGTCTAACACCGTTCCAATATTGTCTGATGCACATTAGCCCACTCAATGGGGGTGTTGGATGGAACTCCTCTACTGTTTCGTTTTGTTTGCCACTTTCTCTTTTATTTTGCAGGGTCTCAGTCTCGACAGGTGCTTTCAACAGGTCATACAAGGGGCTGGCAATACGTGAAAAATCCTTAATATACTGCCGGTAATAACTCAACAGTCCTAAAATTGCTCTCAACTCACCAACAGTACCTGGCTGCTTGTCTTCAGGGCTCTCACGCAGCAGCAGTATCGGCAGGGTCCATTCTATTTCCCTCAGCAGACACAATTCTCCCCAGGTACCGTACTTCTGCCTTAAACAGGTCACATTTCTGGGTTCAGTTTTATCCCATGCTCCCTCAGTCGTCGTAGCACCTTTCTGACGTCACTGACATGATCCTCAAACGTTTTGCTAAACACAAGAACATCATCGAGATATGGCACACAATATTTCATCCCTTAAGCCTTCTAGGCATTGTTCCATGCAACGCTGAAATGCTGCAGGTGCATTCATGAGCCCAAACGGGATCCGAACCCACTCATATAGGCCCCACGGGGTCACAAAAGCTGTCAAATGTCTACTTCCCTTTGCCATGAATCCCTGGTGGTAAGCCTTACCCTGATCCAGCAGTGAAAAAAGGGTGTTTCCTCCCAGGGTATCCATAATGTCCTGCACTCTGGGGATGGGGTGGCGATCTGAATGAGTTTTTTTGTTGAGCTCCCTGTAGTCAATGCATAAGCGCAGAGTACCGTCTTTTTTCTTACACAAACAACTGGAGAGGAGTAGGAAGAGGTTGACTTTTCAACCCACCCTTGTGCTATCAAGTCCTGTAAATAGTCTTTCATCTCTCTGTATAAAGGTTTTGGAACAGAGAGATACGTTTTTGACACTGGTTCACCATCTTTTAGTGAGATGTCCATTTGCAGATTTTCCACACAGCCTATGTCATCATCAGACCTGGAGAATGACTCTGACTCTTCTCTTAACATCCGACTGACTGTCTGTCGCTGGTGTTCATTAAGGTGAGTCAAATCAACAGGAGGTTCCCATTGTTCTTGGGCAGGGGTGCTTTCACTAGAGTTCTGAGCCTGGACATGGTGAATGAATGCAGTTGGTAGGTGATCTGTTTTAAATATGCTGGCAGGATACACTGATCTGGCCGACTGTACAGTTCCAATAACAGTCCTTCCTGACAGCATAATGTCATGACTTGTAGGGTTTTGCACGCTGACAATAATTTTTGGGGTCATCCCTGCCTTTACTGACACAAGAGTTTCACAAAACTCTAGTCCTTCAGGCCAACGTGGGTTCTCGTCAGGTTCAAAGATAAGAGTCTTATCCTCTCTGAAACGTGGGGCCTGTACTCGACACTCGATTTGGATGGAGGTACGTTTAGGCACATTGACTCTCTCATTTGCGGTCCTCACATTATGGTCACATGTCTGTCCTACACTCACTGCATTAATAAAGGTTTCTGCTTTGTTTTTTCCTAAGGTGAGAAAAGCCATTCTTACTGCCTTCACAAGGTGGTCTTTATCCACATGCTTTGTTTGATCTCGCAGGCTATCTAGGACAAGACGCTCAATGACATTAAAGCCAATAATAGGACATTGTTTTGTTTGCCTTTTAACACTAGCATGGGTATTAGCAGCCCATCATCACTAGCAGTAAGTTTAAAGGACACTTCGAGCCATCCGACGTATGGCATTTCTGTTCCATTGGCTGCTTCGATTTGCAAAGGGTCAACTAGCTCTGATACATCTCTGAGAGGAACATCAGGTAAATAGCTTTTTTTCCATACCTCATCTATAGCACAAACTTGTGAACCTGTATCCCAAAGGGCCTGGGTTTCCTGCTTCTGCAGGAAACACCTGATGACACACTTCTTTCCTACTAACTCTTACAGTAGGTGTTTTCCCTGGAGCGCCATTTTCCTTGCACTTGACTTCCCGTGGCTGAGTTGCCTGCTTCTTGACATCTGAACATGCATGTGGCTTACAAAGTCTTTTGTGTGTGGGCCAATGATTTCCTTGACACTCCTTTGAGCAGTATAGAGTGATTTTACAAACTGAACAACATCCTAGTTCCTTTCCTTTCTCTTCCTCACAGCTGCACAAAATTGGGACTTATCAATATCACTGGTTGCTCCATGTCCCGTGGGAGCAACCCCTCTTAGTTTAAAGGAATTCTCCGAGCTTGTTCTACTGGTCTCTGTGCTTTACAACCTGCTCTGAAGTGTTCACTGCTTCCACACCTAAAGCAATGCTGACAGTACTCCTCACCTGCTTGAGTACATGAGAAACACCTTGGCTGAGGGCGCCGTGCTGGGTAAAACCTCTGCGGTGTGCAAACCTCTGCTGGAACTGGGCCGTCTCTCTCATCCGCCCAGGGCCGAATGCTGGTCGATATTCCTGCGCTGCGGTTGGTGACTGCTGGTGGTAAAATGGCATGTCATTTGACTCAGTCTTATAATGGGGTGAAAACACTGGGTAGGGAGAGGGCACAGTTGCTGGTTCTCTGCTTGGTGGGAGGTACTGTGGCGGGGCAGGTGTGGGTCTTTGGATGGTCTCCCTGATTTGGCAGATCTCAGCTTTAAAGTCTTTCAATAGCACCATGTCAGAACGCATTTCTTTAATTTCAGCGAGCAGATCAGGGGGAAGTGTAGCTGGGCTTTGTGAGGTGGCACTTTTCTTTTCCACCGGAGCTTCACTTGACTGGACGGTATTCACATTAGTTACGCGTGATGGGGCAGCATGTTTCTTTTTGTCCAGCCTCTCTTTTCATTGGCACATGAAATGTTCAGTTTCTCCAACAGCAGCTCATCTGAGGTGTCTGTCTGGAGGAGGTAGGGTTGCAGGTCACCTTTAATATTGTCACTCTGGAGCCCAGTTAGGACAGTATGCATAAACAGACTCTGTACTAGTACTGGGTCATATTTTAGGCTTGAATCAGCTTCCTGAGAAGCAAACAGGATTTTTTGTCTTAGATCCATTGCCCTTATCAGGAAGTTTTGAGGGGTCTCTTTACCGTTTTGAACCTCAGAAGTGAGTTGTTTATATAACTCTGTGGCGCCTCTCTCCTGGTAATGACATCTGAGGATCCTACGAAGGGCAGGCAGTGTTAGTTTGTCTTTCCCTTCAAGGTAACTTCGTAACTGCAGGCCTGGTGTGATAGCACGGATTACAGCATCAATAATCTCTGACTCTGGATAGCCTTTGCTGAGCCCACTTTCAATTTGTTTGGCCAGACTAGAAAATGTTAGCTTATTTTTGTCCCAGCTCGCCTATCTGGCCAGATATCTTGAAATCTTTGCGCCACATGGAGCCATTAAGGAGTGTTGGGGCCATATTCTTTTCTGGTTTGCTGGAACTGGAAGGGGGGTTCATGCTTGTTTTCATTAGGTCATGCATTTCGTTCTCTTTTTCTTTCAATGACAGCCTTAGCGCCTCTAACTCTTTCTGTAGTTTTTCTGTGACTCAGTTTGACTGGAGATTTCACCTTCACTTACGTTTGTTGCCGTAACGATTTTGTCTATTATGTCGTGTACACTAAGGAGGTCTGACATACCCTCATCCTCAAGATCGGCCAATTCTTCCCGTTCAAGATACTTTATTACATGTGAAATCACTTGACTGCGAGTTTTACCAGTTACATATTCTTTTTCTGGTCCTGAAATTTTCAGTGCATTGCATACTTTAATCAGCTGTTCGACAGTCAGTTTGTACAACGCTCCTTTAATCTCCAGTTGCAGCTTCTCCAATTCGGACTCCATATTTATCGTAGAAAGAGAGGGCATAGGTAGCAAAATAAGGGTTATTCTGACTTAATTGGTTTTTTTCTGCTCCCTAGTGGTCAGTTTTGCTCACTTCAGGATACAAGGTGCCAGGTTTGTCTGAAGAACACTTCCACCACCTCGCTGAACTCTTTTCTCTGATACCTGGGTTGTTTGAAGGGATGATCGACGCAAGGACTCCACTTACAGCTCAGGGGTGATCCTCAAGCCAAACATCCCAGCGGAGCCTCCAAATGTTGTACCCTTAAAAAGGGGA
Source organism: Triplophysa siluroides (assembly GCA_006030095.1). Lineage (NCBI taxonomy): Eukaryota > Metazoa > Chordata > Actinopteri > Cypriniformes > Nemacheilidae > Triplophysa > Triplophysa siluroides. Next base: position 304,133 of record VCII01000123.1, on the reverse strand, counting down.
AAATAACGGGAGAAGGTTGAAGAAACACACACACGCAGTTCTCGCCTTCACTCGTCTGTATTGAATGAGTTTTTTAACAACGTATACAAGAAAACATACATTTCAATATTCGTGCACTCATATTCAGGACCACAGTCACAAACACCTTCTTAATACATTCTAAATTACCTTTTTGACTCAATTACAATGTAAAATGTGAATTATTTTAAACAACGCTATTAAATGACATCTTAATACTCTTTTAAATGAGTTCTCACGTAACTAAAATGAATTACTTTTAACAGTATTCATTGTCTCAGCATGACACAAACTCACCCTTATAATAATAACTGCACAACCAAAAATATGTGAACGTAGCAGTAGCTAGCTTAAACACCAACGACCAAATAACCACTTGTATGTGGAGGGATTTAGACACGACGGAGCCACGAGGTCTCCGGCAGCTAGCATAACGTCACACTCACACATCTTCTCAGTTAGCACAAAACTCTTTAAACAATATAGTATACACATACAAAGCGTCGCTTTAACTCGTAAAACCACAGTAACATAACAGAATGTACAATCAACATGTTTTAAACATCTACTTTGCTTCGTGAGTGGTAATTACCTTAAAAAGGGGAAAATAACGGGAGAAGGTTGAAGAAACACACACACGCAGTTCTCGCCTTCACTCGTCTGTATTGAATGAGGAAGAGAAGCGCGAATCACGATCTCCCTACGGAAGCCCCAAGGCATTACCAACACATCGACGAATAATCAACCCATCGAGACAAGGATCAGCATTATCTGCATTCCACCTATTAATTACTCGTTGTTCAGTTTTTAAACGGTAACAAAACTTAATATGCCTTCTAATATAAACAATATAACAGACTATTGTAAATGAAAAATGATGAGTTAGGAACTATACTTTCACACCACTTGTCACATACTCCCCCTCAAAATAGATGTTGTCCCCAACATCCTGATGTAACCTTGACCTTCTATCTTATACAGTGCAGTATTACAAACTGGAACTCTTTTTCATACATTCCTTCAAGCACAGGTAAATACCCAATATCTTTGAATGTCCGTTCGCTCTTTTGGTCTTTGTTTTGTCCACTTAGACACGTTACTGCCTTGTTAACAGTTCTGTTTGTGCAACATGTTAAATTGTTGAAACTCTCCTTTAACAAAGGTCCATGAGTGTGGTGTGATTGACTGCAACAGTGTCATATAAGTGTATGTAGAGTGTAACCACAGTCCATCTTATGTTCAACAGTCCATTTGAATGTGCATTCTGTGTTGAACAGTTCATTTTGAGTGTAATGTGTATGCATTTACTCAGTTCAATTTCTACCTTTCATGTACTTAGTGCCGGAAGTATTGGAAGTGATGTGGCTGCACAATGTATGTCCACGGCACCATCCGGTTTTGTTGTTGTAATGTCCTAATGTTGTGGCAAGCTGGTGAGCCAAGCCTATCATATGTGAAAACCTTGGGCCGTCTGTGCTGTCGTCTGGGCCGCTGAAGCTCCTCACCACTGTGGTCACTTGAAACAAGCAAGGGGACAGCTTCCTCCAAAGGCATACCCTCGACAAAACTGTCCTCGCTCTCCAGTGAGTTTTCCATTTGGTTTGTTTCTCTTTCTTCTCTATCTGGCTCAGGTAACATGTTTTCCTCAGACTGTATGCGTTCAAGCTCCGGAGGTGTACTACACATAGGGTTCATCGTCTCAGGTGGGCAGAGTTCAGATTGCTGCTGAAGTGACACTGGATAATAATCATCTTCATCGTCCTCTTCTTCTGACTTCTCTGCTTCCTCGATTGGCTCCACATTTCTTTTCCTTGCTCGTGGCTGCACTGTCGTTTCAAGTGGCAGGTGGTCACATGGGAGGAGGAGATTACGATGTAAAATCCTTGATCTCCCTTTTCCTTTCTCAGGTCTGAGTTCATAAACAGGAATATCTGGACTCACTCGGCGCACAACTGTGTGGATAGTATCCTCCCAATGGTTTCTCAGTTTCCCTGGACCACCACGAGGTGTCAAGTTCCTGATTAAAACACGATCTCCAGGCTGCAACACTGAGCTTTTAACTTTACTGTCATAATGTCTCTTACTTCTGATCGTAGCTTTGTGCGCATTCTCTTTCGTGATCTCATAGGCTTCTTCCATGCCCTGCTTCCACTGTTCCATGTAGTGATGGTGATTACAGTTTCCTTGTTCTGAGGTCAAATTGAATAACATGTCGACTGGCAACCGTGGGGAGCGTCCGTACAGCAGGTAGAAGGGGGAAAAACCAGTCACTTCGCTGCGAGTACAATTGTACGCGTAGATCAGTTTGTTTAGTGAGTCTTTCCAGTTACTCTTTTGTCTCTCTGTGAGCGTCTTTAACATTTGAAGTAGTGTTCGGTTAAACCTCTCTACCTGCCCGTTCCCTTGGGGGGTGGTAGGGAGTAGTTCTCGACCCAGCAACTCCACAGTACTTTTTCAGTTGTGTAAACAGTTGGTTTTCAAATTCACCACCCTGATCATGGTGTACTCTTGTTGGGAAGCCGAACCTCAGTGCATAGTCATTAAATATTTTGTCTGCAGCTGTTTTTCCTGATTTTGAAGTGGTGGCGTATGCCTGGGCAAAACGTGTAAAGTGGTCAATGATTACAAGAATATATTCATAGCCACCCTTACATTTGTCAAGATGCAAGAAATCCACTGACACAAGTTCGAACGGTTGAGTGGTGACAATGCTGGTCAGCGGGGCTCTTGTCTCACGGCTTGGCTTCTTGTGTTTGAGACATACACACTTCCTTGCGACGTAATTCTATCTCTCGTTGCATATAGGGCCAGTAAAACGGTCTCGTATCAGTGACGTAGTCCTGTCTACACCTTGGTGGCCCATTTCATCGTGAAGCTCCTTTAACACAGTACTTTTATGTTTTTCTGGAAGCACCAGTTGTTTTCTGCTTGTAGTTTTCCTGTACAACACTCCACTTTCATTTAATTCCAATCTGTCCCACTCTCTAAGAAGGCATGTGATCTGTGGGCTGAGCTGTCTTAGTTCGTGACCTGATGGTTTATCTCCTGCCAGTTTGAACTGAACCACGGGTCCGACAGTGGGGTCATTCCTCTGGTCATGTTTAAACTTGTCCTGCTGTTAGTGGAATGAGTAATGTCTCTGTAGCTAGTGTTGCACATTTACCTGAGATACCCATGGACCAAGATACACTGAACTCATCCTGACTTTCCACTGCTTGTGTCGCGCTCCAATCACATCATATGACATTTCCTCTGAACACTCTTTCATAAACGTCTCCACATCCAAAGGCATTCTGGACAGGCTGTCTGCATCGATATTTTCTTTACCAGGGCGGTATTTTATTGTGAACTGAAAATCTGCCAGTTCTGCCACCCAGCGGCAACCTGTTGCATTCAATTTAGCAGTGGACAGCACATAGGTGAGTGGATTATTGTCACTGTAGACGGTGAAGAATGGTGCATAGTATAGGTAATCACGAAATTTCTCTGTGATCGCCCACTTAAGGGCTAGAAACTCTAACTTGCCCGAGTGCAAATGGTAATTTTTCTGCCGCAGTCAAAGTGCGGGAGCCATAAGCAATCACACGTAGTTTTCCATTCTGTCTTTGATATAATACCGCTCCTAGTCCCTGGTTGGAAGCGTCAGTATGGAGGGTAAACGGCGAAAACTCTGGGAAGCCTAGAACAGGAGGCTGAATAAGACAGTCTAACAACCGTTCCAATATTGTCTGATGCACATTAGCCCACTCAATGGGGGTGTTGGATGGAACTCCTCTACTGTTTCGTTTTGTTTGCCACTTTCTCTTTTTATTTTGCAGGGTCTCAGTCTCGACAGGTGCTTTCAACAGGTCATACAAGGGGCTGGCAATACGTGAAAAATCCTTAATATACTGCCGGTAATAACAACAGTCCTAAAATTGCTCTCAACTCACCAACAGTACCTGGCTGCTTGTCTTTCAGGGCTCTCACCGCAGCAGTATCGGCAGGGTCCATTCTATTTCCCTCAGCAGACACAATTCTCCCAGGTACCGTACTTCTGCCTAAACAGGTCACATTTTCTGGGTTTCAGTTTTATCCCATGCTCCCTCAGTCGTCGTAGCACCTTTCTGACGTCACTGACATGATCCTCAAACGTTTTGCTAAACACAAGAACATCATCGAGATATGGCACACATATTTCATCCTTAAGCCTTCTAGGCATTGTTCCATGCAACGCTGAAATGCTGCAGGTGCATTCATGAGCCCAAACGGGATCCGAACCCACTCATATAGGCCCCACGGGGTCACAAAAGCTGTCAAATGTCTACTTCCCTTTGCCATGAATCCCTGGTGGTAAGCCTTACCCTGATCCAGCAGTGAAAAAAGGGTGTTTCCTCCCAGGGTATCCATAATGTCCTGCACTCTGGGGATGGGGTGGCGATCTGAATGAGTTTTTTTGTTGAGCTCCCTGTAGTCAATGCATAAGCGCAGAGTACCGTCTTTTTTTCTTACACAAACAACTGGAGAGGAGTAGGAAGAGGTTGACTTTTCAACCCACCCTTGTGCTATCAAGTCCTGTAAATAGTCTTTCATCTCTCTGTATAAAGGTTTTGGAACAGAGAGATACGTTTTTGACACTGGTTCACCATCTTTTAGTGAGATGTCCATTTGCAGATTTTCCACACAGCCTATGTCATCATCAGACCTGGAGAATGACTCTGATTCTCTTAACATCCGACTGACTGTCTGTCGCTGGTGTTCATTAAGGTGAGTCAAATCAACAGGAGGTTCCCATTGTTCTTGGGCAGGGGTGCTTTCACTAGAGTTCTGAGCCTGGACATGGTGAATGAATGCAGTTGGTAGGTGATCTGTTTTAAATATGCTGGCAGGATACACTGATCTGGCCGACTGTACAGTTCCAATAACAGTCCTTCCTGACAGCATAATGTCATGACTTGTAGGGTTTTGCACGCTGACAATAATTTTTGGGGTCATCCCTGCCTTTACTGACACAAGAGTTTCACAAAACTCTAGTCCTTCAGGCCAACGTGGGTTCTCGTCAGGTTCAAAGATAAGAGTCTTATCCTCTCTGAAACGTGGGGCCTGTACTCGACACTCGATTTGGATGGAGGTACGTTTAGGCACATTGACTCTCTCATTTGCGGTCCTCACATTATGGTCACATGTCTGTCCTACACTCACTGCATTAATAAAGGTTTCTGCTTTGTTTTTCCTAAGGTGAGGAAAAGCCATTCTTACTGCCTTCACAAGGTGGTCTTTATCCACATGCTTTGTTTGATCTCGCAGGCTATCTAGGACAAGACGCTCAATGACATTAAAGCCAATAATAGGACATTGTTGTTGTTTGCCTTTTAACACTAGCATGGGTATTAGCAGCCCATCATCACTAGCAGTAAGTTTAAAGGACACTTCGAGCCATCCGACGTATGGCATTTCTGTTCCATTGGCTGCTTCGATTTGCAAAGGGTCAACTAGCTCTGATACATCTCTGAGAGGAACATCAGGTAAATAGCTTTTTTTCCATACCTCATCTATAGCACAAACTTGTGAACCTGTATCCCAAAGGGCCTGGGTTTTCTGCTTCTGCAGGAAACACCTGATGACACACTTCTTCCTACTAACTCACTTACAGTAGGTGTTTTCCCTGGAGCGCCATTTTCCTTGCTTGACTTCCCGTGGCTGAGTTGCCTGCTTCTTGACATCTGAACATGCATGTGGCTTACAAAGTCTTTTGTGTGTGGGCCAATGATTTCCTTGACACTCCTTTGAGCAGTATAGAGTGATTTTACAAACTGAACAACATCCTAGTTCCTCACTTCCTTTCTCTTCCTCACAGCCTGCACAAAATTGGGACTTATCAATATCACTGGTTGCTCCATGTCCCGTGGGAGCAACCCCTCTTAGTTTAAAGGAATTCTCCGAGCTTGTTCTACTGGTCTCTGTGCTTTACAACCTGCTCTGAAGTGTTCACTGCTTTCCACACCTAAAGCAATGCTGACAGTACTCTCACCTGCTTGAGTACATGAGAAACACCTTGGCTGAGGGCGCCGTGCTGGGTAAAACCTCTGCGGTGCAAACCTCTGCTGGAACTGGGCCGTCTCTCTCATCCGCCCAGGGCCGGGTCAAGGGCATGTGGCTGCCTTTTGGTTTCTCAATTTTTTTTCAAATTTTCTCCCACTTTGGGGGCTCTTTCAATTGTTTTCTTTAATTTTCCCTTTTTCTTTTCACTTGTTCTTGTGGGGCAGCATGTTTCTTTTTGTCCAGCCTCTCTTTTTCATTGGCACATGAAATGTTCAGTTTCTCCAACAGCAGCTCATCTGAGGTGTCTGTCTGGAGGAGGTAGGGTTGCAGGTCACCTTTAATATTGTCACTCTGGAGCCCAGTTAGGACAGTATGCATAAACAGACTCTGTACTAGTACTGGGTCATATTTTAGGCTTGAATCAGCTTCCTGAGAAGCAAACAGGATTTTTTGTCTTAGATCCATTGCCCTTATCAGGAAGTTTTGAGGGGTCTCTTTACCGTTTTGAACCTCAGAAGTGAGTTGTTTATATAACTCTGTGGCGCCTCTCTCCTGGTAATGACATCTGAGGATCCTACGAAGGGCAGGCAGTGTTAGTTTGTCTTTCCCTTCAAGGTAACTTCGTAACTGCAGGCCTGGTGTGATAGCACGGATTACAGCATCAATAATCTCTGACTCTGGATAGCCTTTGCTGAGCCCACTTTCAATTTGTTTGGCCAGACTAGAAAATGTTAGCTTATCTTTTTGTCCCAGCTCGCCTATCTGGCCAGATATCTTGAAATCTTTGCGCCACATGGAGCCATTAAGGAGTGTTGGGGCCATATTCTTTTCTGGTTTGCTGGAACTGGAAGGGGGGTTCATGCTTGTTTTCATTAGGTCATGCATTTCGTTCTCTTTTTCTTTCAATGACAGCCTTAGCGCCTCTAACTCTTTCTGTAGTTTTTCCTGTGACTCAGTTTGACTGGAGATTTCACCTTCACTTACGTTTGTTGCCGTAACGATTTTGTCTATTATGTCGTGTACACTAAGGAGGTCTGACATACCCTCATCCTCAAGATCGGCCAATTCTTCCCGTTCAAGATACTTTATTACATGTGAAATCACTTGACTGCGAGTTTTACCAGTTACATATTCTTTTTCTGGTCCTGAAATTTTCAGTGCATTGCATACTTTAATCAGCTGTTCGACAGTCAGTTTGTACAACGCTCCTTTAATCTCCAGTTGCAGCTTCTCCAATTCGGACTCCATATTTATCGTAGAAAGAGAGGGCATAGGTAGCAAAATAAGGGTTATTCTGACTTAATTGGTTTTTTTCTGCTCCCTAGTGGTCAGTTTTGCTCACTTCAGGATACAAGGTGCCAGGTTTGTCTGAAGAACACTTCCACCACCTCGCTGAACTCTTTTCTCTGATACCTGGGTTGTTTGAAGGGATGATCGACGCAAGGACTCCACTTACAGCTCAGGGGTGATCCTCAAGCCAAACATCCCAGCGGAGCCTCCAAATGTTGTACCCTTAAAAAGGGGAAAATAACGGGAGAAGGTTGAAGAAACACACACACGCAGTTCTCGCCTTCACTCGTCTGTATTGAATGAGTTTTTTAAACAACGTATACAAGAAAACATACATTTCAATATTCGTGCACTCATATTCAGGACCACAGTCACAAAACACCTTCTTAATACATTCTAAATTACCTTTTTGACTCAATTACAATGTAAAATGTGAATTATTTTAAACAACGCTATTAAATGACATCTTAATACTCTTTTAAATGAGTTCTCACGTAACACTAAAATGAATTACTTTTAACAGTATTCATTGTCTCAGCATGACACAAACTCACCCTTATAATAATAACTGCACAACCAAAAATATGTGAACGTAGCAGTAGCTAGCTTAAACACCAACGACCAAATAACCACTTGTATGTGGAGGGATTTAGACACGACGGAGCCACGAGGTCTCCGGCAGCTAGCATAACGTCACACTCACACATCTTCTCAGTTAGCACAAAACTCTTTAAACAATATAGTATACACATACAAAGCGTCGCTTTAACTCGTAAAACCACAGTAACATAACAGAATGTACAATCAACATGTTTTAAACATCTACTTTGCTTCGTGAGTGGTAATTACCTTAAAAAGGGGAAAATAACGGGAGAAGGTTGAAGAAACACACACACGCAGTTCTCGCCTTCACTCGTCTGTATTGAATGAGGAAGAGAAGCGCGAATCACGATCTCCCTACGGAAGCCCCAAGGCATTACCAACACATCGACGAATAATCAACCCATCGAGACAAGGATCAGCATTATCTGCATTCCACCTATTAATTACTCGTTGTTCAGTTTTTAAACGGTACAAAACTTAATATGCTTCTAATATAAACAATATAACAGACTATTGTAAATGAAAAATGATGAGTTAGGAACTATACTTTCACATACCACTTGTCACAGCTACGTGTCAGGTTTTTTCACACTACGATCCATCGCAACACTATGCGTCAAATGGCAATTTATTTGAATGGACATTTTTCCACGAACCCTCTATTTGTGCTTCCTCTGGTTAATTTACATTAAATAAACAACTCAAAACAACACTGGTCGTTTTGCTGTGAACTCGTTACTCCCGAGTCATGTTAAAGATTCGTTCAAAAAGAACGAATCGTTCATGAACAACCCATCACTAGCCCTCAATACCTGTGTGTACGCTTAAGAGTTGAGAGCATACTTATGTATACTTTGCAAAGCTCTGCATTCTGCTGTACTCCTAGGCTCGCGTACACATAAAAAAAGAAGTATGCCACAGGCTTTACACTGGTTGAGGAAAAACGCTCATTTGTTCAATAATTATATGTTCACATATCTAGATTAGACCTTGTCTCATGTATATACATGCAATGGCAGTGTAAAGTTTATTTGTTTCCCTATTTACATTATTCAAATTATTCAAAATAAAGGTTGTTTAATTAAAATGTGTTAAGTGTTGTTCTGTTATTATTTTTCTTGAGTGGTTTGGTGTACTGAGTAGTTCTGAATAGATATACATATATGTAGTGTGTATTGTTCACTCCTTATGTCATTTTGTTACCAGGTGTCTTTCTGGAGCCTCCAATTGGCCTTTTTGAAAGAACACCTGAAATAAAAGTTCACAGAAAATACATTTTTGAGAGTATCTGTCAGGGTTCCATCCTTCCTGTTTCGAGATTTCTTGCCTTGTGGACGGGACCGTGACAGTACCATGTCTTGCGTGTATGTTTTGTTTTGCGTGGAGACACGTGGTGGTATGTTGTGACATTTCGCCGCGTGTTTTCCTGTTTTCCGTATAGCTCCGCCCCCTTGTTTCCCTGTTAGTGTTTAACGTTCATCACCTGTCCCATCATCTGTCCGTTTAGCGTTAAGTTTTGTCACCTGCCCGTCCCGATCCCTTTGTCATCTCACACCTCATTAGTTTCCCTATTTAATGTCCCCGATTCCCTTGCTTTTCGGCGGTTCTTTACACCTACTTGTTTATGCTTGTGTGCGTTGTCGCTACAGCTTCGTGTTTGGATTACCTGTTCCCCGTGTGTTTGGACTTCTTATTTATATTATCCTGGACCTTGCTTGTTTTGCCCCCTCGAGGGAAGTTTTCTGATTTTGAGTCTTGTTTTAGTTTCTCGTATGCCCCATCGTGGGATTATTATTTTATCAAATAAATATTTCTGTTTACCCCTTCATTGCTGCCTGCACTTGGGTTCTCTCTCATCCATTTCGTGACAGTATCGTCCTCAAATTTGAACCAAACCATGATCAGAAATTCAGTTTTATCTTTGTGGTATTTCCACTTCATTTCAAACTTTTCTCTAAGTAAGCAGAAGTTACTTTAGTGTTTGTTTTGCCTTGTTCCTATGCCACCTTGAGCTATTATGACTCTTGGGCAACGAAATTTAAAGTGTCAAGTTTAAAAAATATACCAGAGTTATGAATATAGACCATCTGGTTTGAGAGCTGCAGACATTTTTATTTGGGTATTTCGTTTTCTGAAAATGATCAAAAATAGGGACGCTTGATAAAAGCTTGACTTTATTCAGCCACCTTCCAAATTAAGAATGGTGAAGCCAAGCCATCTAATCACATTCTATTAGATAAATTAAGATCCAGTATAACTTTTTGTATTATGTTCCAGTAAATACTCGAAAATTCATAAAAAAATTGGTTGTTGGTTAAACATTTTTTCAGAACATGCACTAAAAAATGTATGCAACAAATAAAGGAAACCAGGACACCAACCTCCCATGCTGATTCCAGTATGCAAAAACCCGTTTGTACTTTTACGCCACCAGATGGCAGTGTTATGCAGCAAAATTGCACGCTGAAAGGAAGACTAAACATACATGCTGGGTGTCACAGACAAGGTTTAGGACTAGTCCCAGACTAAAATGAAAGTTTGAGCTGTTTTAACTGGAAATAAATTGGACTGACATATCTTTAAATATATGATAGCCTTTGTTTTGTCTCAAGCTCCACACTCGTAATGTAAGGCATTTTAATAAAAGCGACATAAATATACAAATGTATCTAAGGCATTGTACTGGCTTAAGCTAAATCTTGTCTATGAAACTGGGCCACAGTGTGTCAGCTAGTAGACAGATTACGGTAGGTAATAATTGGTAACGATATCTCAAATATTTAAAAAAATATTTAAATTGTGTAATTTGCCCATAATAATGTTTGGCTACTGAAAACTTTATGAATAAATTATGCCCGTAATATTTTAAGCGTTATTACAGAATGGGCTCTGAAATAATCCTCTAAAAATATTCCACCCCTAGAATAAGAGGAACTGCATATTTCAAAAAATTACACGCAAGAGGCACAGTTTGTGCAACCACCCCATCACTGCGCCCTTGTCCATGCAATTAGCCTTTATCTGTAAGGAGTTTAATTTTCTGCGACATGGCGCGAGTGGCGGTCTGATGGATGTGACATTAACGGGAGATGAAGCTAGGGAGATTGGACGCTGCAGTCACATAGTGACATTTGTCAATGCCCTGGTCATGTAGATTGCTCCAGCACCGGCCACTGACTAAGATTAATGACGACGGCTCTCAGTCTTTGTTTCTTTTTGTGCTTGTGTTGTGCTGTACTTAAATACTATTCATGCAGTCCTGGTTTTAATGTTTAAAACTCGTAAATCCACCCTGCATCCTAATTTACTGTTGATTATACATATCACACACACACATATATATATATATATATAATGTACATTCCATTTTTGGTACTAATGCCTGATAAGGAAATAGTTTTCTATTTAAAATAGAGGGTTAAAAGGGTCAATATCACTATAAAGTGCCTTTGAGACTTACAAACTTCCATAATAAAAATAGATTTGATGTATTAAGGAGACCTAGGCTGTTAGAAATATATGTTGGTCGAGCTCTCACAATTTTTATTATTTAACTGCAAGCCGACACTGTACATGCAAGCCACAAAATATGTCCAACCTATCATGGACAAATTCAAAGTAGAATAAATCACAACATATCATCATCAAAATTATTATACCAATATTGCCAAAAATCATCCTCTCATGTATAGCATCTACATTTATATTATGTGTTATAACGGTTATATTCTATGATAATTAATAGTATATGATATTTGTTGGTGAACAGGCGGACAGTGACAGGGTGGACATTTTTGGCTAAACTTAGCATTTAATAAACAAATTGTGTACCTGCAGTTAGCAAAGTGATTCACTTTTGATGCTGACTGTGCAGTGTTTAAACTATATATTTCTGCAAGATTTAATTATGACAGGGTTGGACATGTCAAGCTTGACAACATCCAGCTACAAATACAATTTCATGATAATTGGGAAATATACGAGTAGATACTTAGTGTGTGCAGTAGATGTTTTAACCTGACTGAGGAAAGGAAAAATGAGGGACGGGATTTTCATCAGTTGGTTTCTTAAAGGGGCATTCACCCATAATGAAAGTGTAGACACAATTTTCAGGGACACGTGCAAAATATTTAATATTATCATGAAAATAGAATACTTTATAATTATAATTATAATTAAAACAAAATATTTCAGGATTCTTCATATTGTAGTTGTATGTGTGTAAATATTTGGCCATTTAAAATAAAACCTCAAAAATGTCATTATTCTGAATTATATTCATGATGGCTTAGTGATTCACACTTTATATTTATATTTACTCAAAAAGCCCTGGTGAAGTATGCAAGCCAAATATTTGACCAGAATATGTTTGGCTTGTAGATAGGCGCAGGCTCCCCGTGACCCGAGGTAGTTCGGACAAGCGGTAGAAAATGGATGGATGGATGTTTGGCTTGTTTTGGCCAGTGAACAACCACCTAGCAACCATCCAGCACACCATACCAACCTAGTAATATCCTAGCAAACAGCCAAAAGAACTTGTGCAGTGGCAATGCAAGGCTGTGACCACACACAACACCCGAGAATTTTTAGAGAAAGCAACACTTACATTTCTAGTCAATAAGGTCTCTTGAATTTTACCTTGGCTTTATCCTTTCTATTTACCCCATCACACATACTCACAACAGTATGTAAAGACATATATAATTTTGCAAGCATCAAAACAGGCTAAATAAGAACTCAGGGATATAACCCGATGAAACAAAAATGCAATTCTTAGAATATCTTGCAAAAACGCTGAATACAAAGGAATTCCTAAGAAGCCTACGACCTCCACATATCCACTTGGTTGTAATAAGCAAGAGAACTGTAACCCCAAACTGGCTGCTCGGCTGCACAGAAAATGGTTCCTCTTGACAAATGAGGTGATGCGGACAAGGCTCAGATGGATGGGGGTTTGGGCTGGTTGGATCAGGGCTCTTGGGATGCTGGGTATTTACTCAGTCATTCATCATCCTCTGGCACATCCACTTTACAGAATCTGCAATACACACCCGTACTGATGTAATTCTCCACATGGAGAGCTGAAATACCATGGTCTGTCCTCAGTGTGTGTGTTTACTATTATATATTGTTATGCACCATGGAACGCAATAACATTTCTGTATGTTTTTAGCATCAGTAAATCTCTGACAGCATTTGTGTGTTTTAATTCTAGCATGTTTACATGCTAGTATAGATTGATTCAACAGAACTAATTTGTTTTTCAAGGAGGCTGGAATCTAAAAACTTGAAGTTCTTAATGAGCCCAGACCCTACAGTCAGATTCCCATGGTACCTATTTTAATTTAAACAGCCATGCTCCCAAGTTTCAGCATCTGTGAAGTAACATTGTCATTCACTCCTTGGAGCTGTTCTATAACGAACCTTGCTTCACTCGAATGTTGAGGATTTAACTTGCTTCCTGCCTCTAGATCCTGCAGTGAGGGATTTCAGCCACAAATCCCCTCCATGTTTGCGTATGTACCTTTCGAAATGATGAACATTTATATGGACAGCATATCCTATCATGCCCCTGATGCTTGCTTGGTTCACTGCATGGGCACTAACAAGGGCACTCATAAATTAATGACATTTGCTCCAGCAGAACATTCGATTTTCAATCAAACCACATGGGTCGTGTGTGTAGTTTCTTTCTCAAAACAGTATTGAGAGAAAAGGCAATATTTACCCCCACATTAAAATCCCATGTGAATTCGGCCGCAGTCGGTTTGTGAGTGCCAACTGTCTGCTCTGGAATCCCAGGGTGCACTGAGAACAGGCTGGTAATGTGGCAGAGGGTGATGATGCAAGCAGCCCAAAGCTCCCTGGGGAGCATGAATGTTGATTAAACATGTGCTCAGCCTTGGCTATTGAGCAATGGGACGTGGAACAAATGTCACACGTTTGTTAATTTCTCTGCAGCAGATGACTTAACAGTGGAGGGGGGTGGAACCCACAGCAATGAGGCATGACCCCAAAGGGAAACCAATTGGCCAGCCAGACAAGATCAAACTTCAAGAATACATTTTAAGGAAAGGAAGAATGTGTCCTGTTAGTCAGAACTCATTCACAGAGGAACAAAGTATGCCTTTCTAGTCATCTGAATAAGAGGGTAAAAACATTAAATCATGACGTTTCATGCCAACTTTTATTAGCCGGTATCTGATAATAATGTAAATACATATGTAGCTTTACCACTATTGGAAACGCTTTAGATTACGGCACACAAAGTACCGCATAATAAAACATGTTTTAAGCTTAACTAATTGTAACAATAATGTACCTCTACAGAACATAGGCCTATCTCTAGGTAAAGAGGAACAATACGCAAAGATTGGAGAACGAAGAGGTAAAATATTCATAATGTCAGTATTTTAAAACTAAAGGATCAATGTTATTACGTGGTATGCATGACCTGCAGTAGCCTCTGCTAGACAAAAATATTAAGATGAACATACACTACATTGTTGTAATCGCAATTTACCCATGAATATCCTATAATCTATGGCGGATATTAGTTAACAACGGTGTTCTTATTTTATTATTATTGCAGACATGAAATATGGGGAAATTATGTGTTGAGTTTCTGCGCAAGCTGAACAGCAGGAATTAAGCATGCGTTCCATGTCTCGTTTGGGGCGGGCTGTCTGTCAAATTTAACAGAGTTTGGACTTTAGGATACATTTTTATTTGATTTATTTTAGGATTCCTGGTCACAAATAATGTATGTTAATGATGAGTTATTCCTGTTATTACGAGTTATTAATTTTGATGTGTTTTAATGTGTAAAATCAATGTTGTTCTTAATCAAGTTTCCCTTTCTATCTGTCTCTCGACGTTGTGTCGAACCGACTGATGGGGTTTGAGTAGAGAACCTATCATCTTTTGACATGTTTTGAAAAGGCCAATAAAATTGGCGAATGAAATTTGCATGCCAGACTCCGCCCCGGATATTCGGGAATAAAAGGGAGACGGCGTGCTACATTCATTCACCTTTTTTTCTTCATAGCCTTCGCATCTGATGACAACACTCAAATTTCTGGATTCTTACGACGTGGTGCAGCGGATTGTCCCTCGTGACTTCCCCTGGGCATCTGGGCAGTTCCAGAGGTGTTTCTAAAAGAGCTAATTTCTCCAGTGTGGCATGTGGGCAGATGACGATCCAGACGTTGCGGTTACGGGCAGCTGTGTTCTTATGGACCCAGCCCCCATCTCGTCTGCTTCCCGTCCCGTGATAGCAGCGGCTTCGGCTCTGCTATCCGCCACGGCGAGTAACGAGGGTGATATGGGGATTACGGGGGTCAATCCGTCAGCTAAAGGCCGTCTAACTCATCCGACCATTCCCCAAGAGACGGTCCCGTCTTGTTCCTCAGTCACATATTCGGAAAGGGTGCGTGATAAAAATGAGATGTCGATCGGAGAGCAATCTACTAACATCCGACCCTGTCGATTCCGCAGAGGTCTTCCTGGGAGGTCGAGCCCAGGAAGAAATGGACGTTGAGATGTCAACCATGCTTTCCAAGGCGGTGCGGTGCACTGCAGCCCAACGCTCGCGGTTGGACACTTGGTGCCTCGGGTCGGAGCGCAACTCCAAGAGCGCCTGGCATGAGAAACTCAGTAAGACCTGGAAAGCCCCCTTTTTGGCTCGTTCACGTCAGACTAGTTCCGTCACCCTTACTTCCCTCGATGGTGGGGCCTTTTACAGACGGGAGTCCCCCATGGGCAGGGTTTGATGCCCGTCGTGTTGATGACAGATGTGCCGATGGACGCCCCCCCCTGCGTTGGCATATTAACTGCCTGGAGTTGTTGGCTGTGCTGCTTGCACTGAAGAGGACGCAACCTCTCGTGCAGGACAAGCACGTGCTGGTCCGGTCGGACAGAACAACTACTGTGGCGTGTATTGACCACAGGGTGGCATTCGCTCATGACAGTTACCACAACTCGCCCGACGCCTTCTCCAGTGGAGTCAACAGGGACGTGGTCCCTGCGAGAAACACACATCCCGGGTGACCTGAACACCCGGGTGATCTCTCGTCAGTCGACGCTTGTGCTTCTGGCTGAGGTCGCCACTCTTCTGGCGAAGGAAGCGATCGAGCTCGTCCCTCTAGCCGAGATGTTCAACGGGTCAAGACTTGTTCATGGCAATTGACCTGAAGGACGCTTACTTTCATGTCTCAATACTCCCTCGTCATCGCCCGTTCCTACGGTTTGCTTTCGAGGGTCGGGCATAGGAGTACAGAGTCCTCCCTTTCGGTCTGTCCCTTTCCCCGCGAGTCTTCACGAAGATCGTGGAAGCCGCCCTCACTCCCCTCAGTGAGAGAGGTGTGCGGGTACTACACTGTCTCGACGACTGGCTCATCTTGGCACACTCGCAAGATCTGTTGTGTACACACAGGGACCTAGTGCTCCGGCACCTAGATCGGTTGCAACTTCAGGTCAACAGAGAAAAAAGCAAGCTCTCCCCTGTGCAGAGCATCCTCTTTCTCAATATGGAACTCAACTCTGTAGAGTGTTGAACTGCCTGAATCATTTCAAGCAGTCAGCGGTCCCCCTGAAACAATTTCAGAGGCTCCTGGGACACATGGCATCCTCGGCAGGGGTGATACCCCTCAGGTTGATGCACATGAGACCGCTTCAACACTGGCTACAGAGTCGAGTTCCCCGGAGAGCATGGCACACCGGCAGCAGGCGTATGGTCATTACGCCTCTCTACCGACGCACCCTAAACCCTTGGTCTTCAATGACCGTTTTACGGACAGGGGTCTCTCTCGGGCAGGTTGCGAGGCTCGTCGTGGTGACGACAGAGGCCTCCCTGCAGGGTTGGGATGCAGTGTGCAATGGGCACGCAATGTCGGGGCGTAGGACGGGCCCCCGCCTGCGCTGGCATATAAACTGCCTAGAGTTGTTGGCTGTGCTACTTGCACTTAAGAGGCTACAACCACTCGTGCAGAACAAGCACGTGCTTCTCCGGTCGGACAGCACAACTGCCGTAGCGTATATTAACCCAAGGGTGGCATTCGCTCACAGCATAGGTGATCAGCACCCTGCAAACCACACATATCCCAGGCGACCTGAACCAGACAGGCGACACGCTCTCTCGTCAGTCGACGCCTGACGGAGTGTGGCAACTCCACCCCCGTGCAGTTCAGGCAGGCTCAGGTGGAGCTTTTCGCCTCCCTGGACACCACCCATTGCCCGCTATGATGCTCCCTGTCCAAGGCCCCCCTCGGCACGGATGCGCTAGCGCACAGCTGGCCGTGGGACAAGCGGAAGTACGCCTTCCCCCTAGTCAGCCTCATTGCACAGAAGGTGCATCAAGTGTTTACTAGTTACGCCGTACTGGCCCAACCGCACTTGGTTCTCGGAACTAATGCTCTTGATGACAACTACCCCTTGGCCGATTCCCCTGATGAGGGACCTGCTTTCCAGGTGAAGGGCACGTTATGGCATCCCAGACCGAGCTTTTGGAAGCTCCATGTCTGGCTCCTAGACGGGACATGAGAGCCTGAGTGGCCTACCCCCTACGGTGGTTGAGTCGATCACTTAGAAGAGAAGACCCGCCGAGTTGCTCGATCGGGAACGTGCTGTCCTCTTTACAAGAGAGAATTGAGACTAACCTCTGCCCTTCCACACTGAAAGTGTATGTAGCCGCCATTGCGGCTCTCTGGGACAGCACGACCTGGTCATCAGGTTCCTATGGGGCGCGAGAAGGCGTAATCCGCCTTGTCTGCACTCCGTACCCTCTTGGGACCTTGATGTGGTCCTGGTGGGCCTCAAGAGGCCGCCCTTCCAGCCTCTCGGAAAAAAACGCTCTTCCTCATCTCATGATGAAGACCGTTCTCCTGATGGCGCTCGACTCAGTCAAGAGGGTACGGGACCTACAAGCATTGTGTCCCCTGATTGCCTAGAATTTGGGCCCGGTGATTCTCACGTTATCCTGAGACCCCGGCCTGGCTACATGCCCAAAGTTCCCACCACTCACTTTCGGAACCTGGTGTTGAGCTTGCAGGCACTCCCCAACAGGAAGGAAGACCCAACCCCATCCGTGTTGTGTCCAGTATGTGCACTTTGCCTCTACTTAGACCGCACGCAGAGCTTCAGGGGCTCTGATCAGCTCTTTGTCTGTTTTGGAGGTCAGCAGAAGGGGAGGGATGTCTCCAAACAGAGATTGGCGCACTAGATTGTGACCTTGCTTAGGTGGACCTCCACCTTGCGGTAAACTACTTCAGTCCGCACATTTTCCCATGAGCTCTCCCCTGACGACGAGACCATGTTGGAAGTGGTTTCTGTAGCGCTTACCCAGGGGCCTTGCGGTACCAGCTGGCTTCTCGCTGTTAGAGAAACAAGGCCGCCGCCCGTGAGGGTCGAAGGAAAGAAATCTGTTACATGGAGCTTTAGTAAATATGCCCCATTTATAATTTAAAGTCTAGTATAAACTAGTCCATCATATCCTGACATATCGATTTTGCGGTAACAAAACAGGCTCCTTTCAATCTACCGGTAATAACAGTCTGAAGATTTCTTATGCCAGGCAGGTACAACATCAATTAAAATCATAGAATGTGCATACAGGGACAAATCTAACTTAATAAGCAAAGATTATCAACATAGTGTGATGGGAGAACAACGACACGGACACGAAAGGTACAATAAATAGCCCCAGAGGGTTCTTTTATTGAAGACTCCGTAGTAGACAGGGGAAAATACTGCAGTGGTGCAGGTCAAATGCAATGCTGAGCCTCGGGGAAGTGGCAGTCGTCTCTGTATCTCGTGCACGAGTAGATCGAGGTATCATCCGGGTCAGAACTGTCTTCGGCAGTACGGCTCATGCGGTTCGGTCCGTCGTTCAATCTTCGGAGTCTAGAAAAACCGATATAAGACGTCAGTGGGAGACTCTTTGAGTGTGGAGATCATGCTCACCTTCCCTCGGAATGCCAACAGCTTTTATAGCTGTTGTGATTGCGCCTTTAATGATCGGCAGGTGTGCCTCGTTGATTTCCCCCGTCTCCATGGCGACTCTGATTGCGCAACGGGTGACTAGTCACAATAGTATAAGAATAAAATAAAACCACAAAGTTTATCATACCTGGCAAAATTGAGACACACAGTTGCAGTGTGGGAAGTTCTGGTTACAGAAGCTTCCCCGGGTCATTCTCCAAAGCACCTTATATACCCAGATGTAACAAAGCCAATGGTCAGTGAGAAACTTGGTTTGTTTGTTTTCTCGTGACTGAAGAGAGCATCACATGAGATCTCAATCTATCTGTCAGACTAGAGGTGTGACTGTCAGAAAGTCACACCTCTTAGAGGAGTGCATGCTATGTCCTAGAGTTAAAAAAGCTATAATATACTTTGTGTTATGTTCTAAAGAACTAGACCTTTTATCCCATCGCACCATGACCTTTAGAACAATACCAAACATGATGGTCAACTCTTCATAACATGACAATAAATGATATACACAGTATGGAATGTATAAGCGTATTTTCAGTGATCATGGCCTGAAGAGATGAAGGGGAGAGGTGTGATACGAATAGGGGGTTCAGTTCCTGGGCATCAACAACCCCTGAGAGGAGGGTAGGATATCATTCCTCAGGATCTAGCAACAAATGGGGTTTTATTGTTTTGTGTCCCAGCATCACAAACAACCTTAGTTCTTAGGACTTTTCCAGCTGCCTTACAAGCTGTTAATTGAGTAGGTGGGCTCAGCTGTGAAGCAATCAGGGAGCCTGTATTATATATATAGCACTGATTTCTGATTCAGAAGCTGTGTGAAGTACGACGAGGTAAAGACCTGCGACTCCATCGAGCAGCGACACCAACACCGACAGGGCACGCCTCGCTAAGCTTCTATTTTAGTTTTCTTTCCCTTACATGCCTACTGTCTATTTTTTTGCCACTAACATGTGTTTCCAGTACATTCATACTGTCTGCTTGGATGCACTTACAAATTTACAAGCAGATACCTCAGCAACATCTTCGCTCACTGTGCACTAGCCCTTCACAGTCTGCTTGTCTGGCTGTAGGGCTCTGGAACTGCCAGTCATCTCTCAACAAGGCAGACTTAATCCCGGCCTTCACATGTCAGTCTTATCTCAATGTTCTGCCACTGATTGAAACATGGATCTGTAAAGAGAACACTGCTACTCCATCGGCCCTCTTCAACATCTTCAAATTCACCCACACTAACAGGGGGAACAGGTTTGCTTGTTTCCAACACCTGGAAATTCACTCCTTTGTCTTATACTTGCAGCAACTCCTCATTCGAATACAATGCAATCACCATCACCTTTCCATCAAAAATACATTGTGTTGTCATCTTTCGCCCTCCAGGTCAACTGGGAAACTTCTTAGAAGAGCTTGACACGCTGCTGTCCTCTGTCCCTGAAGAAGGCACTCCACTTGTAATGCTAGGCGACTTCAACATCCACCTAGACAAACCACAAGCAGCCGACTTCTTAGGTCTCCTCTCCTCGTTGACCTTCATAGGGCCAACACCCCACTTACAGAAGAGGACAACAGCTAGACCTTGTTCTGTCTCATAACTGCACCGCTAATAATATTCTAGTTACTCCCCTGCATGTCTCTGAACATTTCTTTATAAAGTTCACTGTAACACTCCCTGTAATCTTACCTCCCACCCCTACCCTGTTTATTTCCGTCGTAATCATTGTTCCCACCTGCTTTTCGTCCATGGTGTCTTCCTCCATACCCACCACAACCCTTTACTCATCTCTCAACGTTGAGGAGGCTACTGATAGTCTCTGTACAACCTTAACATCCTGTCTTGACAGTGTCTGCCCTCTTACCTCTAGGCCTGCACGTCCTACACCCTCTTGCCCCTGGCTTTCTGAGACTTTTCGCGACCATCGGACCAAGCTAAGGGCTGCGGAGAGGAAGTGGCGCAAGTCTAGAGACCTTTGCTGATCTCTCCAAGAATCAACATCTTCTTAACTCCTTCGCTACTGATATACCTGCAGCCAAAACCAAGTACTTTCAAAACAAAATCCAAACAGCATCTAACCCGTGTAGTGTATTCAATGATTAACAGTATTATTTAAACACTATTCTTCACCAAATTTGTAAAAAGTATCATGAGCTTTGATCACAATTATAAGCAATATATTCTCCACCACCCTTTGTAAGGGAAACAAATATCAGCCCAAATTGGGATGAATTCAATTGATTATGATCAATTATAATTATCTGGATCAAAATTCATGATGTGGGGAAATCACTTAGCAATACGAGCAGGCAGCAAGAATCGGCATGTTTAGGGACTCCGGATTATGAGCATGAACTACAAACAACGTCACGTGTGAAATAAAACAGGACTTTATTACCTACTAATCTAACATACACACACATACAGTTAAGCGTTGGAAGAAGGTTGAAGTTGAAGCAAGGAGAACAGAGCATGGATTTATGGCAGTATATGATATTCAGAAGATCAATAGCCTGAACAAAACATCAGTTTCTTCTTGTAAAGCACCTTTGTTAAAAGGATTAATGATGCTCTATGCATCTATTAATAAGACTAAGTTTGATACTTGCACGTCTTGCCCATCAAAAGAAAGAAAGTTTCCTGATGCAGTTTGTTGAGGCTCAAGTTGATCTTGGCTGATGTGGTCAGAGGGAACCAGTTTTATGCAGTAGATCTGTATCTGGAAAGACGAGGCCGCAGCCTGGCACAAACTTATGGGTACGGGTGAAGTCTTCTTCTAGTCCATCCTTTAGAGATGCAGGGTGACAAACCCCCGTGAACTGAAGAACCTGAAGAACCCGAAGCGAACGAACTACGAAACAAGCTAGAAACACCCGAAAACCTGAAGAGCGAGAAAAGAGAGAAGAGAGAGCAAAGAGAGCCTTCTCGTGGTCTCTTTTAAACTGTAAGGATGTCACATCCTACAGACGTGACTGATCCAATCAGGAGATGGCAACTTTGGAGGGAAAGTTAATGGTCTTTGTCTTTCAGATGGTGTTTTGCACGTGAAAGCTGATTGGATGAGTTTGATAAAACTAATATGAAAAGAGTTACCAAAACACAACAAACATCAACATTAAGGACGTCACAAATGTAGCTCATAGACACCAAACATGATCTACATATCATCTTGGTTAAATGAGTTACTACAAATCTAATAATTCCAGTAGTTATACACTCATTCAGGGATACTTTGGATTAATGTTTAAAACAGACATAACAACAAGAACATCAATACATGGAAAGGTTATAAATGAGTGTACGTACATTTCTTTATTGATGTATTTAGGATTGTGTCCTATGTCTGTCCCCAAAGTGAGTAAAGAGAGTTCAGCTCCCTACATTCCATTCGGTCGTAAAATACACACATTTGGTGTGGGTTGCTATGGTCACCAGAGATCTGGTCCTGCCTGATCGGTCTCAGTCACTACATCCGCGTCAACTTTTCTCAACTTTCTCCACTCTTCTCTGTACCCCTCCACCTCCCACCTATACCTCGCTGACTGCGGATTACTTTTGCCAACTTCTTCGCTGATAAAGTGGACACAATCAGCAGGCAATTATCTGCTCAACGCATCCCTGATCTCTTCTTACCCCTTGCTTTCCTCAACTCCCTTCTTTCTCTCCCCTCTCGGAGACTGATATCTCCAAAATTCTCCTTTCCACCTGGCCTACTACCTGTCCGCTCTCATGTCTGTCGATGAAAACCTATGGCAGGCAAGGGCTAAATCCTTGTCATCTCTCCTTATTCTGCTTGATCCCTCTGCTGCATTCGACACTGTGAACCACCAGATCCTGCTGTCCACTCTCTCCAAACTGGGCATCTCTGGAACTGCACTCAACTGGTTTGACTCTCATCTCACAGGCAGATCCTTTAAGGTATCCTGGAGAGGGGAGACATCTAGATCTCACCAGCTGACAATTGGAGTTCCTGAGGGATTAGTTCTTGCTTCTCTCCTCTTTTCTGTATATACCACCTCACTGGGTCCAATTATTAAGGAAACTAGGAAAAGAAACGAGAACGGAAGAATTGAAAGAAGTGAAATGGCATATCCTCGCTCTAGAGTCACTTCAAAGCGATCAATTATCAATTATTGATGACTGTACACATTGCACATTAAAAATATAAAAACATAATTGAAATGCATACTTCAGGTAGATGTCATAATGCCCACTACAATAAAATAAGATATAAATACGCTTAAAATAGTTGAGAAATGTATATAAGGTGTGTCAAATATATGTTATACATTAATATTAACTATACAAATAAATTAACTATATGAAAATTAACTATACAGTCTAAAATAGGTCTACATTTACAATAGTATGATGCTTAAATATAACATTTAACGTGTTTAAGTATGATTTGAAGATGTGACAATGTGCAGGGGGAGGAGAATTTATACGCGTGTCAGGTTTAGTAAATAAAACACCTATGTAAACGAAACACCTTTGTATCCCCCCTCATGTCTCCTTAGAAAGCCTCCTCTCTCCTTGATCCTCGCCTACTCCCAGTGCAATCAGAGAATTGTGATGTCCTTAAAGATGGCTGACCTCGATCGGTTTCCGGGTCATAGGATGGAGGACGAAGGAGCGAGGAGGCATATTGAGAAGCACCTATTGTCTGCGAGAAACCTGGGGGTGATGTTCGATGACCAGCAGAAATTCACATCCTACATCTCAGCAGCTAGTCCAAGCTCTGGTCATATAAAGACTGGACAACTACAATTCTCTAATTGCCGGCCTTTCAACCAATGCAGTCAAGTCCTTACAAATGATCCAGAATGCAGGTGGACGTTCACTGGCTGCCAGTTGACGCCAGCATCAAGTTTAAATCGATGACACTGGCCTTCAGAACGATAACTGTAAATTTGCCCATTTACCTTAACTCTTTGCTCCAGGTATACATCCCCTCCCGTCATCTTTGGTCTGAAAATGAGCAACGCCTGGTTGTTCCATTACAGCGAGGAACCAAATCGCATGCAAAAACCTTTACTCATTCGGTTCCCCTGTGGTGGAATGAACTTCCAGCCTCCACCCGAACTGCAGCATCCTTCACAACTAAACAAACAGCTCAAAACATACCTGTTCCACATTTATCTGACTAGCCAATAACTCTCCTACTTGTAAGTTGCTTTGGATAAAAGCGTCTGACAATTGAATAAATGTAAATGTAAATGTAGTGCTGCATTAACACTGTAGTCATTACTGACAAATAATATGGAAGAAAGATTAACGAATCGGTTGGAAACAGCATACTGATGTTTAAAGTAAGTAACAATTAGTTACTTATTACTTATTTTACAGTCAATAATAACAACTTGTATTAATACATACACTGCAGACAAATACGATGAACACCAAGGTAAATCAAATCCACTTTATGAGGTAACGGTAACTGAAATACATCCCCGGGAACATTCAACAGGGGAAACATCCACGATCTGCATGAAATGGTTTGGTCCTGCCTTAGCGTACTCAGTGACGGTGTTTAGTTGCAGTCAGTAGATGCGCCAGAACTACAGTGACCACAATGTTGCCTAGTAACGTTAAATCAAAATCTGGTTTTCAAAAAAGGAAGGACAGAAAAGAGAGAGAGGAAAGGGTGTCAAACTGTAACCCAGTTTTTCACCAAGAAAGGTGGGTAGCCTTTAGTCTGTGAGTGGTATTAACCTGTTGGCTTAATGTCCATAGTGAAATAAGCTAGCTAGCTACAGACTAGTGTTAGCCTACATTTAATCACCATTTAATCAGTGCAGGGAAACGCTTAGCAAGATATTCATATTAAATCATTGTCCCTGCCCCTTTTAGCAGACTTAACAACAGATTCCAAACCTCAAAACCTTTTGATTTAGTGATCACTTGATCTGTTTTGTAGCACAATAATAACACTGGTGTGGAAATTCCATTTTACATGTCCACTTTATTTTCTTGTTGGCATATATGTGCAGCTAAGTTAAAAAATCTGCAGTTTTTATTGTTTTGAGAGGATGATGTTAATTTATTTTGATTGAAAAGTTTATACATATTTAAGTTTGTTTGTTTTTCTTTTTATGGTTGCTTTTAATCTTGCATCAAATAGTGAACTGCATACTAGACTTGCATGCATGTCCAAACACCAGCATTACATATTGTGCTAGTACTAGTATTGAACTACAAGAAGTAAGACAGTTGCAAGCCATTAATTAGAGTTATGCAAAGCTTTTGATGGGACAGTAAGGTCTTAGAGATGTGGTTACAACATCTGCGCAGAGGGGGCCCAATTTTTTTTTTTCATGGGGCCCAAAATTCTTGGCGGCGCCCCTGACCACAGCTGCTGGTAATTTTCTATGGAAAAACTATGGAACATTTTTTAGCTGGAAAACTGCAGAGTTAGAAATACTGTAAGACTTGTTAACACTGGAAGATCCTGGCAGATCGCAGGCCGGACTTTCGCTGGAAAAAATGGTTCAGTGAATATCAAAATGTGCACATAAGAAAAACAACTACATAATAACGACTTTCTACTTTGGGACTTTTATAAAAATGTAGTGGAGTAAAAAGTATGATGTGAAGTTAAAGTCACAAGTATCAAGAAAAAATTATCCTCAAGTAAAGTACATATACTTAAAAAGTGTATCAAAGTACAGTTCTCAAGTAAATTTACTTAATTACTGTCCAGCTCTGAGCATGTCTCTTTTATGTGGACAACATTTTGAAAAGCAGGAGATCTAAGGAAAATACTTTGGATTTCAAGATTTTTTCATTTCAAAAGGCCAGTGTTTCTCAACTGGTGGGTTAAAAAGAACAAAAAATAGATAATTATATATTTTTTCTAATGTGAGATTTTATTTTGAAAGACATTTTGAAAGCGATTGACAAATGCAGTGTATGGAAAGAGTGCCTTGAGTGTTTTCCTGATACAATATCTGTGGTCAGGTGAGATGTTGTCAGGTTGTGTCTGTATTCTATCATTATTTTCATAACTTGTTACGAAATAAAAAGTCTCTGACCTCGCGTCCTGTCAGACATGCACCTCACGGCACGCAAATGCAAAAGCGCGCGCTGTTTATCTTTTCACTAAAGTGCTAAAGCGACTTTGAGCATGTAACGTGTGAACAGGGGTGGATTTAGTGATTTGAGGGCCCTAGGAAAATCCATGTATGGGGCCCCCAACTATGCGCCATTTTACTTTACTGCAACCCTTATTTTTCTTCCTCCTCAAAGCACACAACTTCTCAGCCCCAGTCAAAGTGACAGGGGAAAACTAATCTTAATAAACTTAATAAATTCCCAAATGAAAAACATAGGAGAAATACATCTGCAGGGATTTTCCTGGCTAAAAATGAGGCAGAGGTTGTGCAACCCGCATGTCCCATTAAGTGTCTTAGCAAAACACTTATATAAAAGTTCTAAAAAAGATTATGAAATGACAACTAATAAGTTATATAAAGCATTACATTTATTCAATCAAACAGAAAAGTTGAAAATTATAATATGAGCCTTTTTATAAGACTTTTTAGCCCAGAAGTAACCAGTGTAACTAAATGAGCAAAGCTCATGTACACCCTACGTACCTTTGTAGCTCACTGAGCTTTGAACGACTCACTGATCTCTTACATTATGTGTAAACGAATGAGTCATTTGTTTGCGAGTCTTTCTGATCGCAATGTGCGTTCATACTGGCGAACTCGCTGTGTACAGAATTACGCAGATTCAACGAGCCAACTTCACAGCTAAAAATATAACAAAGATGTACAGCAAGTTAATTTAGAACACCTTTTCAAAAAATGAAATGTAAAACATACGACGGCGTTTTAGTAGATTAAAGTCTAAATGTTACGAGAATAAAGTCTAAATGTTACGAGAATAAAGTTGAAATGTTACGAGATTAAAGTTGAAATGTTACGAGATTAAAGTCGAAATGTTACGATAATAAAGTCGAAATGTTGCGAGATTAAAGTCGAAATGTTACGAGAATAAAGTCGAAATGTTACGAGATTAAAGTCGAAATGTTACGATAATAAAGTCGAAATGTTACGATAATAAAGTCGAAATGTTACGAGAATAAAGTCGAAATGTTACGAGAATAAAGTCGAAATGTTACGAGAATAAACTCGTCATAATACGCATTTTGTTTACGTGAATGTTGTAGTTTAAGAGTTTAAGTTATGTTTAAGCATTATGTTACTTTTGTAAATATTTTTTCCTCTCTGCTGGTGTAGCTGCGTTTCTTTGTCGTTTTTTTTACCTGCGACTTTAACTTCGTTTTGCAGCTAATGTACCACACAGTGACACTCTCGCTCTGGGCAGTTCCTAATTCCGACGCTTCGGTAACTTTCTCTATCTAGTTTCACACTCGAATCGCGCATATACGCTGCAAATGGAAGGGTCCACTCTAATCTATAATGGGGGGGCAGTAGCTTCGTACAGTAAAACGTTATGGGATATCTCGACTATTTTGATGATTACTTGGGGCTCTACGTGGCTGCTGACACGGCTTATTGGTTAAGTCCACCGCTTGCTTTTGGAGGCCCCTGGTAGCTCGGGGCCCCATGCGATTGCCCACCTTTGCCTAATGGGTAAGTCCGCCCCTGCGTGTGAAATAAAAGTGAACTACCAATAAATCACATAACTAATGCTTCATGTGTTAACTGGGTAGGATATGATTGAAGGTATGATATTCACTCTATTCAGGAGTAGTTTTCATGTTTCATTATCAGTTCATGTTAGTATTGTGTATTTACAATGGTAACTCCTGTTTCCACAACCCCAAAATGGCATGTTTTTTTCACTTTGTTATTTTGTATATGTTTATATTACTCTGGTGGCTCATGCCAAAATAACTGCATTAAAGAACTAGTTTGAGACTGCTATGTAACAGCCCTGCCTTTTAGGCTGTCCATTCATCAGTAATAGTCATACTCTTTTCTGTTAGTATTATTATCTTGTTTTAAAAAATATATATATAATTTAGTATGACCTTTAAGGGTGAGGGAGGTGGCGTTATTGCGTTATTGCGTATTTATTTAAGGTTAGATGCTTAACTTCCTCTCTGCATCATTTGTGGTATAGGCATCTTCTTGCTCCCCAGATAAGTGAGCTGCCTTCAATTCTGTTATTGGTATGTGAACACGATTGTGTGTATAGAATAAGTCGCCAGCTGCTGCTTTGCTGTTATTTGAAACACAGTTATTGGGTTCACTGTGGAGGTACTGGATGGTCGTTGTACGCTCTTATGAACGACCAACAATAGTTCTAGTCCTCCTATACAAATGTGAATTGCCTTTGGCTGGCTTTAACGCTGTTGGAAATGGGGTAGTTGATTTTTTTGTGTAATTTGCCAATATTCCATATTTGTTTGTTTCTTTTCAGTTTGTTTTGTGTTCATTAAGGTGGTGTTTGCCTGAACCTTGTGATGCAACATCTTTGATTTTGCCCATTTAGTGGCTGGGAATTCCTATTTTTATGTTGTGCGTGTTTTGGGATTCATGGGGGTTGCGTAAAGCTACAAATTTTCTTTATAAGGAAGCAACACCTATCTTTTTTAAATCTTTTGTTGCTCCATTTTGTTTAATTATATGTTTGTTTATTTGTTTTTGGGGGGGTTTGTTAAATATAGTTTTTTTTATCATTCTAGTGCAATATATAATTTTGTTATATCCCTTACTTCTTCTATACATCCGTCCTTGTTTATGTCAAGTGTCTAGTAGATCTTCCAATTGTCCTCATTTTTAAGAATTGTATAATATTTTGGAGCTAAACTATTTAAAAATGGAATATAAAGAAATAAATCTGTGATGGTGCTATAATTGGTCTTTGCTTGTCATCTTTCATTCATTCGAAAGCTTGCTATTTAAAGGGGATCTGTATGTGTATATAGAAAGTTCATTAGAGGCCCCTGTATTTGGTGCCTTTAAATTAGGTCAGGTCTCATATATATGTTTCCTACATATAAAGGTCCCATGGCCAAACCAGTTGAGAACCATTGCAATAGGCATCTCTGTAAAATTGTAGTTACGTGGTCTAGAAGACAGAGGCAAAATTCAAAAGTGATGACATCGTCAACCCTGGTATTTTGAGCCACCATGTCAGCATTTTGACACCTCATGTATGTGGTCACTATACGATCCTCTAAGCAAATTTCACACAAAGTGTGTCGTAAGACCCTCCACTGTCTCTTACAAAGGCAAGAAAACAAACCATTTGAGTTAATGGGGGAAAACCACAGTGCCATAACTGCATATTTACTTTAATCAACTTCAGATGCTGGACATGGATTACATCAATGGCTGAGATCTTTTGCAATTATTTCACTAAACGTGGTTACAGGTTCACACAGCGTAACGGCCAGTCAAAATCTCTGCTTATTCAAATTAAGCTTGCTAGCTCTTAAACCGATAAAGGTTGCTAACCTTTTTTGGACCGTGTAAGCATGCTTTAATGAAAAAGTAATCTTGAAAAATATCACTGTGCCTAATTCTTTCAGTGTCACACAAACAAGTCGGAGGGGGTGATGAACGAGCATACTCGGTGCAGGGTCATCCATCACTTTCCTTGCCAGCAGGAGCGTGACAGGAACGGTCAAATAACGTTTAGCACAGGGGACCCGGTGTTGGGGGGAAGATTACTGCTGTCAGGCCCATAATGGATTAGCCTAGGCTAGCCAAGCAGCAGCCAATCAGAAACCAGTGACTGCATTAGCATAGCTATAAGAGGGCCAGCCAGTCGGCAATGAGGCAAACTTGATTGACAGATGGGGTGGCCGCCCGGTAGACACGCAGCCAGGTTGAAGCCAGACAGAGAGAAGCCAATTATGGAGGGATGCAAGGACATTCATCATTCAGTTAGACACCTGTCTAGCACTCACAAAGGAGAGAACCTCCATCCCTGCACACAGAAGATGCCCATTAGATTGGACTAGAGGAAATAAAGAAAACGGGTGCCTTATTGTCAGAGCACAGTGCAGTAAGACAAATGCAAGGCTGGGCTGAGCACTGATGATTGGTAATTCACAGATCTATGAATGTATAATTGCAAGAGCCTCCTTTAATACTACTTTTTTAACCACCAGGCTACCCTTCTTAATGACAGCTAAACTCACATAACACATAACGGCAAACGCCATACAGGGTAAAACCATGGTAAAACTACCAAGACCCACCAGAGCATCTGCAGGCAAACAATAATTGAAGATCTTTTTAATAAAAAAAGACATGTTTCATACAGTTAATACCCAACTTTAGAAGTGATCATATTTTGATTCATAGCGACGTACCAAAAAACATTTCTGGGACGTGATGAGCAAGCATGTCCTAATGACCAAACAATCACGTTGTTAAAATATTTTTTTTATTTAATTTAAACAATCATCTCTTACATGGCAGATTAAATTATTTGTGATTTAATCTGTGCGCTAAAAATAAAATTTTATGGACAATTGGAGTAATTTTCTATTAAAATATGAATAAAAACGACTATAAAACTCAACACAGCACTGTACATCACAATCAGATATTTTATCTGTAGTACATGACATAAACAAATCTAAGACTTCAACACAAGATAGAGGATTTAAAGCAAATATGTAATGAAAGAGATGAATAAACATTATTTTTAAGCTTAACATTATATTGTTGTCTTTCCACATAAGCTAAGCAGGTTGTCTGTTTTTAAAAACAACAATCAAAAGCTTCTTTAGTCACATTCACAAACATCAGGGTCCGTTCATTTAAACGCGCCAAATCGATTGAAAATCACTAAAATATGTGTTTACTCTCGCATCTGTAAGGTGTAAAGTAAAGAAAGAATATTAATAAACCGTTAGAGGAATATCAGGCAGTGACGAAAAAACAAATGCCCGTTAACGTTTAAATGATGCACTGTCAAAAGGTTGCTGTAAATATTATGGATGCCAGTAAGTTACTGTAAAAGTGTTTACAGTAAAGAGTTTACTTTAATGTTTTTTCACAGTAATAATACCGTCTACTGTTTTTTCATACCTTTACTCTAATTTCTTTTTACAGCATTAATACTGTCAACTGTATTTTCATACCTTTACTGTAATGTCTTTTCACAGTAATACCAGTATCTACTGTATTTCATTTACAGTACTAGAACTGATTTCCTATTACAGAATCTGGATTTTTTACGATTTGAGTTTAGCTTAATTTACTTCAAATAGTATACATTTTCTACCTGTAAAAACCATATATAATTCACAAGTTGCAATAATGTTGAAGAAACAGGTCTACTCACAGCAGTTCAAGTTTTATTTCAAACATAATTTAATCTAAAAATACTAAGAAACCAAGTAACAAAACATCAAAACAATGCATTTAGAGCTGACAAAAATATGAAGGAAACAGAGTTAAAAACAGACAAACAACTCAATGTTTTTACCAATGCCTACAGGTTGTTGTTAAAACGTTATAGGTCAAAGAGCATATGGGTCACATGACAATAAACATGCCCGATGCAGAATGTCCAAAATGTAATAACAATACCAGAAATACCATATTGAACACACTGTTCAAATGGTAGATAGGTAGGTACCTAATTGAAATCAGTACATACTGTTGCAGTATGCAAATTGGACGCAGCATATGTCACAAAACTCCAATCAAACAGCAAAAAAACCTGTTTGTTTTGTTTGTAGTGTTGTCATCAGTGGTGTTTTATTTTATTACTGAACAAGCTTGTTGATAAAAGAGGCCACCCAAGGATCCAGGCTGGTCATTTTTTTTCTGTGTCTGGCTGATATGTGATTTTGATTGGAATTTGGTGCTATCAGGGTGTATGCTCAGAATGAACCTGCAAGCACAAGAAGAAAAAAAACATTATTTAATTGAATTTACATTACAATTTTGCATTACTGCTAAATGTATAAATATCAATATTTATAAATGAAAAATGAAATAAATGAAGACACTTTTTTTTTTAAATACATCTAATTCCTAAATATTTTGGGAAAACCAGACAAAATCTTTAACTGTTGAGTCAGGGCAGAGATTCAACTGACAGCTGTCAATTTCAGTATAATTTACAGTAACACTGCTCAAGTGTTTTATCAGTTAAAGGGATAGTTCACCCAATAACGAAAATTGTGTCACCATTTAATCACGGTCTTGTCATTTCAAACCTTTATGACCTTCTTTCTTCAGCAGAACACAAAAGAAGATGAAGAATTTTGGTAAAACAGAACGTCTCGGTTACGAGACTGATGGAGGGAACGAGACGTTGTGTTGAGAGACAGACTGGGGTTTGATCTTGAGAACCTATCATCTCTGAGAGGAATTTTAAAATGCCAATGAGCTTGGCGAAAGGCATATGCACGCCAGTCCCCGCCCCGTGCATACAGGTATAAAAGGAAGATGGCGGCGGTCATTCATTCACCCTTTGGGCTAAGGAACCTGAGAGGTATTTCCCGGTCGATGCAGCGGGTCGGCGAAGCATTGTGGCATGAAGACACAACGTCTCATTCCCTCCATCAGGGAACAGAGGTTACAGTCGTAACCGAGACGTTCCCCTTCAGTCGGTCTCTCGACGTTGTGTTGAGAGACAGACTGGGGACTTATCTTTACACGCCACGGTGCTGAGCCATACCGAGTTCCATACAGAGATAAGAAGAGCTCTGCGCTGGAGAGAGCTTGCTCTTTTCTATGTTGACCCGTAGGCCCAGACGGTCTAGGTGCCGGAGCTCGAGGTCCCTTGTGCGTACACAACACATCTCGCGAGTGAGGCAAGATAAGCCAGTCGTCGAGATAGTTGAGTATCCGCACGCCTTGTTCCCTGAGGGGCGCTAAGGCGGCCTCTACGAATTTGGTAAAAACCCGAGGAGACAGGGCCAGACCGAGGGGCACCCTTGAACGTGAACCGCAGGAACGGTCGGTGTCAAGGGAGGATGGATACATGAAAGTGTCCTTCAGGTCGATTGCCACGAACCAATCTTGGTGACGAACTGAGCCCAAGATGCACTTCTGCGTCAGGATCCTGAACAGCAGCTTGTGTAGGTGCTTGTTTAGGAGGCCCAGATCTAGAATGGGGCGCAGCCGCCCACCTTTTTTGGGCACTACGAAGTACGAGCTGTAAACCCTGGAAGAAATCTCGGTTAGAAGGACGGGTTCGAACGCACCTTTCGCCAGAAGGGCGGCAACCTCGTCCTGAAGCACGGGGGCATTCTCCCCTCGAACTGAGGTGTGGGGAATGCCCCGAAACTTGGGCGGGTGCCTGGCGAACTGGATCACATAACCAAGACGGATCGTCCTCTCTAGCCACCTCAACTGCACGCTCCACCTTGGGGATTACGACATAACCTCTGTTTGCCCCGCCATCCAGGGAAGTAACAGCTACCGATCCCACTAGCCTGCAATGCGCCGAGAAGGGAGCATTCCAGGACTTAGTGAGCTCCTCATGCACCTCCGGGAAGAATGGTACCGGGGCGGCGCGTGGCTTTTGACTACGACATCCATAGGAACCCCCAAATCACCCCCGCTGCTAGCCGAAGAGGTCGACCTCGCCGAAGCGAATGTCGCTTGGGAAGCAGACGGGGTGGCGGCAGCGCTCACAAAGAACGTAGCCAGCCATGACCGCAACACCTTAATCACCATGTTCTCGCAGAAAGAACATGCCAGATCGACAAACCCTGCCTCACCATGCTTGACCCCCAAGCATGTGACACAGGTGTCGTGCCCGTCTGACTCAGAGATGAGTCTGTCACACCCAAGAAAGAAATTTGCTCATTTAGGTCTGTAGCTCGCTGCCGAACACCCAGGGGAAGACCGACTCAGGAGGGAGAAGTCAGCTGCTCTGCGTCGTAAATCCAGCAGTTCTTGAAGAGTCTCAAAGATAACGCTTGACAATCATGTGCCACGCAGGTTCTGAAGAACAAAGGATGAATGAATGACCGCCGCCATCTTCCTTTTATACCTGTATGCACGGGGCGGGGACTGGCGTGCGTGTGCCGTGCGCCAAGCCCATTGGCATCTTTAAATTCCT
Source organism: Triplophysa siluroides (assembly GCA_006030095.1). Taxonomy (NCBI): domain Eukaryota; kingdom Metazoa; phylum Chordata; class Actinopteri; order Cypriniformes; family Nemacheilidae; genus Triplophysa; species Triplophysa siluroides. Next base: position 270,199 of record VCII01000123.1, on the reverse strand, counting down.
CTCTGAGATAATAGGTTCTCAAGATCAAACCCCAGTCTGTCATTCAACACAACGTCGAGAGACCGATTGAAGGGGAACCATTGGCCCCCATTGACTTCTATTTTATGGACACAAAACTAATGCAAGTCAATGAGATTACCAAGATTCTTCAAAATATCTTTTGTGTTCTGCTAAAGAAAGAAAGTCATACAGGTTTGAAATGACAAGAGGGTAAGTAATTGTTGACAGCATTTTTTGGGGTTAACTGTCTTTTTAATTTGTGTTCCGAAGATGAACGGAGGTCCTATGGTTGTCGAACAAATGGTATCCCTGTAATCGGAGTATCCCTGTAATAATGGTTAATTAGTTTACGATTACCTCTGAATGAACTCCAGAGTGTTTGTGGCCGCTTCCTGGTTGTGCACATTGAAGATATATTAGCTCTTGTGGCTCTAGGATGACACCATCAGAGCAGCTTTTTAGTTAGGGTAAGAAAAAACTATAATCATGATTCTTGAGACTATTTTTCACCATTATTGTCACCATAATAAAAATATATATTCACATGCAAATATATTATGATAAAATGATTCATGCAAATAAAAAATTTTTTTTAAGTTCCTTCTCCAGCACTACCGGTCTGTATGGCGTGTTCCATTTTATTAGTGATTGTCCTTCACCTTGCAATTTAATAACAAAGACTGTTCTCCCAATGCAACATCGAGTGTAGCTTTTGATAGAGAACTGACAAATTACATTACAGAAAGATAAATTAGGGCCATATCATTTTTTGTTTACCTATTTTTCAAGTTTTTCATTTTCTGTGTTGTATATTTGCCCACATACATTGTGTGTTTGTTACAATAACAGACTAAAATTAAAGTAAAAATAGCGGTGCTCCATTGATTTAAGTCACACACAAACAAGCACAACGACAAACACACTTCATACAAAGACTATGTGCACATGACAAACTGTTTCGCGCGCTGCTACACTGGCTAGTTTACATTTACATTTAGTCATTTAGCAGACGCTTTTATCCAAAGCGACTTACAAAGAGTTTAGGGAGCAATAAGCGATATGTCACACAGGAGCCATAACACAGTAGGTGCCAATACAAAGTTACTGGTTTCAACAAAAGCTAGACCACTACCTGTTGAGAGAAAGGGTTAGTTATTATTATTTATTTATTTTTTCATTTGCCTGTCAAGTATTCACAGAAGAGATGGGTTTTAAGTAGTTTTTTGAATATTGTGAGAGATGTGGTTGTCCGGACCGAGTTAGGAAGAATGTTCTACCAGGAAGGAGTTGTGAGTGAGAGTGAGCGGGAAAGCGATTTTCTGCCCAGTGATAGTCCTGTAGGCAAGCATTGGTGACTTGAATCTGATACGGGCTTCAACCGGTAGCCAGTGGAGAGAGATGAAAAGGGGAGTCACATGAGCCCTTTTGGGCTGTTGGAAGACTGATCGGCAGTGTTGCCACCAATTACGATCGCTTTTTATTGGTTGGCGATTTTAATATCCATGTCTGCTGTCCGTCTAGCCCCTATCACATGACTTTCTTAACCTTATTGACGCTTTTAATCTATCTCAGTGGATCAGTGACTCTACCCATATTCAGGGCCATACGTTAGATCTTGTACTGTCATATGGGCTTGATGTAACGGATATTATGCTCTCAGATTTTATGATCTCTGACCATAAGCCTTTTCTCAATACCTCTTCCAGATCTCTCTCATTCTTCGACTACACCAGTAATCCTGTCTCGGTTCTACTCTCCTCAGTTTAGCATAAATTTCAACTTGTGCTTTGCTGAATGTTGCTCACAGTTGCAATTGGATCAACCACTATCTGACTTGGATGCTGATCAACATCTTATCCTTATGAATTCCGCCTGGCTTAAGGCAGCAAATGCAACTGCTCCTCTTAGGCCTCATAAGCACAAACCAAAATCTGAACTGTGGCAAAACTCTGACACCCGTCTCCTACGACAAAATTGAAGGAAAGCAGAAAGACAATGGAAAAAGGACAGGCTGCATATCTCTCTTCAAATGTTCAGAGTCTCTCTTACAGCTTACCAGTCTGCAGCCAAGTCTGCGAAAGCTGCATATTTTTCTAATCTAATTGAAATGAATCATTCTAAACCTAAAGTTTTGTTTTCTATTATTCAATCTGTTACAAATCCTTCTTTTAACACTTTGCCTGTTGCCTCTGTTGCTCTCTGTGAAAGCTTCTCGAGATATTTCAGTGAAAAAATTACTAACTTAAGACATAGCGTCTGCCCCACTTTAACTGTGTCCCCAATCGTGTCATCTGCTTCAGCCGTTTTAAATGCTTTTGAACCTATCAGTCTCCAGGAATTGAAGGAGGTGATTAGCAAGCTTAAGCCTTCTTTCTGTTCGAGCGATATCATTCACCCGAAATTTTTAAAATTAATTATAAATTCGATTGGGCCAGGTCTGGTGTCTCTTATTAATAAGTGTCTCCAAACTGGCTCTGTTCCTGCTTATCTTAAAGTCGCTAAGGTCACTCCCCTTCTCAAGAAGCCATCACTGGATTCCTCTGACCTAAAAAAATTTGGGCCAATATCGATCTTGCCCTTCATTTCAAAAGGTATAGGAGAAAATTGTGCTGAATCAACTTCAATGTTTTCTGTCAAGTAACTGTATTTATGAGGTTTTTCAATCTGGTTTTAAGTCTGCTCACAGCACTGAGTCTGCTCTTTTAAGAGTGTTAAATGATATTTACCTCTCTACTGATTCCGGAGACTCTGTGGTTCTAATTCTTCTAGATTTATCATCCGCCTTCGATACCATAGGCAACTCCACACTAATATCAAGATTGGAATCTTGGGTTGGTCTAAGAGCTAACGTTCTGAGATGGTTTCAGTCATACCTGTCTGATAGAAAGTTTTTAGTGAAGTTGGGAAATTTTACCTCCTCTCCTGCACCCCTGACCTGTGGCCTTCCACAAGGCTCGATTTTAGCTCCCTCTCTATTTTCTCTTTACATGCTACCTCTGGGCTCTATTCTACGTAATCATGGAGTATCATTTCATTTTTACGCAGATGATACTCAAATCTATCTACCAATAAAAAGAAACAATTTCACTGCGATTACTTCTCTTGCGAAATGTTTAGAGGAGGTTAAATCATGGCTAGCCCAAAATTTCCTCTTCTTAAATGAAGACAAGACCGAGGTAATTGTTTTCGGTTCCAATGAGAACTCTAAGTGTATTAGCCCTGACTTAGAAAGCTTGTCTGTTTTTAGATCCTCACAGGTACGCAACCTAGGAGTTCTTGTTGACCAGCATTTAAAATTTGATAAACATATATCTCTTCTGTTATTGGATCCAGTTTCTATCAGCTCCGCTTACTGTCCAAAATCAAATATTTTCTCACACCCAAAACTCTAGAAATGGCTGTCCACGCTTTTGTTACGTCTCGTTTAGATTACTGCAATTCTTTATACTGCGGTATATCTAAGCGTCAAATTGCGCGTCTTCAGCTTGTGCAAAACTCTGCGGCCAGACTCCTTTTAAAGTGTCGTAAACATGAACACATTACTTCAGTTCTTAAATCCCTACACTGGTTGCCGGTTTGTCAGAGAGTAGACTTTAAAATTCTCCTCTTTGTCTATAAATCCCTACACAACATAGCCCTGTCTACCTCTCTGAACTTCTTCATCTATACACCCCATCCAGAAGCCTACGATCCTGTGACCAGGCATTGTTGGTAGTCCCTCGCGCTTAAGCGTCGAGGTGAACGTGCATTTGCAGTGTCAGGGCCTCGACTCTGGAATGCCCTTCCCCTAGAGATTAGAACAGCCCCTTCTCTGTCTGTTTTTAAGTCTCGGCTAAAAACATATCTATTTTCCTTAGTGTATTGACTATTGTGATTTGGCCATTTAAAGTTTTTAATCAGGTTGTTTTAAACTGTTGACTACAATGATACTCAGAGGACAATGGAGATCAGAGGACACGTGACTTCCTGTTTGCCGAGAGCGCGTGGTTTGAGACGGAGCTCCGTCTAACATTTCTTTAAATATCTTTTATTCCTGTTATATCTTAAGATTTATGTTCTAAAGTGATAATTCACCGTGGGTACAAATTATCCTTAAGTGTACCCCATACCAAAATCGTAAAAAACGCACAGATAAATTAGTTTCACACGATCACTCGCTATTAGCCCTAAAGCTGTTAGCATTACCAGCCTGTACTTACTAAATATTGCACTTACTGCTTAACTCACTGTTACATCACTAATGGCGAATGTTTCAGACGTGTGTTTACCTCTGAGTGCAGATGATGAATCTTTCTTCGCACTTCAGTCGGAGCTGGAGGTTGTGGAGAAGCAGATCCAGGATCTACTCGAGAGGCAGACACTGCTGCGAGAACGTAAAACGGCGCTGGAAACATCCCGGGCTGACGCTCGCAAAGCAGCGGTAAGTTTTCGACGTGATTGTAATACTCCTACCACTTCTACTCCGCGTGTTTCTCTGCACAGAGCCCAGGCTTCGAAAACACGACGGGCCCAATTGAACTTCACTCCTGCACCGGCACACCCACGGCGTAAGGCGCAATCCAGGACCGGAGCGATAACTCCCCCACCGCCGCCACCGGTCTTTGAGATCCCGACTAGGAACCGCTTTGCCGCCCTCTGCGAGACGGAATGCAACGCTGTGGTCGTCGGAGACTCAATCGTCCGGAACGTACGCGCTTCCTTCAATCAAGGTAAGGCTCGCACTCACTGTTTCCCTGGCGCCCGTGTTCTCGATGTCTCTGCGCAGGTAACTGCGATCCTGAAAGACGACGCTAGCATCGGAGCTGTCGTACTGCACGCGGGGGTCAACGATGTCAGGATGCGGCAGTCGGAGGTCCTGAAGCGCGATTTCAGGAGTCTGGTCGATACTGTACGCAACGCATCGCCCACGGCGAGGATCATCATATCAGGGCCGCTTCCAACTTACCGACGAGGGAATGAAAAGTTCAGTAGACTATTTACGCTCAATCAATGGTTAATGTCATGGTGTACTGAACAGAAGCTGCTCTTTGTAAATAATTTTGATCTGTTCTGGGAGCGACCTAGGCTTTTCCGCCCCGACGGCCTGCACCCCAGCAGCATTGGAGCGGAAGTCCTGTCTGACAACATCTCAAAGACGCTCCGCAGCATTTGACTAGTAAGTACAAGCGTTAACCATAGTCTGTGTTCCTCTCACTCAACTGTTAAAAATGTTACAACATCCAAATACATAGAGACTGTGTCTGTCCCCCGAATAATACAACAACATAAAAATGTATGTAAAAGTCAGAGAAAAAACATTATTGTGATTAAACCTAAAGACAATATATTTGTTGAGCAAAACCAACTCCTAAAGTTCGGGCTACTTAATATTAGATCACTAAACTCAAAGGCAGTTATTGTAAATGAAATGATCACAGACAACAGCTTTGATATACTCTGCCTTACTGAAACCTGGCTTAAACCAAATGATTATTTTGGTATTAATTAGTCTACTCCACCAAGCTACGGTTATATGCATGAGCCACGGCCGGCTGGTCGAGGTGGTGGTGTAGCAACAATCTTTAGAGACTTTCTTACCGTAACTCAGAGAACAGAGCATAAATTTAAATCATTTGAAGTGCTTGTGTTGAACATAATTGTTCCAAACAAAAGTAAAAAACCATTGCTTTCTTTACACTGGCTACTGTGTATAGACCCCCTGGGCCTTACACTAATTTTCTGAAGGAGTTCGCGGACTTCTTATCGGACCTATTGGTTAACGTTGATAAAGTACTGATCGTTGGAGATTTTAATATCCATGTAGATAGCGCTAACGATGCTTTAGCAGTGGCGTTTAAAGAGCTTCTACACTCTTTTGGTGTAACACAAAACATCAACAGACCCACTCATAGACTTAATCATACTCTAGACTTGATTATATCTCACGGAGCCGATCTAACCAATATCGATATTATACCTCAAAGCGACGATGTCACTGATCACCATCTTATAACATGTACACTGCGCACTGCAGAAATCAGTCGTATAGCTCGTTATCGACAGGGTAGAACAATCACCTCATCTACTAAAGATAGTTTCGTTAAGAATCTGCCAGATCTGACTCCTTTAATAACTTTGCCAATTAATACAGAATCGCTCGATGACATGACCAGCAACATGGGAACTATTTTCTCTATACATTAGAAGCGGTCGCGCCTATGAAGTCAAAAAAGATTAACGAGAAGATCAAAGCACCATGGTACAATAGCACCACTCGCGGCCTAAAAGAGAAACGCGTAAACTGGAACGAAAATGGAAACAAACCCATTTAGAGGTCTTTAAAATTGCGTGGATAGAGAGTGCAAACTGTTATAAAAAGGCACTAAAAGCCTCAAAAGCCGAGCACCTCCGTAACCTCATAGAAACTAATAAAAACAATCCAAGGTTTTTATTTAGTACAATTGCTAAACTAACAAACAAACAGACTTCTCCTGACCTGGCTATTCCGCCACACCTTGGTAGCAATGAATTCATGACATTTTTTACAGAAAAAATCGAAAAAATACGAGACGACGTAGTTAAAATCCAACCTCCAAGTGTGTCTGATGAATTAGTACCAACCATCACCCAAAAAGAAAAGCTACAGTGTTTTTCACCTATAAAACAGGAAGATTTAATTAAACTTATTGCAACATCCAAACCGACAACATGCTTATAAGATCCCATTCCAACTAAATTACTAAAAGAGTTACTACCTGTTGCAATTGAGCCCATTTATAACATTATCAACTCGTCAATTAATCTAGGCCATGTCCCAGGACCCTTTAAGCTGGCTGTGATTAAGCCTCTTATCAAAAAAACAAACTTAGACCCCAGTGAACTTGGAAGCTATAGACCGATTTCAAATCTCCCGTACTTGTCTAAAATACTAGAAAAAGTAGTGTCCACTCAGTTGTGCTCTTTCCTACAAAATAATGACATGCACGAAAAATTTCAGTCTGGCTTTAGACCGCATCATAGCACCGAAACTGCGCTCGTTAAAATTACAAACGATCTACTTATGGCATCTGATAAAGGTAACATCTCACTCCTAGTCCTGCTTGACCTTAGTGCTGCGTTCGATACTGTAGACCATAAAATACTTTTAGATCGTTTAAAAAATTATACCGGTATTCAGGGACAGGCACTAAAATGGTTCCGATCTTACTTATCTGACAGATATCAATATGTCCATTTAAATGGGGAATCGTCTAATCTAACGCAAGTAAACTATGGATTACCTCAGGGATCGGTTTTAGGACCCTTGCTTTTCTCCATATACATGCTGCCCCTGGGCAACATTATTAGAAAACATGGAATTAGCTTCCACTGTTATGCAGATGATACTCAGCTATATACTCAGCTATAAGACCAGATGATTCCTTCAAGCTATCCAAACTGGCAGAGTGCATCAAAGATATGAAACATTGGATGACTAGTAATTTCCTTCTTTTAAACTCTAACAAAACAGAAATATTACTTATAGCACCAAAGACTCGTAAACAGAATATATCAGATTATAACCTACAAATCGAAGGCTGCACTGTTACTGCGACAAATACAGTTAAAGACCTAGGCGTTATATTAGACAGCAACCTGTCATTTAAAAATCATATCTCAAATGTCACAAAAAACAGCCTTCTTCCACCTTCGAAATGTTGCCAAATTACGAAATGTTTTATGTGTTGGTTGTGGTTGGGGGGATTCTATTTGTTGGGGCTGTGTGGGTCTGGATGGTCTTGCTTTGTGGTCGATGTCAGACAGCAGAGGAATAATGTTCCAATATGCCATTACTATTTTCTCTGGTTGTTCCTCTGTTTTTCTGGTGTCGATCGCGGAGTGGGACCGGGCTGGACGTGCATGGTTTCGGCGAGTGGGATTGCCTGGGTCGCGGGCGGTGGGCTCCCCCCCCCTTCCTCGGGGATGTTGCTCGGTGACTTGGTCGGGGTCACTGAGTGCAGCTATGACACGTCAGAGGGGATCTGGCCCTCCCGGCTGGGCCTGGTTTCTCCCGAGGTTTTTTTCTCCATCAATCAATAAGGGAGTTTTGGTTCCTCGCCACAGCAGGGCAGTGTTGGCTTGCTCACCGGGAGACTGCATCTATTTATCTATTTATTAATTTATTAGATATTATCTATTAGAATGATCTTGCTTGTTCTATAAACACTATGCACTGTGCTGTGTTTTACCTCTGTGTTTTCTTATTTTGCTTCTGTAAAGCTGCTTTGGAACAATGCACATTGTGAAAAGCGCTATATAAATAAACTTGAATTGAATTGATACTGCCAATAGGGTTGTGTTAAATTTGTGCATGGTCTGTTCGTATATGTAGAATAAATGTTTTCTCCTGTGAAGCACTTTGGTCAGCCTGCTGGCTGTTGAAAATGTGCTATACAAATAAAATTAACTTGAACTTGAGTCGTGCTGCTGCGTTTGAACCAGCCGGAGCGGTTTGATAGCCTTTGGATTTGGATTCAATTTGGATTCAATTTATTGTCATTACACATATAACAAGTACAGTGTAACGAAATGGATTAGGAGAGCATTGCAGTAGTCCAACCTTGAGATCACCAGGGCCTGGACAAGGAGTTGTGCTGCATGCTCTAGTTTATGCAGCTAGTTTATTCTTAGCACAGACCCAAGTTTTTTTTTAGCACATACAGCACCGGGAAGGTATTTAAAACATTAAATACGCTTATAAAATATTTTAAACTCATATTTCATGTCCAGTTTTCCTCATGTGGCAAGTAACTGTGTGACAGAATGGGTTTTGAATTTGAGAACCTATCATCTTTGATCGTAATTTCATAAGGCCAATGAACTTGTCGAATGGCATATGCATACCAATCTCCGCCCGTGCATACGGGCATAAATGAAAGATGGCATGCCCATTCATTCAGCTTTTGTTCTTCGGCAGCGGATGCACCCCCTCATCAGCGTGCGACGTTCTCGTGGGCATTTCAGCAGTAGACCAGATGTCTGAAAGAGCATATTTCCATTTCTCCACAGCATGCATTGTCTTCGGACATTCGCCGCTGTGCTCCTGGTCACAAGAGTTTCATCCTGACGGCCGTGATGTCTGCATCGCATGTTGTAGTTTATGTCTCCTGGAGAACTGTACAAAAACCATTAACACATAATTATCTATTAACTACTCATTAACAGCTGCTAAAAATAATTATGTCAATAAACTGGTTAAATAAAACTTTGATTACTATTAAAAAAAAAATGTTAAACTAATTTTGCTTACTTGCAGTTATCTTAATTATTTTAAATAACCAAACTCTTGTCCAAAGACAATTACTGTCCAAGACTTAAATATTTTATTTTTCATATCGATCATATAAATAAACTAATTCTTATGAATCTTCATCTTTTTTTGTATTTTATATTTGAATGGAAAGAAACAGGGGGGGCACGGTGGCTTAGTGGTTAGCACGTTCGCCTCACACCTCCAGGGTTGGGGGTTCGATTCCCGCTTCCGACTTGTGTGTGTGGAGTTTGCATGTTCTCCCCGTGCCTCGGGGGTTTCCTCCGGGTACTCCGGTTTCCTCCCCTGGTCCAAAGACATGCATGGTAGGTTGATTGGCATCTCTGGAAAAAATTGTCCGTAGGGTGTGAGTGCGTGAGTGAATGAGTGAGTGTGTGTGCCCTGCGATGGGTTGGCACTCCATCCAGGGTGTATCCTGCCTTGATGCCCGATGACTCCTGAGATAGGCGCAGGCTCCCCGTGACCCGAGGTAGTTCGGACAAGCGGTAGAAAATGGAATGGAATGGAATGGAAAGAAACTTAAGAAATACACCAACTGCATCACTTACCCACTTACCTCACAAACATATCTGAAATATCTCTCCTTGTTGCTTATTGTGAGTCTGATGGACAATAGTTGAAGGGTTGTGATTTCATTATTAACTATTAAGAAATTCTTGGTAACCCATTAATAATGAAAAAAAAGTATTACTCTGTTCTTACAGAGTAATTTTGATAAAATCATAGTAACTTTTTAGTAATTACTCAGGTCTTACCACAACAGTATTAAGTAATTACTTTTGATTTAGAATAATATTATTAAGTGAAAACAATGATAACTTTTTAATAATTACTCAGGTCATACCACATCAGTATTACGTAATAACTTATGATCCGGAACAGTATTATAAAGTGAAAACCAAGTATTACCAATAAATAAGACTTTACTATAAAAACAAAAGCTTGTAGTAACTAACTTTTTATCGACACAATAGATACATTAAAATAAATGTTAACAATAAATTAATAAATATTACAGTAACACAATAGTCACAGTATTCAATGTATTATGTGACATTGGGTAGGTCTATGCACTGAAAAAAGAAGGTTTTATGAAAATTAAATTATTAAAATCTTGGGAATAAAATCTACTAGTTTTGGTCGTGTAGGTTTGAATTATTTTGTTTGAGTAATTTTAATTGAATAAATTATTAAGTAAGTCCAACTCAATTGTATTATGTTAAACCCATTTAGATGGTCAAATTAAGTTTACTTATTTATTTTGTGTTGAGACTACATACTTTTTTGTAGATATAACCACTTTGGGAGTTGATCTGTAGTTCCCAGCATGCTTTGTGTCTGACTGCATTAGGAGATTCATTTTCAAGATTAATTGTCATTTTAAGTGTTTTTCAGTAAAAAGAAAGACTTGTTCATGTTTTGTGTTGATTTATCTTTGAGATTTAGGAGAGCTTCGGCATTATTTTTAAGTTTGGGTTTTTAAAGTTATTACCGTTGTTCAGAAGAGCGAAGCTTGTGCTTAGGCTGAGGGAGGCACAATGTTAGTCATGAAGTGTTTTTTTTCACCTATTTAACAGTAACTGTGCTATGCCAGTACAGAGACCACCAGTCTCTTCTTACTTGACCATCTTTGCTGTAAAAAAATTGAATATTTCAATATAAAAGTAAGGGGTCCGTGAAGATTGAGTTAGACATGATTTTGATCAGCATAATTTTTTTGTTTACTTTAAGTAACATATTTAATAAGTAGAATTCTGGTTAGTAAGTCGAACTTGAATTATAGCAGCAAATTTACTTATAAAATTGACTTCCTTGTAACAATTTACACAAACTTTTAAGTTATTTTTTCAGTGTGGTTTTATCGCAAATATTAACTGTAAATCCAGGTTTCGGTTATTAGCTTCTAGTTGTTTCTGTGAATCACAGCACCTTGTTTGCTCTTTTCTGTAGCTTTCATCTTTTTATATAAAGACAGCAGCGATTTCATGTTGAATATATCAATTAGGTAAATTGCACAACTGTTCTTTCTAATTTTAGATGTGCTTTAGTTTTAGCAGAATAGAGGGTATGCATTGGCATCACTTTCCCCACATGTCGAGATACACCCTGGGACACGTTACCCTGGGTGGCAAAATGGCTTATGCTACCCTATCAAATTTTGCTACCTCCGTACAAAATAGGACTAACCCCTCCCCCAAACCAACCCTTACACCCAAGTTACCCCTCCCCCAACCCAATCACAACACGAGGGTAGCAAAATTCTATGGGTAGCATAAATTGTCAGAACACCGGAACTAAAACACGCAATTATTTGCTGAAATTACAAGCACCTGGACTCGACGATGATCCTTACGACTTCCATATGACTTACAAAGCAGTGGCGGATCTAGAAAATTTTGCATGGGGGGGCAAAGGGGTGGCAAGAGGTCTTGGCAGGGTGGCAGGGGTAGGCCTACATGGAATCCCTATATATGAATTTTAAGGGAATAAAGAAAAAGAAAGGCTTGTTGTATTAGTGAAATAATTGTAACTATTTGCAACTAATATTTTATTTTTAATTTACATAAATGAATCAAGGAAATTATAGCATATTTTCAATTCAAAAAGGCAAAATTTAATAAATAAATAAAAAAAGTTTAACTTTTCTATTGTAAAACAGTCAAATATTAAATGATCTACTTACATTTTACCAGGCATTTGTTAACTTATTTAATAATTTTGACATTGATGAGCTAGACCGCTGAACTTTTAGTCTTCCTAACAACAAACAGAGCGTTGCGTAATGTAGTGCATCAGAGCAGCATTAATAATAATATCAAGTGAATCTCTTATTTGCATCTTAAGTTTATTGCCAATAATAATGACAGCTTTGCGAACGTGAACTCGGTGAGCTCGCGCAAAACACATCTTCAGCACAGCGACTCATTTAAACGCCTGATTGGCCGATGTGATCAACAGACATGTCTGTGATTGGCTACAATGCTCAACGTTGCAAAAGCACGTCAAAAGTACCTTTATGCAAAGGGAAAAATATAAATAAAAATGTAATATGCACTGTTCATGATTAGTTAATCGAGGCCGCTGCAATTATTCACATTTGTTTTTCTGATGAATTGTTTTGCTTTGTGAGAAAGAAAATTTAACAAAATATTCGGGGCTTTACTAAAAACTTTCGAGGCTTAAGCCCCCTTGGCCCAGCCCTAGCGCTGCCCCTCAATATTTTATATTTTTATTAAGCTGTTCTTGTCTTTACTAAAATCAAAATCAGGCTAATCAAAGGGAAGAGTGCTCTTACAAATCACGAGGGAGCGATTTGACCGCTGATTTTGCCTAACGTAATAGACTCGCTGTTTTTGCTGATGCTGAATCGTCTTTAGCATACAATACATTAATTACAAATGTAACTTTAAGTTAAACGTGTGTTTAAACTACACATGGGGAAACTCACTTCACCTTCAGAGGATCTGTCCGGGGAAGCTCAGTCTCGTCGGGTTGCAGGACCACCGCACCGCTGCAGACTCGCTGTGTGTGTGAGCCAGACTGAGCGAACGCCGCTCTGCAGGTTTGAATCAGGGACGTAACTAGTATTTGAGGGGCAGGGGGGAGGGGCGAATAATACATTTAAAATTAAAAATTAAATTGTTCACTTTTGGTAAATGTATTGGACATAGTGGTGGGTTGTTTTTGTAAGTACAGTTTTTGGATCATCAAAGTTAGGGGGGCAGCTGGGGGGGCAAGGCTCTAGAGTGGGGGGGCACCTGCCCCCCCTTGCCCCCCTGTAGATCCGCCCATGTTACAAAGGAATCAGGTGTTCCAGGACACTAAAATGTTGGAAGGAATTGCGTTTTCTGATATAGTTAGCATTGTTGCCACCCACGGGGTGCGCACTACTTTGACTTCATGTTCATGCCCCTCCCCCTTAAAGTAACAGTGCATTATTTGTGGTTAAAAACTGCAACGATTGATTGACCAGAAAAACTTCCAATTTTACCACAGAAACATTAGTGACATTACAGTGATAAACAGGGGGATTATTATTTTTTACCAGTTTTGGTTGAAAAGCACAAGAGGTTGACTTGTTTTGAATCAATTTAAATAAAAATATCACAGTATTGAGAATTCTACGAAATTCCAGGTCCAGTTCAATACAGGTCCAGTAAATGACCCCTCCTACCATCTGAGGTCCAGACAATTAAATACCTAAAAACATAAATTGATGGTTTTTGGCAGACCAAAGAAATAAACATGTCTTTTCATATCTATACGACGGCATAACAATGTCTAACAACTATATAATGACGGAAAATGTGCAAAATGCCCTAATCTCTAAACCTGAACTGAAAATTCATTCATTTCAACATTAACAACTTTAAAAGAAAAAGTTGTTTTCTGCTGAACTGAGATTAACAAATAGCAGCATCAAGTTGTGACTGAACATACTCTGATAACATTTCAGCTCTTCTTGTGGCTGTTGCAGCTGAAACAGGGTTTGTTTTCCTTCTAAATGTGTTTCACAAGCAAGGTTGACAAACTGGCCCCGTGCGTGTCGATGCAGGAAGAATAAATGCAAATCTCTTGGCCCATTCATCTCGGAAAACATGGTTTTCAGCATCAACTTTTCTAACTTTTGAAAAGGACATTGTTTTTCAGTCACTGACAGTTACATCTGTCTGCGTGCTTTGCAGCGAGTCTGTCTCGGCTCTCTTCACTCCACGACGTTGGCGTCTGAACGTCGCAACAGTGCGCATATGTTAACTGTCCGTAGGACCCAAACTGCTACTGAGCGGACCTTGATGTGCCAGGTATAAATTTGATTGCATTAGAAAATAATGTTAGCCATTCATTTATTTATTACGTCAAATGCTTTGAGGTCCGGACAGACGCATCTCACAGTCCGCATTCGGACCGGAGTCCGCTAGTTGGTCACCCCTGAACTAGAAGCCTGTTTTTCTGGTGTCATTCTGTTTATCATTGAGTTCTTGTGCTTCATACCCAGCTTTTGTTACAACAATCTCGATATGATGACATAGTTTCTGATGACATTTGGGACTATAAGAAGCTGGAGTTGCTAATTGAACATAGACATCAAGAATCAGTCTATGAATCTGAACAGTGGTGATCATTAAATCAAAAGCTTTTTGCAGCAATGCATTATGGGAGTCATTGAATTTTGTATTATGATGGTACCCAGAATTCATTGCGTTTATATGAATAGTTTGTTGGTTGTCACCATTGTTAAGATGAATAGGCTGATTATTGATGTCTGTGTGTGTCTTTGTTATGTGGTGTTCTGCTTTGTAATATGCATGATGTGTTTAAACATCCTTCAGAATACCATTTAATCTCATACTGTAACATCACACAATCACTTCAATGCAATGACAAAACTCTGATGGTCTCAGGCCAGTAGATCATATATCTCACCATCAAAATTAACATTAAAACACTTTCTTAGCTTTATCTTAGTTTTTTTATTTAAAAACTAAATAAAATCTAAGACTAAAAGCAAAGAGTCAAGAGCCCAACTAAAGCAAACACTTATCACTAGGGATGGGTATCATTAAGATTTTATCGATATACAAATGTTTCTGAGCAAACAGAAAATGCCACATAACAAAACGTTTGTGTTCCTTAGCGTATCACTTACAGCACTTAGCATGCGCATAGGAGCACATCATAATGTAATTCAACATATTTACTTTACATCACTATGGTTATTTGGCTGGTAGACCGTATTTATTTTCTCCTTTCTGGTTTTAGGTCTACATAAATTCAAGAACTATTTTCTAAGCAAGTCATATTTTTTTATTATATGTAAAAAAAATATATACTTTTACTTGCACATTAACTTCAATTTACTAGAGGAAGTACAAAAACTCCCTGGCCGAATTATTAAAAACAATGTTATAACTTGTTCCCTTTCGAGGGAACTCACACTGCGTCACCACGGCAACGCTTTGGGGAACGCCTCAGCGTGACCAAGCTCTGAGCACGTGTGTCAACATCATCCAGTAGTGAAACGATACGTCATGGGCGGATGACGTATGGAAGTATAAAAGGACATCCGAAACCTTAAAATTCAGCTCTTGTCTTCTCAGCAAGCGGCTCTGTGTGTAGCGTGTGTGTGTCTAGTTAAAAGAAGCGTGACTGTGTTTTGTAAAAGAAGCGTGTATGGTCAGCCAGTTGCTAACATGTCAGAGGAAGATTTCAGACCTTGTGCTTCTCCTTGTCTCGTTTAATCATGAGCAATGACATGCATAATCTCTGCGTAGTCTGTTTGGGAGCGGAGCATGCACGGTCAGCGCTCGAGGGAGCTGATTGTGTGCACTGTGGACTCTTTCCACAGCGTACGCTCTGTTCCCGCCTGGCACTTTTTGATAAGGACAGCCAGGTGAGAGCTCCACGTGGTGCTGGTCCCGCTTCTGCCGAGGGGGAGCGGAGACTTCATTCGTGGGGCTCGCAGATGGACGTCACGGAGGTTGAAGAGACATGCTCCGGCTTCTCTCTGCCCTCCGTGGCTTCTACCTCTCTCTCTGCTGAGCCAGTAGTACGCACTGCAGTTTCTCCCACTCAGAGAGGAAGTCGGGTACGGCATTTCTCTGCATCTGAGGATGTAGATTTGACAAGTATCGAAGCAGGAGAGTTAGATTATGTCCCCCTTCTTGCTGCTTCGGTACACGCCGATCTGGTGGAAGTCATGACAGCGGCGGTAGCCCAGCTGACAAAAGATTGGCTGCAAGATAGACCAGGCGCTCGTCCATAGAGTAAGATGGACGAAGGATGTCTTAAGCACAGCACACAGCACTCACTGCGCAAGCTCCCCTTTTTTACGGACCTACATCAAGAGGTGTGTAGGTCGTGGCAGCGTCCTTATACAGCACGAGTTTTCACGCCACAGACCTGCATTTACTCTAATGTTCAGGGCTATAAAGAACAAGGTTACGGGTTTGGCCATGCCAAAAATAGAACAGACGCTTGCGAGCTATCTGTCTCCATCCACGGCTTTGACCCTAAAAGCCCCTACCCTGCCATCAAAGCCATGCAGGGTGACATCGACTTTGGTTGGCAAGGCATATGCGGCAGCGGAGCAGTCGGGGGCGTGTTTACACTCTGTGGCACTGCTTCAGGCATATCAGGCTGATGCTCTACGGGAGTTGGTCGACAATGGTGGCGGTGGATGTCTTACAACCCGTCCGTCATGCTATGGATGTTTTTCTACGTTCTACTCGTGAGGCGGCCCGTTCTTTGGGCCGCTCCATGGGTGCTATGGTAGCCAATGAGAGGCATTTGGGGCTGAACCTGTCCGACATGAAACCATCTGACAAGTCGTTTCTTCTGGACACCCCGCTGTCCCCTACAGTTCTTTTCGGCAACACGGTAGACACCGTTGTTGAGAGATTCGAGGAGGCTAAGAAGCAGGCAGCGGCATTCAAACTTTATCTCCCTGCCGCGGACAGACCCCCGGGCGGGGGTGGGAAAAGCCACAGGAGTCTACGAGCTATCATGAGCACCAGAGGCAGAGATGCCTTGAATATGAGGCCTCTGGCAGGCCATCGCCCTTGGGTGTCAGAGCTCACTCTACAAGTGGTATAGCGCCCTCCATGGCCTTAAGGTCAGGAGCGTCTATGCGAGATGTGTGTGATGCTGCAGGCTCATCCTGTTCACTCACGTTTGTGAGATTTTATAGCTTGGACATGAATCTCACTCCAGGAGAAAAGGGGCTTGGTTCTAAGATGTGACTTCGTGCACACACAGACAGGCATTTGGGTGCATGGCGGTTTGGGCATTCCGTTCCCCAAAGCGTTGCCTTGGTGACGCAGTGCGAGTTCCCTCGAAAGGGAACGTCTCGGGTTACGTCTGTAACCCTTGTTCCCTGAGAAGGGAACGAGACACTGCTTCTCCTTGTCATACTCCCTGCATCCGTGTCAGTCTCTTGCTTCGAAGTTTCGAGCTGAATTTGACAGTTTCGGATATCCTTTTATACTTCCTGGTCCATACGTCATCCGCCCATGACGTATCGTTTCACTACTGGACGATGTTAACACACATGCTCAGAACTTGGTCACACTGAGGCGTTCCCCAAAGCGTTGCCTTGGCGACGCAGTGTCTCGTTCCCTTCTCAGGGAACAAGGGTTATAGACATAACCCGAGACGTTCTCAAATATTTAGTACTTTTAATTTTGACGGGTTGCCGCAAAGGAGTTTTTGACGGAAGCTTCCTCGTTTTGAAACGCGGACGCTGAAAGCTCCACAAGCGCAACCGTGCCCCTCTTTCACTTATAAACATGCAAAACAAGCAGATTACAAATACATCGCGGAAATCATATGGCCTTAGATATCACACATACGTCGAGCAATCTACAGCTATTCGGACATCATTCATGGATGGAAAATGACTTGCAGCAGCAGCCTCTAATTCACCATTTAACACCTGAATACACAGAGATAAAACAATGCAAGTATCGATAACAGTATCGTTTGTCATGAAGCTTATCGCTACTCTGGTATCGACCCAATTATGTACGGGTCCAAAAAAATACCGGTTCTCGGTACCAATCCCTACTTATCACCATAATGTGGTGACTCAAGATAACATCAACATGTAAACTTCTGATCATTTTCAGTAGGGGTGACCCCTAATTGTCGACGATTCAATGCTTCGAGCGGAGGAGCCTGAATCGACTAGCAATCTCACAGTCGAATCTTCCCAGAGGTGTTATGCAATGGGGAATATGTGTCACGGTACGGGAAGTGAGAGAACCCAATTGCAGGCAGACACGGGGATGAAGGGGTTACAAAACTTTAATAAATAATAAAATACTAAACAAACACCCACAAGGGGGTAAACCAAGACAAGATAAACAATAAATGACAACAAGGACACTGACTAACTAAATTAAGAAAACAAAACACTTTACACAAACTACACTGACTTACTTGGATGTGACGGATCAAAGGCTAGGGTGACTGGCAAGACAAGACAAGACAAGACAAACAAGCTCACAAGCACAAGGCACAGGTAGGTACAAACAACGAACGAGCCCAGGACAGAGAATACAAGGGCATTAAATAGGGATCATTAACAATAGGCAGGTGTGGGTAATGAAACACGGAAGGGAAGCTAACGAGGAAACCACACGGAAGACACGCGCCGAATGGGAAAACATACGACACGTGTCTCCAAACAAGACATAACACACAAACACAAGACATGGTACTGTCACGTCCTGTCCACAAGGCACGAAAACCAGAACAGGAAGGCCAGGACCATGACATTATGTAATTTTGGTTATATGGGCAGTGGCGTAACGGACGGGCATGCACTGCGCTATTCATGATGTAAAGAAATAGGTAATTTTTAGGGTTGGGTACTGTAACCCCTGGCGCATATGAGCGCGAGGTCTGGCTATGAACCAGCGCAGGATCGCGTCTTCTGTGCTGTGAGACCGGTATAGAGAAGCAGCACGTTCCCCACGCAGCCGCATATAACTCGCAAATTAATGTGTCCACTGTTTCCAAACATTTGTCACTTACTGAATGTTTGGGCATTTAAATATGAATTAGCACCTTCTCTTTAAATGCACGTAGTCCGTTACTTAGACTGAATTTTGCGCTGCATGATAAAAAAAAAGAAAAGTAAAATAAAATAAAATAACCAAAATCACCATATATAGCTAGCACGGGCAGACTTTTGGAACTGAAAGCAAGCATTCGTTTCAGGGGGACAGACAAAGAGTGCGCTGGAAAAAAGGGGAAAGGGACTTTTTGACTGTTCAAATGGTAAGATGCATTATTGCATTCCTTCTTTACATGCGGTAAATAAAGTAACTTAATTGGTAGTTCATTGATAATGAACGTGCTGTATTCTCGTTTGTAAAAAATAATAAATTATTATGGAGTAGATCTAGTTTTAAAAATAGTTTTGAGGCGAGATCTGGTCTATTGCATAACACAGCATTGTTACGTGATGTTTAAGGAAAAATTATTTTAGTATTTGTGGCGTGTGTTTTAAAAATGATGTTCCCCTGCATATCAGACAATTTGCCTAAACACATTTATTTTGCACATTGTGACTTGATTCTGTCTTATTTCGTTTATTTATTATAAAGGTATATTCAGTATTCATTACTCACAAGAATACTGCTAAGAATTGACTTAAGAGAAAAAAATCTTGGCTCAAAGCTGCGCTTAAAAGTTAGCTATCAAGCATCTCAGTCGTACCTGTAAAGTGTAAATCTTAAGTGTCAGGCTTAGAGATGATTTACGACACTTTGCTATGCCGCAAACGAGCATAGATGACGACATTGGCATGGACCAATCACTGAATCGATTTCCGTATTTAAGAGTATTATCTGATACATTCACATTGAATGTTGAAATTACTAAAATGAGTTCATATTCGACACACATATGACAATAAAGACTTTTCAAGAGAGTATACATTATGATATAGACATTGGAAATAAAAGAATAACACGTTTCAAACATTTCTTAATTACCCATTTTAAATCGGTGCTGAAATTAGTTTTATCTGCTTTAGTCGAGTCCTTTCACTTAAAATACATTGTTATTTTCGGTATAAATGTTTTCTTGTGTAACAACTCTATAGTGTGGTTAACTATGTTACAGTGACAGGTCGCTCTAAGGACCTGATATTGGACCAGTGTCTAGGTTCGGTTACAGGAGGGTAAGAATCAAAACACTCAAGACACAGGAAATGACTAATTATATGAATGTATTTTGATTGGTGCAAAACAATGATAATAATAGCAAATGTAACAATCACAACAACAATGAAATAAAAATAAATCAAATGAAACAATTGTCCTTTTCAATCCCTTGCTGTTCTTTTAGATATCTTTTGAGCTCTGTTCACTATTTAAATAGTTTTTTCCTATTTACTTCTAGTTATTTAAGTTATATTTTATTCGTTTAGTTTCTAATTTTAGTTATAGATATTTAGTTCCGCTAACTTTTAGTTAAATAAGAGCTTTTGTTATTTTGGGGTTTAGTTCCTCTTCACTCTTTTAGTTCCCACTCATAAAATGATTAACCAAAATTAAAACAAAATATGAGAAAGTAAATTACATTAAATCACAATAGACAAATCAAAACAAATTGAAACAATTAAATTTCTCAACAGTATAACAGTCGATTACTCCTCAATAGAAATGTTCTTTTGTCAATCAAAGTGTAAAATGTGTTAGTGTGTGCAAAGAGTCTTTGATGAAGGTTGTATTGCGACAGTCAATAGTGCAAAATGATCAACGTCGGGAAAATAATCTGATCCTTCCGATCAGAATGTACTCAATGAAAAAACGGATTCCACCTGTTTAGTTGAAAGCACTACCGGAATCTTCCGTTTGCACTTCTCTCAAATCACTGTGGTTCGGGTGGGTAGGCTCGCCATCTCGATGTCAAAGGGTTCATCCAATCGCACAAAAAAACCTGACCTGTTCACACAAACAGCGTCTTAAGCATCATACACATTTGCACACTATTTCTTTTAGAACAACGCGCATATATACTCTTTACATTCATCAATCAACCATCTATATATATATATCATATTTTTTCTATATATATATATATATATATTATTTAAATACTCTTTTTCCTCTAGTCATCACATATATAACATACCAGAATATGTCAATTTGTACAATATAACATTTAAGTGCTTAAATGGAATATTTTATCACCTTTCACACTTCTTCTGAACTATTTCACACTTTAAACACTTCAGAAACATTTCAAAACCTTCAATAAACAAATATAACATCCAGTTTTCAGTAAATTGAACAATATTACTCAAAAACTCACCAAATCCGGGGGTATTATATGTTTGACACCCGCATGGATTTACAGGGGTTCGAATCAGAAATCGTCAGTGGTAATATCGCAATCTCGTTCTAAAAACAACCCAATATAATCAAATAATAGGTCTACAGCATAATATATATCATATTATACAGATATTAGAAAGGATTATTTAGATATTTGCCTTGGATTGATCTTGGATTTTTTCTCTCGCACGCGATCAGCAAAATGCGTTCGCCTCTTACTGCTCCCGCGTCTCGTCTCTATGACGTCACGCGCAGTCGCAGTTTAAACTGAATATATCATTTCAGCATTTAGTCGTTTTATTATTTATTATATTAAACTGCAATGACTTTAAGCAACATTCTATTTAATGTTTTTACAATATGTTAGAATTATAATTATTTGAAAATTATATTATTTTCTTTCTGTTTCTCATATAGCAGGATTCTAACCTGTGTTACACCCTCCCCTCTTAAATCTATGCAAGTCCCTTTGCATAGCTAAAACTTAAGACTTTAGGGCTTGGGGTGTCTTACTGATTTAGGCTGTTCTGCAAGGGATTCCACAAAAGCAGTGTTCAGTCCTTGAAGCAGGGATTGGATAATGGATATCATTGGGTTCCCCATTTCCGGGTAAGTCAGTCATCTTGACTTCTGCTTCACTCTTTTGGACCTTCTTAACTGAATTTATCCTCACTTGTGCTTTGATCCGTTTCTTCCACAGGTTCAGTAAGTTCAGCAGATTCAGCTCTGCTTCTCCTCAATGGAACATCAGGTACACTTTCCTCAACTTGGACAGCTGGTATGTCATTATCCCTCTTATTTCCATCAGGTACATCCAGTGTTTGTTGTTCTACTTGAGGTAAGTGGTTTCTTTCTTTCAGGTTCTCTTTTACAGGTCCTGTTCCACAGGATGAAGACTGAGTTTCGGGTAAGTACTGAATATCAGGTAAGAGTTCTACTTCAGATGAATCGTTTCCTCTGGGTACATTTCTTGCATTCACAGTCTCTGAACCATGACTTTGGACAGATGTTTGAATTTCAGAATCAGAGTTAGAAGAAACATCTTTAGGGTTCCTGACCACATTGTACTCTCTGATGAACCTTTGTGTCGTAATGGCTGGGACTCCAGAGAATTGGGGTACGTAGTCATCTTCATCAGAACTTTGATAGTTTCCCTGACATTCATCAGTTTCCTCATCCCTATTTCGTCTGGTCAATTGTTTTTTCTGAGGCTTTGTTGCATTAGTTTCATCTTCCATCAACGGAGATAAGAATCCACAAGGTAACAACAAATCCCTGTGTAGAGTTCGTAAGGGACCTTCTTGTCTCTCGGGTTTCACTGTATAGACAGGTAATTCACCAGCACGACTCACTACAATGTGTACCACGGGATCCCATCTGTCAGCTAATTTGTGTTTTCCGCGTATTCTCACATTTCTGACCAGGACACGGTCACCTTCCTCGAGAGATGACTCAGTTACTTTACGGTCGAAACAGACTTTGTTTCTCTCTGCAGATTTGGCAGCATTCTTCTGAGCTAATTTGTAGCTCTCTTGAAGATGAGTTTTCAGTGATTGCACATACTGTGAGTGGAACTTAGGGTTGTTTTGACTCACTGTAGTGTTGAAAATCAAAATCAACTGGCAATCTTGGTTGTCGTCCGAACATTAGTTCATATGGTGTGAATCCTGTCGTTTCATGTTTTGTACAATTGTAGGCATGTACAAGTGGTTTCACAAAGTCTTTCCATCAAGCTTTCTCCTGAGTCTTCAAGGTACCGAGCATTCCTAGCAGCGTGCGATTGAAACGCTCGACCGGGTTCCCTCTAGGATGATACGGTGTAGTTCTGACTTTTCTGATACCAGCAATTTCACAGAGTTCTTTGATCGTTTTGGATTCAAAATCAGGTCCTTGATCACTGTGGAGTTTTTCAGGCATCCCATAATGCACTATGAAGTGTTCCCATAGAGTTTTAGCAACTGTTCGGGCTTTTTGGTTTGGGGTTGGAATTGCGACTGCATACTTGGTGAAGAAGTCTGTTATTACCAAGATGTCTTTGGTGTTGCTACGGTCGGGTTCCAACGACAAAAAGTCCATGCACACTAACTCTAGTGGCCGGGTAACTTGGATGTTAACTAGAGGAGCGGCTCTTTCTGGCAATGTCTTTCTGCACACACAGCGATTACAGGTCTTGACTTTATTTTCAACATCCATGGCCATTCTGGGCCAATAGAATCGGGACCGGATGAGATCAAGCGTCCGTTCTATTCCCATGTGACCCATATTATCGTGCAGACTCTCCATGATCATGGCTCTTAAGTCAGGTGGTAGAACAAGCTGGTAAGTTGTACAGTCTCCAACGGCTCTTTTGCGATAGAGAATACCATCCTTTAACTCAAGTCTTTTCCATTCTCTCAACAGGAAAGGAAGTTCTGGAAGCTCACGTCTTAGTACAGGTAAGACAGTACATCCTGACTCTAATTGAAGAATTATTTCCTGCATGGCTGGATCATTTCTCTGTTTTTCTTTCAATTCCTGTTCTGACATGCAGGGAACAATGGACAATCCTTCCATTTGCTCATAATCTTCAGGAATTGCGTCGGGACTCATGGAAAGTGACTCAACAAGAGTGATACAATTACTGTCACCTGCTTGACATAAGGAATGTTTTTCACAGACAGCTTGGATTGCATCCATGGAAACGGAGATGGAATTGGCCGTTTCAGGTGAATGGTACAAAGTAAACTGGCGTATGCGATCTTGTTCCTTTTGAGATGTAGGATCATTCACCAAATCACCATGCGGTCTTCTCGAAAGTGCATCCGCATCGAGATTGTTCTTTCCAGGTCGATACTGGAGAGTAAAGGAAAAGGTAGACAAAGCAGCTAACCACCTATAGCTTGTTGCATCTAACTTGGCTGAAGTTAAGACATAAGTGAGGGGGTTGCTG
Organism: Triplophysa siluroides; assembly: GCA_006030095.1. Taxonomy (NCBI): domain Eukaryota; kingdom Metazoa; phylum Chordata; class Actinopteri; order Cypriniformes; family Nemacheilidae; genus Triplophysa; species Triplophysa siluroides. Next base: position 246,135 of record VCII01000123.1, on the reverse strand, counting down.
TCTGTAATCACCTTGAAATTGCTTCCATAGAGGTAATCGCAGAACTTTTCAGTAACTGCCCACTTCAAGGCTAGGAATTCCAGCTTGTGAGCAGGATACCGGGCTTCACTTCTTGACAATCCTCTACTGGCGTACGCAATTACTCGTAGCACTCCCTCTTGCTCTTGGTAGAGCGCTGCACCTAGTCCAGTGGTGCTCGCGTCTGTATGTAGCACATACGGTAACCCAGGATCTGCGAATCCTAACACTGGTGCTTCGGTAAGTTTTGAGATGAGTGTTTCAAATGCTTGCTGACAGTCAGTAGTCCAGCGTCCTCCAAAAGGTACTTTGGGATCAAGGTAAGTCTTTTCATTACTTTTTGTCCTGCAACTTTTCTGAAGCGGAGGGTATCCTACAGTAAGTCCATTCAACGGCTTCACTACTTTTGCATAGTCCTTGATAAATCGGCGGTAATAACCGGAAAAACCCAAGAAGAACGCAACTCTTTCAAGTTTTTCGGACTTGGCCAGGTCTTGATGGCTTCTATTTTCTGGGGATCCGTCTCCACACCGTTTTCTGAGACGATGTGACCGAGATACTTGACTGACGTCTGGAAAAACTTGCACTTCTCCAATGAAAGCTTTAATCCATAATCTTTCAAACGTCCTAAGACATGAAGAAGACGTCTTTCATGCTCTTCTAGGGTATCTGAGAAGACAATCAAATCGTCCAAGAACACTAGGACTTCTGAGAGGTTGATGTCGCCCATGCATTTCTCCATCAGCCTTTGGAATGTGCTGGGAGCGTTCGTGATACCTTGGGGCATCCTATTAAACTCCCAAAAACCTAATGGGCATACGAAAGCGGTCTTGGGTTTGTCTTTCTCTTCTAGTTCGATCTGATAATACCCAGATTTGAGATCAAGCACTGAGAACCACTTTGAACCTCGAAGTGCTGAAAAAGTTTCCTCCAAGTTGGGTAAGGCATATGCATCCTTGATGGTCTGCGTATTCAGCTTGCGGTAGTCGATGCAAAGTCTTATATCGCCGTTCTTCTTCCTCACTACGACGATAGGGGAAGAGAAGGATGATTCAGATTCGCGGATAATACCAGCATCAAGCAATTCCCTAGATGTCTGCGGACAGCTTCAAGATCGTTGGGATGGATCGGTCTTGCTTTATGCTTGAAGGGGGGTTTCGTCGTGTAACTTGATGGTGTGTTTCACTTTGCTCGTTTGTCCAACATCCATGTCGTGCAATGCAAAGACTTCGGGCATGGCGCGCAGTTTCTGAGTGATTCTCTTCTTCCATTCTCCTGGCAAACTGGAATCACCAAAGTCAAAGCAAAGTTCTTTGGTGGGTTCTGCTCGGACATTTGATACTGAACAATCAGACTGCACAACGTTGTGTGACATCACTTTCTGCAGTGCATGAATGTCTGCAATCACACTTTTTCCAGGGATGATGATATCATGCTCTGTCTCGTTCTTCAACACCACTGGGACGTTACGCGATGGATGCTGAGGTAGGTTGAGTAAACAACTGGCAACTAGCAATCCTCCTGGAAAAGGTGAATACGAAGGAGGTTCCATCACAGCCCATCTTTCAGCTACTTGTCCCTTTACACTGACCACTCCTTCAAGAACAACATTTTGACCCGCAGGAACAACAGTAGGGGTAACATCAGGAAGCCTAACGATTCCTATGCTGCTGTTTACTTTCTGCTGGCGTCTGTGTTCGATGGTCTGGATCACAGCTTTGTAACCAAATGGAACGGCTTGACAGACTGAATCATTTGTTTCAAGGTGCTGGTCATATGCAAGATCCAAGGTGTTCGTGCCTATAAGCACCTTTGGTTGGGCAGTGCCACCCGTTTCTGGAATAACCAGGGCAAGAGTAGACACTTCAACGTCGGATCCAAGAAAGTCTCTGGGGAATGCAATTTTCACTTCAACAAACCCCAGATAAGGTACTGCTTGACCATTAGCTGCTTCTATTTCCAGCAGGTTGTCTAGAGATGTTATGCTCAGTCCAGGCAAATTTTGCTTGTAAAACGAATGGGAAATGGTGGTCACTTGAGACCCAGTGTCAAGTAGACAAGAACAAGGTCTCCCTTCAATGTTCACTTGAGCGGTGCATTTCGTACCAATCAATCCTTTGGGTAGACCAACTGGACGTTTTTTACCATGGGACTTCAAGTTGCTCATGTTCACTGGTTTCTTGAGACTATTCTGACCCCTCGTACGTCTCACTACCACGTTTAAAAATTCTGAGGCATTTGAACCATACTGACCATCCCATAGGACTTGGCGTTCACTGCTTTCTCTTATCAGCTACCATTTTCAATCATGTCGAAAGCAATAGCCTGGCTTAAGGTTGCCTATGGTCAAGGGTCTTTGCGAACTACTTGAATTGCTCTTTGACATTCTGAGCTTTGTCATTTGACTCTGGAATTTAAGAATTCCGAAAGACTTCTTCAGAATCCTTCGTGCAGCGCCATACTGGGAGAAATCAGCTACGTCAACATGTCCATCCTCACCACATCGAAAGCAATAGCCTGGCTTAGGCCTGTGACTATGGTCAGCTGTAGGAGGGTCTTTGCGAATTGCTTCGATCTACTGCTCTTTGACTCATTCTGAGCTTGTCATTTGACTCTGGAGCTCTGTGACTTGTTGCTTTAGCTCAAGAACAGCGTCGTTTGACGGCAACTCACTTTGACTTTTGCTTCTGAAGTTTAGCGATTTGTGTCTTCAATTCGGCCACTTCTGTATGCTCTGACACTTCATTGTGGTTCTGATCAAGAGGGTTAGCAGTGACGACATGGGAATGTCTTTGTACTTGCTGCTTCATGCGACTTTCTTTGGTGAAGTATTTGTTCTCCTCACTGCGTAACTGTGTAGAAGTAACTCAGGAAAAGAGGGTGTTTTGCTCTTATGCTCAAGCCGAAGATTAGCTATTAGCATGTCATCCCAACAGCCTCGACAGAATTGTTTTAGGAGCTGTCGGTCGGCCTCATCAGCAAGAATACCGCCTCTTTTGATCACTTTGAGAAGGTTAGTGTACAATCGTTGCAAGTACAAAGAAGGTTTTTCTCCAGCGTTTTGCAGTGTGTTCAGAAACTTGGCAAAGAGATCATCACCGTCCTCCACGGTGTCGAAAGCGGAATCTAGGACATCAAGGTAAACAGCAGGTAAGGCTTTTCCACCTAACTGCTTGACAATCTCTGACGCTGGTGGCAGAAGGCTGTCTAAGATTTTCCTGGAACGATGCAAGTCAGACAATGAAGGATCTTGGAGAATTAACTCCACACTGTTCCGCCAAGTGTCATAATCAGCTTCGCCACTAGGGCGAGGAACTTTGCCTGAGAACACTCTTAGCCTGAATGACGCACTAGAGTTTGCAACCCCATCACTTTTCACAATGTGTTCAATGATCATTTTCTGAACTTCAGGTGGGTTCACATCTTTTGTCTCAAGTGTGGGTGAGAAACTTCCCATACTAACTCTTTTGTCTGCACCAGAGTTCCATTTTCCATCTGAATGCTCAGTTCGCTTGGTTGGAAACGGAATGTCAGAGGAAGGATTATCAGCCATTTGAGATGACTCAAGATCATTGGCATCAGCCGGATTGTCAGCGACATCAGTTGCGTTTGCAAGAAGTTGCTCTTTCAAGAGATCGTCGAAAGTTCTGCCACTGAGCTTGGCTATTCTCTTCAGTTCGGCAAAATAGTGAGTTGTAGCACTCTCTGTTACTGCTGACGTGTAGATACTTGATAGAAGCTTTACATGGTAATCAACCATGTGGGCTCTTGAAAGTGTACGGCAACAGGGGTTTGAGATCCACTAATGCAGAGCAACTGCTGTACTCTACAATGACTTCTCCATAGTAAGGCGATTTGGGATCGTCTATGGTGAGGTGTCTATGGATAGTACCATATTTGTTCAGGAAGTCAGTTAGATCTTCGTCAATTTCTGTGTTGGTCAGTCCACTAATTATTACTGCGTTTTCAATTACAACGTTTTCAAGCTCAATTACTTCCATTTTGACTCTATTTGCACCACTCTGTTTGATTTTTCCTTTTTTTTTCTTGTGCCTTTTAAAATTTACAACTATACCACTCCTGGCTGCTGGCTCGCCACTTCTGTAACAACTCTATAGTGTGGTTAACTATGTTACAGTGACAGGTCGCTCTAAGGACCTGATATTGGACCAGTGTCTAGGTTCGGTTACAGGAGGGTAAGAATCAAAACACTCAAGACACAGGAAATGACTAATTATATGAATGTATTTTGATTGGTGCAAAACAATGATAATAATAGCAAATGTAACAATCACAACAACAATGAAATAAAAATAAATCAAATGAAACAATTGTCCTTTTCAATCCCTTGCTGTTCTTTTAGATATCTTTTGAGCTCTGTTCACTATTTAAATAGTTTTTTCCTATTTACTTCTAGTTATTTAAGTTATATTTTATTCGTTTAGTTTCTAATTTTAGTTATAGATATTTAGTTCCGCTAACTTTTAGTTAAATAAGAGCTTTTGTTATTTTGGGGTTTAGTTCCTCTTCACTCTTTTAGTTCCCACTCATAAAATGATTAACCAAAATTAAAACAAAATATGAGAAAGTAAATTACATTAAATCACAATAGACAAATCAAAACAAATTGAAACAATTAAATTTCTCAACAGTATAACAGTCGATTACTCCTCAATAGAAATGTTCTTTTGTCAATCAAAGTGTAAAATGTGTTAGTGTGTGCAAAGAGTCTTTGATGAAGGTTGTATTGCGACAGTCAATAGTGCAAAATGATCAACGTCGGGAAAAATCTGATCCTCCGATCAGAATGTACTCAATGAAAAAATGGATTCCACCTGTTTAGTTGAAAGCACTACCGGAATCTTCCGTTTGCACTTCTCTCAAATCACTGTGGTTCGGGTGGGTAGGCTCGCCATCTCGATGTCAAAGGGTTCATCCAATCGCACAAAAAAACCTGACCTGTTCACACAAACAGCGTCTTAAGCATCATACACATTTGCACACTATTTCTTTTAGAACAACGCAATATATACTCTTTACATTCATCAATCAACCATCTATATATATATATATCATATTTTTTCTATATATATATATATATATATTATTTAAATACTCTTTTTCCTCTAGTCATCACATATATAACATACCAGAATATGTCAATTTGTACAATATAACATTTAAAGCTTAAATGGAATATTTATCACCTTTCACACTTCTTCTGAACTATTTCACACTTTAAACACTTCAGAAACATTTCAAAACCTTCAATAAACAAATATAACATCCAGTTTTCAGTAAATTGAACAATATTACTCAAAAACTCACCAAATCCGGGGGTATTATATGTTTGACACCCGCATGGATTTACAGGGGTTCGAATCAGAAATCGTCAGTGGTAATATCGCAATCTCGTTCTAAAAACAACCCAATATAATCAAATAATAGGTCTACAGCATAATATATATCATATTATACAGATATTAGAAAGGATTATTTAGATATTTGCCTTGGATTTTTTCTCTCGCACGCGATCAGCAAAATGCGTTCGCCTCTTACTGCTCCCGCGTCTCGTCTCTATGACGTCACGCGCAGTCGCAGTTTAAACTGAATATATCATTTCAGCATTTAGTCGTTTTATTATTTATTATATTAAACTGCAATGACTTTAAGCAACATTCTATTTAATGTTTTTACAATATGTTAGAATTATAATTATTTGAAAATTATATTATTTTCTTTCTGTTTCTCATATAGCAGGATTCTAACCTGTGTTACACTTGCGTTTGAAATCACACATACAATTGAGAACAATTGAGCAAAACAAGAATGCGCAAAAATAATGCAAATCAATTGGAATAGAGCATAACAAGATTACCATCCATTACAGCGTAACGAGAATGCACAACAGTACCGATGATCCATAGAGCATAACTCGAATGCGCGCAGCAATGACATGTACGGACTGCGTGCCTTTTATCTTGTGGACAAGATAAGAGTGATTCTTAGCTTTAATAAATTTGATAACTTGCTTTTATTCTTAAGTTTGGAAGTAGGAGTAAATTTCATGAATTCTCAGCACTTAAGACTAAAATGGCACTTTGAGAAGCTTGATAAATACGGGCCCTGTTGTCGTCCACACATGCATGAAGCACACTTCAGATCAGTCGACTACAGGCAAGACGTGACAATTATGATGTAAATTCTTAGTAGGGGACACCCCTAAGTCGCAGTGGTGTCTGTAATAATTGAAGATGGTAATGGTGTTTGTAGAGTTTTTTTAATGGTACATTTTTACAGGGAAATAAAAATGGTTGAAAACATCAGAGAAAAAATAACTAATGCTAAACCTTTAAGTCTGTCCTATGAACCAACTTCAGCTACCCCCCCTCTAGAACAGCTGCCATGATTCTCACCCATAGGCGAGTTAAACAAACGTATCACAGCATCTGAATCGAAAACATGTTTATTAGACCCTATAACCACTAAACTATTAAAAGAGTTATTACAGGTTGCATTAGAGACCATTCTTAATATTATTACCTCCTCACTCACTCTAGGTCATGTTCGAAACCCTTTAAGTAGGGATGCACCGATACCATATTTTTAAAGACCGAGTATGAGTACCGATATTTTTTTCTGGTACTCACCGATACTGATGCCTGTATAATGTACAATTATGTTAATAAACCAGTATCTTACTGGTACATTTTCTTTTTTCTTTTGTTTTTTACATTTACATTTCGTCATTTAGCAGACGCTTTTATCCGAAGCAACTCACAGGTGGGGTAAACAATGGAAGCAATTGGAACAGCATAAGGACAACAAAAAGCATAACTGCAATCAAAAAAAGTCTGGTCTCATATAGCCTACCAAAGTATACAGAGATAAGTTAGAAGTTTTTTTTTTAAGTAGAAAAGAAATAGAAGTCAGAACTGATCAGTCAGGTGTTGACGAAAGAGATGCGCTTTCAGACGATTCTTAAAGATGGCTACAGAATCTGCAAATCTTGTAGCAGCAGGCAGATCATTCCACATAGGTGGAACCGATCCGGAGAAGGTACGTGAGAGAGATTTTTTGCCTTTTTGGGATGGCACCACAAGACGTCGTTCATTTGCAGAGAATAGGGATCTGTCGGGTACATACGTCTGCATTAGTGAGTGAAGATAAGGGGGTGCCGAACCAGTGGTGGTCTTGTAGGCCAGGAGCAGAGTCTTGGATTTGATGCGAGCGACTAAAGGGAGCCAATGTATTTTAATGTAGAGAGGAGGGACGTGTGCTCTCTTCGGTTCATTAAAGACAACTCTTGCCGCTGCATTCTGGATCATCTGTAGAGGTTTGGTTGTGCAAGCTAAAAGTCCAGCCGGTAGCGCATTGCAGTAGTCCAGTCTGGACAGGACAAGAGCCTGGACTAGGACTTGCGTAGCATGCTCCGATAGGAAGGGTCTAATTTTCCAAATATTGTAGAGGATAAATCTACAGGACCGAGTGGTGCTGGCAACTTGATCTGTGAAGTTAAGCTGATCATCGATCACCACTCCCAGGTTTCTGGCCTTTCTGGAATATGTTATGGATGATGAGCCCAGTTTAATGGAGAGGTTGTGATGAGTCTTTCTGTCGGCCTGGATTACAAGCAGGTCTGTTTTTGCAAGGTTCAACTGCAGGTGATGGCCATTCATCCAGAGCGAGATGTCGGCTAGGCATGCTGAAATGCGTGCAGAAACAGTCGGATCATCAGGCTCAAAGACTGATAGGAAAAGCCATGTTTTCGAATGACAGAGCCTAGGGATGTCATGAATACAGAAAATAGCAACGGACCAAGCACTGAGCCCTGAGGCACCCCTGTGTTGAGATGTTGGGACTCAGAGACCTCACCTCTCCAGGACACTCTAAATTACCTACCTGAGAGGTAAGACCTGAACCATTGTATGACCAATCCAGAGACACCCATAGCCTTGAGGGTGTACAGGAGGATTTAATGGTTAATGGTGTCAAAGGCGGCAGATAGATCCAGTAGGATAAGAACAGATGAGTTAGAGGAAGCTCTTTCCAGTCTCAGGGCTTCAATGACAGAGAGCAGTGCAGTCTCAGTGGAATGACCGCTCTTGAAACCAGACTGGTTGCTGTCCAGGAGGTTGTTCTGGTTGAGAAAGGATGAGAGCTGGTTACATACAACACGTTCAAGAGTTTTAGCAATGAAGGGGAGGAGGGATACCGGTCTGTATTTTTTGAACAGTGCAGGATTAAGAGTGGGTTTCTTCAGTAGTACGGGCCTCTTTGAAGAGTGTGGGAAATGTACCAGTTGTGAGAGACGAGTTGATAATGTGGGTCAGAGTGGGAACAACCGATGGAGGGATGGCCTGGAGGAGATGAGTGGGGATGGGATCTAGGGGGCATGTAGTCGGGTGGTTAGAAGAAATGAACTTGGAAACTTCAGATAGGAGAGAGAAAGGGGGGAGCGAGCATGTGTCTGGGGATTGGGCGTGGTCAAGAGACGGCGGCGCAGGGAATATACTGCTGATGGTGGTCATTTTCTTTACAAAGAAAGACGCAAAATCATCAGCTGGTGGTGGTGAGGGGGCAGGCGGGCAAAGAAGAGCAGAAAAGGTTTTAAAGAGAGTACGAGGGTCAGGAGAGTTGTTGATTTTAGCGTGGTAGTAATGGGTTTTCGCAGAGGAGACATCCGCAGAGAAAGATGAGAGAATAATCTGATAGAGTGAGAGGTCCGTAGGTTCTTTAGATTTGCGTTGCTTTCTCTCAGCAGACCTGAGCCTGTCACGATGCTCACGGAGAACATCAGATAACCAGGGGGCAGAAGGGGATGCACGAGATGGCCTAGATGTAAGAGGGCATAAGCTCACTAAGCAGGAGGTTAGTTTGGAGCAAAGGGTGTGGGTGGAGGTGTTAGCATCAAAGAGAGAGAGCTGTTCAGGGGGAGGGAGAGTGGCAGAGACCACAGAGGATAAGCGGGAGGGAGAGAGTGATCGTAGGTTATGCCAGAACCAGTGACCAGGACCAGTGGGGAAGCATGTGTAGTGTCTGGAGAAGTTAAGTCGAGATCAAGAGTGATGAGGAAATGATCCGACATGTGCAGCGGGGTGACCTGGGAGTGATGGGTGGAGCAGTAGCGTGTGTAGATAAGATCAAGTTGATTACCAGATTTATGGGTTGCTGAAGAGGGGACACGCTTGAGGTCAAACGATGCAGTTCGGTTGTTGAAGTCGGCAACCTGTGGTTTTTCAAGGTGGATGTTGAAGTCTCCAAGTACCACCAGAGGAGTACCATCCTCGGGGAAGGATGACAGAAGCGCATCCAACTCTTCCAAGAAAAGTCCAAGCTGACCTGGGGGACGATAGACAACATGTGTTTTAACAGGGTGGATGACAGTAACGGCATGAGACTCGAAGGCGATGTTGTCGCATGAGGGTGCCAGCTGTTTGAATTTCCAGTTGTTAGGAATAAGTAGACCGGTTCCTCCACCCCTCCCTGATATGCGTGGGCTGTGGGAGACTGTGTAGTTATTGGAAAGGGCAACCGGTGTGGAATTGTCCTCTGGTTTGATCAAGGTTTCAGTAAGTGCTAAAAGAGAAAGACCAGAATGTTTTGCAATAGCTGTGATGAAATCTGCTTTGTTTACAGCAGATTGGCAGTTCCATAAACCAATGGAAAATGTAATTGAGGTAGTTTTGGATGCTGAAAGAGTGCGCAGATTATTACCATTAGCATTGCATGGCCTTCTACGTGATACTGGGGATTTACGAGTTGTAGTGACAGTAGGGATTTGAAAACGTCTTGGTTATGTATGTAACCTCAGTTCCCTGATGGAGGGAACGAGACGTTGTGTCGAGAACGACAGATGGGGTTCGCCCTTGAGAACCAATCAACTCTCTGACTACTATAGAAAAGGCCAATGAAATTTGGCGAATGAAATTTGCATGCCGGTCTCCGCCCCCGGATGTCCGGTATAAAAGGAAGCCGGCGTGCAGCATTCATTTACCTCTTGTTCTGAAGAGCCTGAGAGCCTCTCACGACTGCAGCAGAATACGATACGTGTTTGTGGCATAAGGGACACAACTTCTCGTTCCCTCCATCAGGGAACTAAGGTTACATATGTAACCAAGACGTTCCCTTTCTGTCGGTCTCTCGACGTTGTGTCGAGAACGACAGATGGAGTTGCCTATGGAAAACGCCACAATGCTGTATCGCGTCACAATCTCTAGCGAAGCGACGGTAACAGGCCTGGGCGTGTCAGCTCGATGCTTTCGCGAAACTGTAACCTTCCAGTGTGGTTGTCGGGGGGTTCCAGAGCTTTACTGGCGAGAGGCCGTCCGGCTCGGGTTTACACCGGGTAAGCGCAACTTCCTTAATTAGGGATGCGCTGCAGAGGCCACCTCCTACCCGTGGGGAGGAATATGGTGGATATAGGTATGGTCTCATCCTTGGAGGAGAACGCATGGAACGTGCGGACTGGGTAGTTAACCGCGAGGTGGAGGCCCACCTGGGGAAGCTCATGGGTTGCCATGTGTGGCAACCATTGCCATGAGGGTATATCAGACGAAACAGCCCACGGGGGGGATGTTACTGCGTCCGATAGCACTAGGTCCGGTTAGAGCTATCTGTGATAGTTCATATGGTATCCCGGCCTAAGGGGGAAGGCTGCGAGACATGAAAGTAAGCGTCCTTCAGGTCGATTGCCACGAACCAATCCTGACACCTGATAGATGTCAGGATGCGCCTCTGCGTGAGCACCCTGAACGGCAGCTTTGTGAAGGTGCTTTGTTCAGGGTACGCAGAACTATGGGGCGCAACCCACCGTCTTTCTTGGGAACGATGAAGTGCGGGTCGTGACCCACTGAACATCTTGGTTTTGAGGGACGAACTCGATGCCTGTTTTGCCAAAAGGGTGGTGACCTCTACCCGAAGTACGGAGGCGTCCCTGCCTCTGACAGAGGGAGAGATGATGCCCCGAAACTTGGGAGAGTCTCTGGCGAACTGGATCAAGTAACCAAGACGGACCGCCCTCATTAGCCAGCGAGACAGTGTGGGCAGCTCTCGGGCTCCCAGGGACTGTGACAGGGTGACCAAGGGGACGGTCTGCTTCATCATTCCCACGGTGGGTGGTTCGTCGGCTGGCGGAGCTACCCTTCTGTCGCGGGGGGTCCCCGGAGGGAAGGTTGGCTCCGCCTTTTTACCTGCCTGGCGTGACCGCTGCACGCACTGTCGTTTTGAGAGTGGTGGCAGCTGTCATGTGTGTACGACCCAACGCCTCGTCGGGCACAGTCCAGTGGAGTGTGCGATCGGCTGCAAGTACACCCGGGGAGAACGGAAAAAACTCTGCGAGTAAGTGGGCGCAGGCCCTGAAAAGGGCCCGGCTTTGGTGACGAGGCAGGAGCCGTCCCGTACCGACCGATCAGAGCCGTGGCTGTGAAGGTCGGGCCCGATGTTGTTCTCCTTGGGGTCTTCCCGTCAGTGTCCCTTCTCGCGAGAAGGTTGCTGACGGGGTGGAGGTTTCCCCCTCGACCTCCGCTTCCGGGGTGCCGCCTGTGGGGGCACAGAAACCGGAGCCGATGTCGAAGGGGTCCTGGGTTGCCGGGAAGCAGACGTCACGCGGGATCTCGGAGGCCTCTAGGCGGCCGAGTCGCGGCGTGAAAAAATGTGGCTAATTGCCAGTGTCTGCTTCACCGTCAAAAACTGCTGAGCGCAGTCCTCGACGGTGTTACCAACAACCCACCCTGCGAGATGGGTGCATCAAGAAAGCGGACTTCCTTGGTGTCACTCTTCTGCGCAAGGTAAAGCCGGGGGTGTCTCTCCTGGACCACTACCGTGGACATCGTCCGACCCAGGGCCCGTGTCGCCGCCTTGGTCGCCCATAGAGCGCTGTCAGCGGCGGCACGGAGATCCTGCATTATACCCGGGTCGGCCTTACCCTCGTGGAGCTCTCTCAACGCCTTGGCCTGGCGGACCTGCAGAATGGCCATGGCATAGAGAGAGGAGGCAGCCTGGCCCGCGGCATCGCAAGCTTTCGACACCAGTGATGCCGAAGTCTTACGCGCTTTGGACGGTAGGCGTGGCCGATTCCCCCCCAGGTGGTAGCCGTACAGCCGCACAGGTGCACCGCAGGCGGACGTTCCACCCGGGGGATCTCGACGTAGCCTTGGCTGCCCCACCATCGAGGGAAGTAAGGGAGCCGGAGCTGGTTTTCACTGGAATGGTCCGTGAGTGGAGCGCTCCAAGTTTTACACAGCTCCTCATGCACCTCCGGGAAAAACATGGCACCCGGGGTGGGCGCGGTTTGCACCGCGCTCCGACCTCAGGAACCACATATCCCCGGGATCACTTCTGCTGGGGGTGGAGCTCGGATTCGTCAGAGTCGGATGCCAGTCTCCCTCCGATGCTGCGAGCGACATCTCATCTACGTCACACATCGTTTCCGAGTGTGTGCCTGAGGATCCGGACGGTATGCCACCGCCGGTTGGGGAACGTTCAGAAGAGCGAATCGGGGTGCGATCGGCCCGTGAGCACTTGGCTGGCGGGTTACATTCGCAGAGTTCCCCATATCACTAACGCTGCTAACGTGGGTGGTCATCGGGGCCGTAGCCACAGATGTCACGCCCGGGTAGCAGACGAAATGGTGGCTGGTTCCCGCAGTGCGGGCAGATGTGTCAACGAACGCTGCTTCAGCGTGCTGGACGCCCAGACACCTAATGCATGCAGCGATCGTGTCCATCCCCTCCTCGATGAGGGTGCCGCACCCAAGAGAACAGCGGGACATGCCACGCTGGAGAATGCTCAGTCCTGAAAAGGACCTTTTTAGAAAAAATCTCTAACACCTCCGGAACCGCCGAGACGCCCAGGGGAAGGTCGCTGCAGGTAGGGACGATCCGCTGCTCTACGTCGTAGATCCGGCAATGTAGAAGAAGAAGAATTCATTGAATTCGTTCTGTTCGTAGTCATGAGCGAAGGCTCTGAAGAACAAAAGGTAAATGAATGCTGCACGCCGGGTTCCTTTTATACCGGACATCCGGGGGCGGAGACCGGCATGCAAATTTCATTCACCAAATTTCATTGGCCTTTTCTATAGTAGTCAGAGTTGATTGGTTCTCAAGGGCGAACCCCATCTGTTGTTCTCGACACAACGTCGAGAGACCGACAGAAAGGGAACACATAGTCAAAAACGGGGAATAAGGAAAAACAAATAACAAGCATAGAATAAATAGAAGTGCAAAAAGTTAATACTGAGGTGCAATACTCAAGTGCCTTGCTGGTGTCCTTGCTCGGTGGAGTTGCGCATGGTCTTTACTCTCTTCGGTCTTCACGCGCTGCCGCGGTGGTTAATCACATTTAAATACCTGTCCGATTCACGCAATTGAATTCAGCCGGAAATGCCTTCCAATATTTCCCAATAACACGCGAAACCACCACAAGAACAAACGCGACTAACAACACGTGATACAGCGGTTGTAAACAAAGCAACGAAACTGCGTTTAACTCAATAAGACACAATTAATCATTACACTTACGAGCTTCAGTTGATTCCTCAGCTGCAACAAACTGCTTCTTTTAGGTCTACTTTAACTTAAGATCTATTTTTTAATTAAGTTCTATTTTTAATGATAAATACCACAATTTTACTAGCACATTTACTTCAGTTTAATAACGTAAACAATATACTCTAAGGTCGAATTATAAAAAAAATCAAGGGGGTTGGTGTGATAAAATGTGAGTGTGTTATATAACTTGTTCAAGTTAACTGGACTTTTATTTTGACAGGACGTCGCAAATACCATTTGTTTGAGTTAACCAGACTTTTATTTTGACGGATGGCAGCAAATGGTGTTTATTTATGTGTTCATGTCCTCGTTAATTGAAACGCTGGCGCTGAAAGCTCCACAAGCATGATGCGCAACCTCGTCACTCTTTCACAAACAGACACGCAAAACAAGCAGAATACATATTTAAAAAGTATCTGAATATTTCGTTTAACGTTAGCTGTTAGCTGTTCAGTGCTAATTTCTTGATAGGAAACAATAAATTAGCCAGATTCCGTGCCATTCCGTGTTATACAGCAAATTCAGTTGTTATGCCTGGAATTTCCACGTTTTCAGCATTGCGTAAATCATAGGCCTCTATGTATGTCCCATGAGGAATCGGTCTTTGGTATCAGCGTGTCATCACGATTACAAGTACATCAGCTTGGTATCTTGCATCCCTACCTTTAAGCTAGCCGTTATTAAGCATCTTATTAAGAAACCACATTTAGACTCAAATGAACATTAAAACTATTGACCTACATCAAATCTTCCATATCTGTGTAAAATAATGGAAAAGGTATCTGCGCACGTGTGCTCTGTCCTACAAAAAAAAATGACATACACAAAGAATATTAGTCGGGCTTTAGGACACATCATAGCACAGAAACCGCACTTGTTAAAATGACAAATTATCTACTCCTAGCATCAGACTAAGGCTTTTTTTCACACCTAGTTTTACTTGACCTTAGTGCCGCATTCGATACCATAGATCATGCCATACTGCTAGATCGCTTACATAATTATAATGGTATTAAGGGACAAGCCTTACAATGGTTCAGATCATATTTATCCGACAAATATCAGTTTGTGCATTTAAGTGGGGAATCATCAATTCAAATGCCAGTAAACTTGATCAAGGATTGGTTTTAGGATGATTGCTATTCTCTATATACATGCCCTACGTAACATTATTAGAAAACATGGAATTTGTTTAATTGCTATGCAGATGATACTCAGTTATACATATCAGCAAGACCGGACAAACCTCAGAATTAACAAAACTGGAAGAGTGCGATCAGGACATAAAACATTGGATGATTAGTAGACAGATATTACTTATCAGACCAAATACCTGTAAGTAGAATATTACACATTACAACTTGCAAATAGAAGGATCCACTGTTACCTCAGCAAATATGGCTATAGACCTTGGCATTGCCTTGGAAAGTAACCTGTCTCTTGAAAGCCACATCTTAAACGTCACAAAAACAGCTTTCTACTATCTTAGAAACATTGCCAAACTGAGGAATATGCTGTGAATTTCTGATGCAGAAAAACTAGTTCATGCATTTATGTCTTCAAGACTTGATTATTGTAATGCACTACTAGTGGTTGTCCTGCATCATCATTAAACAAATTACAGATGGTTCAAAATGCAGCTGCTAGAGTTCTTACAAGGTCTAGAAAATTTGACCACATAACACCAATTTTATCATCCCTACACTGGTGGAAAGAGTACTAGAAATATGTACAAAACATTTGTAACCTAAATTGCATTGGATTAGCCTTGACAGTCATATCTGTAGAGGAGCTGGCTGATCAATTACTCAGCCTCAAGACATCCAAGATGTTTGTGACATTTTTTCTTAGGTAGATCAATAAAGATTTTACCTGGAGGTGAGGCCCATGGTTTTTCATGGTTCATGTGTAAAAAAAAAGCGGTGGACAGAACCCAAGTGCAGGCAGGTGAAGGGTTAAACAAAATACTTTATTTCAAAACACAAAAACAAACACCCTCGATGGGGAAAAAGCACTATAAATGATATAAGGCTTCAAACTGAAATACTACCCACAAGGGGAACAAAAACAAACCAGGCAAAAACTGTAATCCAAATGATAAATCCAAAAACACGAAGGGAACAATAAACAGGAACCAGGTAATCCACAAGAACGTCAGGAAGGGTAACACAGGGCAACACAAGAAACGACAATGAACCGACACAGGACTAGAAATACACAGGGCTTATAAAGGGGAACACTAACGAGGGATAATGACGCAGGGAGGGGGACGGGCAGGTGACAAGGATAAAACACTAATGGAAAATGGCTGGACAGGTGAGTGGGATGAAACACTAATGGGGAGTAGACGGAGAAACAAGGGGCGTTGCTAAATGAAAGACAGAAGGACACGCGGCGAAATGTCAAAACAAACCGCCAAGTGTCTCCACACAAGACAAAACACACACACACGACATGGTATTGTCACAACCCTGTCCCCAAGGCACGAAAACTCAGGATAGGACCCTGACAGTACCCCCGCTCCAAGGGCCGATCACCGAGCAGCCCAAGGGGACAGTGGACTGCTTCTTAGGACGGGAAGGGACAGACATGGCAGGGGAAGGCTGGGAGAAACACGGCTGGACAGGCCTAGGCACCAGCTGGAAGGCCGGCTGGGCATGGCTGGGAACCGGCTGGACCGGGCTGGGTGCCGGTTGCTGGGAGGTCGGCTGCACCGACTGGATACCGGCTGGGATGCCGCCTGGACTGCCGGCTGGGACGCTGTGTCTGCACCGGACTGGACACCGGTTGGATTACCGTCTGGTGTGTCTGCGGAATCACCGGCTGGTGTGCCGGCAGACTAGGAGCTCTGGCGGATGCCAGCTGCGGAGGCAGGGACCCCCTTCTAGGCTTCTTCTGCCGGGACCGGACCACAAGGCGCGTGGTCGGCTGCAGAGAAGCAACAGAGCGTCCCACCAGCTCCGCACTGGAGGAGACGGACGGGTAGTCCCACGACACCATTCTCCCACGCTTTCCACGGAGGCAGGAAGGGGCGGAACCAGCTGATGAAGAGGTGGATGGGATTGAGAGCGTAAGGTTCCCTGTGGTCAGAAAACAATCCTCCGGGATGGTGTCTAAGCAGGACCATGAGGAGTCTCGAGGATTTCTGGATAAAAGGACCTTAACCATGTCCTTGAAAGACCCCCGGATCAGCCTGTCCCAGAGGCCCCCCCAGGACCACCTTAGGGTCCCAAGAGGGTATGGAGCGGAGATGAGGCGGATGCCGCCCTCTCGCGCCCCTTAGGAACCTGGAGACCAGGTCGTGTCATCCTAGAAACTTTCCATCAACTGAGTCGTGATGAGTGGCGATAGCGACTACATACACATTCAGTGTGGAGGGGAGATGTTAGTCTCCAGTCTCGTAAGAAGGACAACACAATCCTGATCGAGCACCTCAGTGGGTCTTTCTCGTTGAGAGAGACACCAGGACAAGAAGAGGCGCCGTCTAGAGGCGTGTAACCGCCTAGTAGATGGGGCCCTAGCCTGGGTGATGGTCTCCGCCATACAGGGAGAGTAGCCAACTCAGGATCTTCTCGTCCCGTCTAGAGACCAGACATGGTGTTCCAGAGGTCTGATCTGGGATGCCAGAACGTGTCCTTCCCCTTAGAGAGCAGGTCCTCTGTCAGGGGGAGTCGCTGTCCAGAGCATCAGCTCTGAAGCCAAGTGCGGTTAGACCAGTGCGATGTAACCAATAACACTTGGTGCTCCTCTTCCCTGGCCTTGAGTCTGTGCAAGGAGGCTCCTGGGGGGGGAAGGTGTGCTTCCGCCCGTCCCGCGGTCAGCTGTGCGCAAGGATATCTGTGCCGAGGGCCTCGGACAGGGAATACCAAGCGGGCAAATGGTGGTGTTGCGGGAGGGAAACAGGTTTACCTGGGCCTACCCAAACAGCAACCAAATGAGCTGGACTGCGCGGGGGTGGAGTCGCCACTCTCTACGAGGCATAAACTGACAAGAGAGCGCGTCGGCTGTCTAGTTCAGTTTGCCCGGGGTGAGTGTGGCCCACAGGGAACGGGTCACCTGTTGACTCCACCGGAGGAGGCGTCGAGCAAGTTGTGCTAGCTGCTGTGAGCGAACGCCACCCTGAAGATCTGATGTACGCTACAGCTGTAGTGCTGTCCTCGGATCAGCACGTGCTTGTCCCGCACGAGAGGGCCGCAGCCTGCTCAGTGCAAGTAGCACCGCCCACAACTCTTGGCAATTGATATGCCAGCGCAGGTGGGGGTTCGCCCAACGCCCCGCCTGCGTGCCCGTTACACACTACACCGCACCCCTGCAGGGAGGCGTCCGTCGTCACCACGACTTGCCTCGTAACCTGCCCAGAGGGACCTTAGTCCGTCGAAAAGTCATGGAAGACCAGGGGTTTTAGTGCATCGGCAGCAGGGCGTCATCACCATGCGCCTGCTGCCGGTGTGCCACGCTCTCCTCGGAACTCGACTCTGAAGCCAGTGTTGGAGCGGTCTCATGTGCATCAACCCGAGGGGTATTACCCGGCGAGGACGCCATGTGTCCCATGAGCCTCTGAATTGTTTCAGGGGGACCGCTGTCTGCCTGAAATGTTCCAGGCAGTTCAACACCGGCTGGGCGCGTACTGCGGACAGTAGCGCTGACATGGTGACAGAGTTGAGTTCCCTACCGAGAAAGAGGATGCTCTGCACTGGGGAGAGCTTGCCCTTTCCTCGGTTGACCTGGAGTCCCAATCGATCTAGGTGACGGAGCACCAGGTCCATTTGTATACATAACAGATCTCACGAGTGTGCCAAGATAGGCCAGTCATTGAGATAGTTAAGTACCCGCACACCTTCCTCCCCTCAGGGAGAAAGGGCGGCTTCCACGATCTTCGTGAAGACCGTGGAGACAGGGACAGACCGAAAGGGAGTTCAGGTCGATTGCCACGAACCAATCCTGACACCTGATAGATGTCAGGACGCGCCTCTGCGTGAGCATCCTGAACAGCAGCTTGTGAAGGTGCTTTGTTCAGGGTACGCAGACCTCCGGGGCGCAACCCGCCGTCTTTCTTGGGAACGATGAAGTGCGGGTTGTAACCCACTGAACATCTTGGTTTTGAGGGACGAACTCGATGCCTGTTTTGCCAGAAGGGTGGTGACCTCTACCCGAAGTATGTAGGCGTCCCTGCCTCTGACGGAGGGAGAGATGATGCCCCGAAACTTGGGAGAGTCTCTGGCGAACTGGATCGAGTAACCAAGACGGACCGTCTGCATTAGCCACAGAGACAGTGTGGGCAGCTCTCGAGCTCCCAGGGACTGTGACAGGGGGACCAAAGGGACGGTCTGCTTCACCATTCCCATGGAGGGTGGTTCGATGGCTGGCGGAGCTAACCATGTCGCGGGGGGGGGACCCCGGAGGGAAGGTTGGCTCTGCTTACTTACCTGCCTGGCGGGACAGCTGCACGCGCTGTCGTGTGTGTACGACCCTACGCCTCGCCAGGGCATGAGGTCGGGTTTGCCGGGCACAGTCCAGTGGAGTGTGCGATCGGCTAGAAGGAACTCCCAGGGGAAACAGAAAACTCTTTGTGAGTAAGTGGGCGCCAGGCCCTGAGAAGGGCCCGGCTTTGGTGACGAGGCAGGAGCCGTCCCGTACCGACCGATCAGAGCCGTAGCTGTGAAGGTCGGGCCCGATGTTGTTCCCCCTGGGGTCTTCCCATCAGTGTCACTTCTTGCGAGAAGGTTGCTGACGGGGTGGAGGTTTCCCCCTCGACCTCGACTTCCGGGGTGCCGCTTGTGGGGGCACAGGAACCGGAGCCGATGTCGAAGGGGTCCTGGGCTGCCGGGAAACAGACATCACGCGAGATCTCGGAGGCCTCAGGGCGCGGCCGAGTCGCAGCGCGGTAAAATGTGGCTAATCGCCACTGTCTGCTTCTTCACCGTCAAAAACTGCTGAGCGCAGTCCTCGACGGTGTTACCAACAACCCACCCTGCGAGACGGGTGCCTCAAGAAAGCGGACTTTCTCGGTGTCACTCATCCGTGCAAGGTTCAGCCGGGGGTGTCTCTCCTGGACACTTCTGTGGACATCGTCCGACCCAGGGCCCGTGCCGCCACCTTGGTCGCCCGTAGAGCGCTGTCAGTGGCGGCACAGAAATCCTGCATTATACCCGGATCGGCCTTACCCTCGTGGAGCTCTCTCAACGCCCTGGCCTGGTAGACCTGCAGGATGGCCATGGCGTAGAGAGAGGAGGCAGCCTGGCCCGCGGCAGCGCAAGGCTTCGGCACCATTGATGCCGAAGTCCTACACGCCTTGGACGGTAGGCGTGGCCGATTCCCCCAGGTGGCAGCCGTCTGCGGCACAGATGCACCGCAGCCGCACGTTCCACCCGGGGGATCTCGACGTAGCCTTTGGCTGCCCCACCATCGAGGGAAGTGAGGGAGCCGGAGCTGGTTTGACCGGAGCGGGGCCGTGAGTGGAGCGCTCCAAGTTTTACACAGCTCCTCATGCACCTCCGGGAAAAAAATGGCACCCGGGGCGGGCGCGGTTTGCACCGCGCTCCGACCCCAGGAACCACGTATCCCCGGGTTAGCATGGCTGACATCACTTCTGCTTCCTCCTGAGCTCGACCCCCCTGGGGGGGGAGCTCGGATTCGTCAGAGTCGGATGCCAGTCTCCCTCCGATGCTGCGAGCGACATCTCATCTACGTCACACATCGTTTCCGAGTGCGTGCCTGAGGATCCGGACGGTATGCCACCGCCGGTTGGGGAACGTTCAGAAGAGCGAATCGGGGTGCGATCGGCCCGTGAGCACTTGGCTGGCGGGTTTACATTCGCAGAGTTCCCCACATCACTAACGCTGCTACGTGGGTGGTCATCGGGGCTGTAGCCACAGATGTCACAGCCCGGGTAGCAGACGAAATGGTGGCTGGTTCCCGTAGGAAGACAGCCACCCGTGACCGCAACTTCTGAATGACAATCTGCCCGCAGTGCGGGCAAGATGTGTCAACGAACGCTGCTTCAGTGTGCTGGACGCCCAGACACCTAATGCAGCGATCGTGTCCATCCCCCTCCTCGATGAGGGTGCCGCACCCAAGAGAACAGCGGGACATGCCACGCTGGAGAATGATCAGTCCTGAAAAGGACTTTTTAGAAAAAAATCTCTACCACCTCCGGAACTGCCGAGACGCCCAGGGGAAGGTCGCTGCAGGTAGGGACGATCCGCTGCTCTACGTCGTAGATCCGGCAATGTAGAAGAAGAATTCATTGAATTCTTTTTGTTCGTAGTCATGAGCGAAGGCTCTGAAGAACAAAAGGTAAATGAATGCTGCACGCCGGGTTCCTTTTATACCGGACATCCGGGGGCGGAGACCGGCATGCAAATTTCATTCGCCAAATTTCATTGGCCTTTTCTATAGTAGTCAGAGTTGATTGGTTCTCAAGGGCGAACCCCATCTGTCGTTCTCGACACAACGTCGAGAGACCGACAGAAAGGGAACTCAATATTTCTCTATATCTCAAACGAGCCTTCGTTTTGTGTCCCTTTCCTGCGGTGACTTTCAAGTGCGCAAAACCGCCCTTTGATGCACGCCCTGCCTGCCTTACACGTTCATCCTCCTCAATGACTAAACTAAATTGGTGTGACGCACCACGTTTTCTATGCGCGATTTGAGTGGACGGGGTCACGTGACGGGACTGATTATTCTCCTTAGCCAATAACATAAAAATTAAACATATAAAGCAGTGACGGCAATGTGAGGAAAAATAGCGCAATAAAAGTACCGAAACAGCACTAAAAATGTACTGAAGTAAAAGTAAAAGTACACTGTTATTAAACTACTTAAAAAAGTACAATTCCTGAAAAAAACTGCTCAATTACAGTAATTTGAGTATTTGTAATTCAATACTTTACACCACTGCTATAAAGTACTTCTAATCACTTATAAAGCATTAAAGACTTTCAAAATTTTAAAGATTTTCCAATTACGCTATAAACAACTGAGTTGGGCCAATATCAGATTCCTGAGTGAACTGGTGATGGTTATAAACTGAAGCGCATGCGCAAAACAATAACACGTAACAGGCAACACACTTACACACATACAGAATTAAGCATGGGTCAAGTCAGCGGGTGTGTTTGACTTATATGCGGTGCTGAGCGGATTGTTCTCGCGGTGCGATTTAAGAGCATTCCCGGAGCAGTCCGCTCTAGGGCTGTGCGCATGCCGGTTTGCACTCCCCAGCATGGAGTAGAACACACCTATAGCTTATGTTTGACCACCGTGTCAACACGCACGCGAGTGGTGGACGCAAAGCGTTAAAGGAGATTTTTTTTGTTATATAAGAGGGAATCATATTTACGCAAACATCATGTAAGTGTCAGAACTGAAAATGCCCTTGCATGCCGAGATGACATCTGTTATTGACACCAGGCCAAGGGAATGCCAGGTTCTGGAATGCAACTATCTATGATGACATTAAAGACATTAAAGTTTAACACCGCCTCCTCAGAAAGAATATCAACGACTACTTCTCTAGCCCCGCCCACTGGTTCGCGCATGTAACACAAGTGGCGCGGAACCAGATAGAGCGAGCAAGCAATAAACAAACATGTTGTTAAAGATAGCTAAATAGATAGACCTTTAAACGGTCTAGCGCCCGCTTATCTAACAGAGCTTCTATCACGGTGCAACCCATCACCCATTACGATCACAAAACAACGTAATAATTCTGATTGAATAACTATTGTACCTAGAATAACTTAATCCACCAAAGGGGGTAGAGATTTCTCATATGTAGCACCTAAACTCTGGAATAGCCTTCCTGATACTATTCGAGGGTCAGACACACTCTCCCAATTTAAAGAGTTTTCTAGATTTAAAAACACATCTTTTCAGCAAAGCATACATATGATGCATACCAGTATTATCTCTTGTTCATAAGTAAATGAACAGCAGCTACGCTAATTGTTCTTTCTATGCACCCCTCCACGACCTCGAGATACTCATCCCGAGGTAACCACAGGTTATGCCGGCTCAAGTAGGACCACCTGGTGTTATCCTCCTGTGAGAGCCTGCGGACTGAATGAGCATCAGGATACCCATCCATTTAAATTACTTTCTATTTAAAACAAATCAAGTAGTAGAATAGTACAGCGCATGTAGCCGCATGCGGAACACTTCTCACTCTCCGTCTCCTATTCCCACATACACATAACAGCAACCTCTACTGCCACCTACTAGTCAACATGCACAGAAGAATACAACACATAGGTACGTCTGTAAGATGTCTACTAAAGATCTGGAGATCTGGAAAACATCTGCTGTGAAAAAACTTCTGCTAAACATCAAAGAAAGTGCATTTTTACATCCATTCTATATCAAATACATCTTACAGACGTCTTCTAGGTTTCCATATGACATCTGACAGAAGACGTCGCCGAGAAATATTGCAGATGAGCAAACTATGTCTTGCAGATATAAATGCAGACGTCAAATAGGTGTCTGCCAGATGTATGTTTGCTATCAGGGTGTGGACTTCATGTGCCATCCTGATGTGAGATCCTGTGAATTTAACTGATCATCCCAGCTCCAGCCCAGGCAATCTCCGTCAACAATCAAGAGCAAAGATGGACCCTTGAAATTTGAATCCTATTAATGCCATTACTATTTTCCCTTCTTTTAACATTCCTCTGTTGTCTTATATCGATCACAAAATAAGACAAAATTAGACCTAAACAGTTTCAACAAATGAGATTTCCTAAATCACAGCTAATAAGCTCTCCCTATTTTTCATAAACATTTACTATAACTTTTAATCAAAGTCACTGGGGCTCATTTATCAATTTAACATAGAAACGAGCGCAGATCTGTGCGCAGAAATCTTCTACAACAGGCTTCGCGTGTGATTCATCAAACATTCGTATGGCGTCAAACTCATCGTTGATCGTACCTTGATAAATGCGGCGGCTGAAATCAATCATAATTTACATATCATGCCCCTAAACATTCAGGGTGTAGACGCCTCGCCCCTAGATTTTGCGACATGGAGAAACATATTCCGGACAAAGAGAGGAACTTGATGATTTAGATATGTCAACTTTAACCTTGAAAAGGGAAATGAGAAGAAGTGAAAAGCAGTTTGTAAAGAGATCACTGCTGCGCGCGACAGTGAATCGAACTCCAGCTGAGGTTTGTATTTTTTAATGGATATACTGGATATTTATGTTTTGTACAAATTTCCGCAAATAATTCATTATCATTGTTTCACTATTATTACACTGGAAGTATTGTTGGTGCATTAAAATTTAAACAAAATTAATCTGACTTAAGTCTTAAATAACTTTGTTATTACAGTTAGAGTAATGTGTTTATGTACAAACGAATGTAGGTGGAAATTAAACCGGCACAATTTTTTTTTTATGTAGGTGAAGAAAAAATGGTCGGTGGCGGAGGAGACATATGCATGTTTCTAAATGGGGATCTAATGCTGCTAATCTTGCATTTCAGGCTGCTTTAATGAAGCACAGCAGTTTTACATTGCTTCATTTTTCTCTTTCAGATCTGTCAGTCAATGGCAAGAACCAGTGGTCTTCTGGCCCGGGTGCCCCCAAACCGGCCTGGAGCCTGTCAAACAACGCCAGGTTATCTTTAGCTGTGACCATGTGCGTGTCTTCCACCCCCAAGCGAACATCGCACAAATACAAAAAAACATTGAATCATGCGTTTAGTCTGTTTTCATTAGAATGGATATTTGTTAAACAAAGAAGCTATAACCTTGCAAATAGGTAAACTAACCCATTGCTTAAAAATATAGTGATTCGGCCTATTGTAGTTTTTTAAATGTTTTTGTCATGGCAGACAAGAGGAGACTCAAGTGCGGGGTTAATCAGGGTTTTATTGAGAGCAACAACTCCACAACAGTCCAGTAAATAATACACCACAGACGACCCCTTGTGGGCCACGGGGAAGAATCTGTAGAGAACTGGGTCCGGGGAGTCAGCTCAACCCGGAACTCGCTAGGCGAGAGAATCTGTCATGCCTGGTAGCGGATGTGGTCCAGAGGCAGTGGAGGTGCCTGGTGAAGCGGGGGATCGCAGTCCGGGACGCCAACGGGATCTGTTGTAGGTGCAGCAGGGTAGATGACGAGGTAGGATAGAGAGAAAACATATAACTGTGATAGCGTCACACAAAACTAAGACTAGAGCGCAGACGAAGGCTAAGGCTAAGGCTAAGGCTAAGGCTAAGGCTAAGGCTAAGGCTAAGGCTAAGGCTAAGGCTAAGGCTAAGGCTAAGGCTAAGGCTAAGGCAAAAAATTGCTTTGGATGTCTAGCACACGCTAGAAACTCTGGCAGTCTAAGCTGGCAAAACATGCAACGGTCAGACACAGAACGAGGGAAAACAGAGGGGTAATAAAGGTAAATCTAAGGAGAGGCAATTGACGGCAGGTGGGGGGTAATTACGGGAATGGGCTGCAGGTGTGCGTGATAATAACCAATGAATCACCGGTGGGGGGGTTAAGCTCTGACAGGGGAAACACGAGGGCAGGGTGAATGACGTAGACACAGAGCGCGTGCTAGCCGCTAAACAACGGGTCGCACGTGCTCGACAAAACAAACATAACACACCTCCCACGCCAGACAAACACCAAGACGAAAACGGGATCATGACAGTTTTACTTTTAATTGTGCATTTTAACAGTCGTAAATTATTATATTTTTTTAAAATTTCATTAATGTTTTGTACACTACATTACCCGTTAACCTTGTAATTTCAAGCATTTAAATGATCATATAATTAGGCTAGAAAAGTAAATACTTTATTCATGTAATGAAAATAAGAAATCGCATTGGAATCTATTTTTACATTGTCATACTAAACTAAAAAACGTAATCTATCTTTCTATTTGTCAATATTCCTTATCAGTTATCAAAAGGGTAAACCATGCACGGACCGGTCATGAGATTTGATTGTAGCAACCGCTCACGTCCATTTTGATAAATGCCAAGTTTTGCGTTGAAACGTCTTGGTTACGGATGCAACCTCAGTTCCCTGATGGAGGGAACGAGACGTTGTGTCGAACCGACATATGGGGTTCGCCTTGAGAACCTATCAACTTCGACTAGACTAGAAAAGGCCAATGAAATTGGCGAATGGAATTTGCATGCCGGACTCCGCCCCCAGATATAGCAAAGCGACGGTGATTGGCCTGGGGGTGTCAGACGTGAGCACTTTCGCAAAATCGTAACCTTCCAGTGGATAGGTCGGGGGTCCCAGAGCTTTCATGTAGAAAGGTGGGAAGCCCCGAGCACCTCCTGTTACGGGCGGGGCCTTGTCTCTCTAACCGGCGAGAGGCCGCTCGGTCAGGGCCACTGGGTAAGCGCTATCTACCCAAGGGGGAACGCGCTACAGAGACCACATCCTACTGTAGGGAGGAGTTTAGTGGAGATATCAGCATGGTCTCACGGAAGAAGAACTCATGGAAAAATGTGCGGACTGAAGTAGTTAACCGCGAGGTGGAGGTCGAACCGCCCGATTGGGGGAGTTACAACGTCCGGTAGCACTAGGTCCGGTTAAAGCTATGTGTGGATAACCCAGATGGTACCCGGCCTAAGGGGGCAGGGCTGCTCTGCCCAGCCCGCCCGCAGGAGGTGCTTGCTTAGTGATGTATGAAATGCCTGTTCTTCACCCAGTGGGGGGAGAAATGAAGCTAAATAGCACGCTTACCCACCTGAGAAGGGGGGATGGTGCTTTTGCAGGAATACGCCCTACCGGCTGCCGGCGCTACATGTTGCCATGCAGAACACAGGCTGATACCCGTTTAACGCAGAGGTTGTAACACCTCGCAACCCGCAGCTCTGCAGATGTCTGCCAGAGAGGCGCCTCTAGCCAGTGCCCATGAGGAGGCTATACCCCGAGTGGAGTGAGCCCTCACTGTGAGTGGGCACGGGCGATCTTGCGATTAGTACGCCGTCGAGACGGTGTCCACAATCCAGTGCACATCTCTGTTTGGAGACAGCCCTCCCCTCTGCTGACCTCCATAACAGACAAAGAGCTGGTCAGAGCTCCTAAAGCAGGGGTCTCAGGATCACATGAGAATCACCGGGCCTGAGTTCTAGGCAATCTGTGGACACAGTGAATGCTTGTAGGTCCCCTACCCTCTTGATGAATATGAGCACCACCAGGAGAGCCGTCTTCAACATGAGGTGAGAAAGAACGGCATCTCTGAGCTGCTCGAAGGGGGGCCTCTTGAGGCCCACCACGCAAGAGGGTATGGAGCGCGGACTAGGCAGTAGCCTTCTCGCGCCCCCTTTTTGGAACCTAATGATCAGGCTGTCCTAGAGACCTACCAGCAACTGGGTTGTGATGAGTGGCAATAGCGGCTACATACACCTTCAGTGTGGAAGGGGAGAGATTACTCTCGAGTCTCTGAAAGGGCAACTCCGTGGGTCTTCTCTTCAAGAAGAGCACCAGGACGAGAAGAAGTGGCACTTAAGTGTATCGCCTAGTGGCAAGGGCCCTGGCTTGAGTGATCGACTCAACCACCGTAGGGGGTAGGCCACTCAGGGTCTCCTCGTTCCGTCCAGGAGCCAGACATGGTGGTTGCAGAGGTCTGGTCTGGGATGCCATAACGTGCCCTTCCCCTGGGAAAGCAGGACCTTCGTCAGGGGAAATCGGTCAGGGGGGAGTCGTCTGGTTGGGCCAGTGCGGCGCAACTAGTAGCACTTGATGCTCCTCCTCTCTGACCTTGCACAGGGTCTGTGCAATGAGCTCACTGGGGGGGAAGGTGTACGGGGGTCTGACGAATTGGATCGAGTAGCAAAGATGGATCGTTTCCCGTAGCCACCGTGACGGTTTGGGAAGCTCTTATCAGGCTCCCAGGGACCGAGACAGGGGGGCTAGGGGTACAATCTGCTTTATCGACCTCCCGGGGGGTGGTTCGATGGTTGGCAGTGCGGATCCCTCGCCGTGGGGAAGCCCCTGGGGAGGAGATCGGCTCTGCCGACTTACCTGCATGGCGATGATGTAGCACAACGCACCGTCGACTCAGAGTGCTGAGGGCTACCTGATTATCCTCGACATTGTGTCTCGCCGTGACGCCGAACACCGTCGTGTAGAGGGTGAGAGCGGCTGTGATAAACACCCAAAGAGAGAGGAAACCATTTAGAAGTGGGCTGTTGGGACGGGGCAGAAACCGTCCCGGATCAACCAACCAGCGATGAAATGGCTGGGGTTGGGCCCGAAGGTATTCTCGATCTCCCTGGGTTCTTCCCATGAATGCCGCTTTTGCTTCCACCACGGCTGCTGACGGGGTGGTGGTCTCCGTTTTCGACGCCTTCTTCCGAGGGGCCGCCTAATTGGGGGGCGCCGGAGGGCGTTGAAGAAGACCGGGGCTGCTGGAAAGCAGTGCACGGGATCTCGACGGCCAGGGGGGCGGCCGAGTACTGGCTGCTTTTTTAATGTCGAGAACTGCTGCTCGACAGTATCACCCAACAGCCCCCCCTCGCGATATGGGTGAGTCAAGAAGGCGGACCTTCTCTGTGTCACTCATCTGTGCAAGGTTCGGCCAGAGGTGTCTCTCTTGGACCATATGTGTGGACATTTAGTAATGATCTGTTTGAAGGACGACACAAAAAAAACTTGAGTGATAACAAGCCATTTGTTATCAGTTGGTTTATGTTAACGAAACAACAAACGTTTGTCATGTCACATTCACCGGTGAGAAACAGTGGCGATCGGTGCCTCCTCTTCAGGGGAAGCAGTAATTCAAAATACGTATTCAGCGCTTCACGTGAACCTATGTGCATTATGTCAAAATACGTGCCTGCAGCAGACGCGTTGAAAGGGTTTATGATAAAAGAGACGCTCGCGTTCAGAAGACACTGCTTAACACTTAAAGGTCCAATGTGTAATTTTTTAGAGGATCTATTCACAGAAATGCAATACAATATACATAACTATATCTTCAGAGGTGTATAAAGAGCTTACATAATGAAGCGTCATGTTTGTAATTACCTTAGAATGAGATTTTTCTATCTACATACACCGCGGGTCCCCTTGTATATAATTCGCCATGTTCTGTCAGCCGTTGTAGTATCTCGAAGGGGGGGGGGGGGCTTGGAGTGAGCGGTTGGTTGCAATTCGCAACTTTGCCGCTAGATTTCACTGACTGGAACTTTAACTAACTCTGATTACACATGAGACTAAGCGAGTATCTAGCAAACGCGAGCTTCTCTTTTATTAAAAACCCTTTCGAAGCGATTCTGCAGAATGCACATATTTTGACATGACGGGATAAATACGTTACATGTTTTGCCAAGCTTTGCATTACTGCTTCCCCTGAAGAGGAGTCACGGATCGCCACTGGTGAGAAAACATAACAGTACAAAGTACGCTAAATTACATTACTACAATAACTATCATCTCCAGGTGTCTGCTCTCTGTCCGCCATTGTCCCGCTGCCTGAACATGAGCGCGCTGATGACGTATGATGTCTGCGTGAACCGGGTGCGCAGATGGATGCAAAATAAGTTGACTGAAAATTTACACATGACGAATCATTGCCCTCAGACCGAGGGCAGTAATTGGTCCAACATTTTTTGACCCTACGCCTTTAACAGACGATATATATCATTATAAATATACCAATGTTTCGCTTTACTTATTGATTGCTATCAGGATGTTAAGAGACTTCCAACCAGCATGACAAAAAACCTTTCTGGACAGGACTGCCTACACAGCCTTTAAAAGATAGCTCTACTGGCCTCATTCTCAACTTTGACCTCTGACCTATTGGCCCTCTGATGTAAATAAAGCGAAATAGGGAGCTTCAGAGATGACGTAGTTAGAATTAGATTTTTAGGACTTTTTTGAATGGGTTTTTGATAAATCGCCTAAAACAGGTATGTGGTAAAAAAATTAATTATTTTCACGTTTTATTCTATGACATGAAACATACCAGTTAAAACCCTCTTGTGATTTCGTTAAAGCCTTATTGTGTTTTGTTTCTAACATGTTGCTAAAAGCGACAACTTCCTTTGGCGGGGGCGTTAGTCATCATCGCACACATAAAGCTCACAAATAATGCAACATGGCCACGAATCTCTAAAATCATAGATGCGGATTCATTCGTGGAGTAGTTTCTTACCGGGGACACCTTTTCAATAAAGTTGTCGGAGGCTTGGTGGTCGTGACCACAGTGTAGTCTGTTTTTATAACCTCATAACACAGTTATGCAGTTATACATTTAGTATATCGAAAACTAATAATATACAAAATAAATCTTTAAACAATTAAACATATGTACATACTGATGCACATACACATATATTTTTAGATTAAGCTATTTCAATTTAAACGTGTTAAAAAGTGATATTTATCTTACTAATTGGTGCCATGGAGTACCATGTGGCTTTTATTCCTGAAAGGGCTGCTCCACCCCAAACAAAAGGCCACACCCACTTTAGCCCCTCAATCCATTGAGCAGATGTGTCAGGTGATATTACAAAAACATTTATTAATTTCAAATTGAAGAAATTTTGTAAAATCGAAATAGGTGGTTTGTTGCCTGAGTGCAACACCACGCCATAGAAACTTAAGATGTTTTAAATATTTTACATATTTTAAACAAGACACAAATGCCTGAGAAGAATGTCATATTTTTTCCCTTCTTCCCTTCTTGCTCATTTTGACTCTCAAAAGAAAATTTCTTTTAATTTTGATTACAGTAAAGTTTAACTCAATTATTGAAAACAGTACTAACAAGAAAGTAGTATTAGGTAGTAATTAAATCTACAGTAAGTTACTGGACTACAGCTGTTGCTACTACAGATCTACAGTTGCAAAACTACAGCAAATTTGTACACTTCGTCCTATTACTGTTTATGTGGTTATATCAATCAGTGTTATATGGAACAATCACAAACCATTGGAGATGGCAAAAATGAAGAAAAACAAAACATTCTGTAAAAATTAGATGCTTTAATAAACTCGAAGAAAATATTTAAGGAAATAAAATAAGGAATAAAACCATTCATTATTTAGCTCCCCTTACGAACATTAACCATTATTTTTGTCGAAGAAGTGTAGTAGCCCCAATAATATATTATTATTATATTATTTATTTTCAAATTTGTTTCGATATTTAACGTGGTTAAACAATCTAGAAAATCCTTATTTTGGGAGATTAATATAAACTATTTAAACAACGAAATGTAAAAACAAATAAAGCAAGTTTTTGATGTATTTGTTATAGATGAGAAAAGACAGCGAAGGCTCCATTTGTGTTATTTTTCTTCTTTGCTTGATGTTCCGCACTGGGGGAAAATAAAATATGACCCATATTTCATGTGGTTGTGCTATTCTAGCCGACAGCTTTCACAACGAATTTACCTCTAAAACATATCCACTCAGCATCCGAGTTATTTGTGTCAACATTGTCTCTGTTCAAAAGGATCTTTTAATGTTTTTGTATGTTGGAGAAACACAAGTGGCTTAATATATTGAGCAACATTAAGAATAATGAGATTACGTTATGTTGGTGTACTAAATAGTTAAAACAAAGGTGCCATGAAATAACTATTTGTTTCAAAGGTTTTTAAAATAACCATTTGTCTTTCTTACATTTCAGTCTGTTTAACTTTTTTTTAAAACCACAACGAAAAGATTGCACAACGGAAAGGTTATGTACGCTTAAGGTTCTTTATTTAAACATTCCACGAAGCCTTTTAGGAACCTTTATTATTACCTTTTAAAATGTACCTTAACAATACATGTATCCTATATTTTACACGCAATGGAATACTAATTTAAATAACCGACCTAATAACCGATCTAATTGTATAAATATTTGCAAGCTGATTTTCATATCTGCCCCTCTACAAAGAGTAGCCTATACCTACAAAAAATCATGCCATTTTTAACGAATGTCTCCGTAATCATGGCATTATTTTATCTCAAACAGGAAAGAAAAAAGCATTACAACAAGTAATTTATTATTAAAATCAAATTCAATGTCCCTTACGTTATTGCAAGCTCTCTCCCCCCTCCCATGTGTGTGTGCCTGTGGGCTCTCGTCCAGCGCCAACGTAATTCTCCTCATCAATGCTACTGTGGAGATCGTTACAACGCTGACACTGATAAATGACCACGAACATACAGAATCTTCGCAACAATACTGCAGGCTACAGAAACTAGCCAGCGACACGTCTGTGAGAGCAGTCTTACCTAAACTATCAAAGAGAACGAGAAAAGCCATTTTTAAATGTCAGCGCAAAAATGCATTTTTGATCTGAAATATTATGCGAGGAAGATTCCGTCGAATGTTTTAGAAAACGTGAATTAATGTGGTTTCTTTCCTTGCATATAGCTCCGACATTTTAGAACATACCTCCAAACAAATCTTTAATGCTTTGTGGGCAAATTCGATTATTATTTTTCTACCCACTGACGCCGCTTTCAATAATACATAATTATGTACTATTACAATTCAGAGCTTTTATGTTCATGATTTTACATGTATGAATCATTTTGAAATAGCCACTCCATTAGTTTTTGTTTTTTTGCAAATAATTAAATTACAATTTAGTGCTAAATATACGTTATTTTAAGATTTTAAAGTGAATATTCACAATTACTACAAGTTACAGAAGCAATGCATAACGACAATAATAAAATCAACAGAGAGTTTGAAAATGAAGCATTTATTTCAAGAACTCAGTAGTAGTTCTGAATAACTTTAAAAGAAGAAGGCCTGCGCAAAGATGATAAAACAAACATAGCAAACCATCAACAAACATATAATCGACATTTTCATAGAAAAAAACAAAAGTGAAACCCGGCCAAAAATAGGTACAAAAATGAACCTATCTCCGTTCTTAAATGATCTCAACTGAATGCCTGTTTGACACTGGTTGGTTTTACAAATACCATTTACATAATTATGTACAATTAAATATCTCTAGTGGTTCAAAAAGTCTTCCAGACAACTTTACAAGAGTACTGTTGCTCTCCAATTGAACAAATACACCTTGCCAATTCATTTCCTAAGTGATACTTTTCAGAACAATTACCTGAGGAAGACTACAACATTGTTACAGGAATTTGTGTCAAATGTTTCATTTTACTCATGTAGAATCATACATGTTAGAGGCTTAAAACTAGTAAATGACTAAAACCCAAACATAAAACATTTCCATAGAGAAAGAGCATCTCCCAAAAGAAAACAAATCATCACATTTAAGAGTTTGTGATGAATTTCAGCACTTTTTACTATATAGACTTTTGTGTGTTTGGAAAATAATACATTTAATAAACAAAGTTTATGTGCACCTGTGCATGAGCAAGTATGGAATATTTTCACTTCAGGCAGACACTCTACTGTTGAGCAAAAGAAAGTGCACAACTGTGGTTCCCATTCTTCTTGACAGTAACAAGAATAAATAAATAATTAAAAAAAGAAGATATCGGGATCCCCAAGTGTCTTTAAAAGTCTCTCATTCTAAAATGCTTCAAGTTTGTCATTGTTAAGTTGGTGCTCCTGTGGGCAGTCCTTTGGCTGGGTATACCACTTTGATGAGGTTTGGGAGGTTCCATAAATAGAGGAAGTAATTGGTAGCTGGTGTGTGACAGGGTGTGATCAGAACAAATGTGAAATGGACTCACTTGCTGCTCAGACCATTGTTTGACACTGGGGCAGAGGCCACTATCAAGACCAAGAACACTGGAAAAAAATGGATAGTGTGAAATGAATTAATCCTTACACTCAGTTTAAATAAATATTACATTAGGCTCAGATCAATTGCTTTGAATGCAAATACACACTTGCCTCTAAGATCATAATTGTGCTTCTCTCCACTTTATGCTTTAAAGCTTTACACATTTCAGAAGAACAGATCTGGATAATGATCCACCAGCTTATGGTGTATAACCAGAGATAATTAAAATTGGGAAACGTTCCTCTAAATTACGCAGTTATAGTAACGACTCAATAACGAACAACAATTCAATAGAAAAGGTATGGTTAAATAGTATGGAAATCGTTTAGTCTGCATGTATGACTGTATGTGAGCCAGAACTCATGATATCTCTATGTGTCGGTGGTTTCGTCAGGGGGTGTTAGCTCATCTCTCCTCTGCTCTTCCTTCATTAGCAGAGGCTGAGGTTGTTATTTGAGAGTAAAGGGCTGTGTTGGCGCAATGGAGAACTGGATGTGGTGCCTATTTACATATAAAGAGCTCTATTAATCAAGGTAAGTGTCATTAAGGAGGGGCTCATTGGGCAGCATAGTGTGGGTATTAAATAAAATTCTCCATGCCAGGCCGCCTGCGGCGAGCAATACGTCTGGATTTGTGGACTGTCAGAGACAGGCGGTGAAGATGGAGCCCCTGATTGAAGGTGTGTATGTGCTGGGGGGATGTTGGAGGGAAAATTGCCATCATAATCTGATTTAACATGCAGAGAGAGAGACAGACAGAGAGAGAGAGAGAGAGAGAGAGAGAGATGGATATTCTAAATAATAACTCGTAACCTTACTTTTATGTTTTTTTCCAAATAAGGGTGGAGTTTACATGTAGTGCCATTGTCCGTCCATGCCCATGTTCATACCCATACCTCCAATGGGACCTGTAAGACAGAGACATTTTTTGAAAAACTGTAAAGTAAACAAATATTAAGAAGCTTTTATCACACTCTAACAAAACATTTTGAGTTATATGAAGATTTTTAGTTTGTTAGTATTATCTAAGGCAATCACTTACCACCAGGCCGAAGACCCATGTGCTGTTGTCCATCTAACACAAAGCCACCCATAGGTTGACCATCAGGGCTGTATGCGGTTCCTTGATTTACTAAAAATGAGGACAATATTATATATGTGATATACTGTATGCATACTTTTTTTACTTGGAAAATGTAAAGCATTTCTGAATACCTTGTAAAATAGATCTTTACCTGCTCTGTTAGACTGATCAATCATGGGTTGCACAATTCTTCTTCGAGCATTGATAAACCTTTCAAACAGAAATAAACAGACAACATGTTCTGTAGTACATCAGTATATGTGATGTCACAAATCTGTGTTCTTTGTATCAGATGTAATCCCTCCCACTGCTGGTATGAGGGTGTTAGTTACTGATGAAAGGCACAAATGGTATGTGTGGTTGTTAATACAGGCCTTAACTGATGAAGCTGGTTTCTACTACAGTTCTTCACAATATGTGAGTCTATGTGTACTAAAGCTATTTATATAACTGACAGCACACCGTTTATTTTACTGTCATTTAAACACTAAGCACTTTTAATATTATAAACTTCGATGGATGACGAAATATTAATTAATGCATTGTGATGTATTCCAGGTCTTTGGGTTAATGAACCTGTCAGGAATCCACAAAAAAAGCAATGCACTCTTTTAGTGCTAGACTGATAAAATACTCTGATTTATGATGTAAACAACCAGGGGCCTCATTTATAAAGGTGACGTGCGCAAACAAAAGAGATAGAAATGTGCGCACGCAATTTTCAACGCACATATCGAGATTAATAACAAATAGTTTTCAAAAATTGAGAATTACTCCAATAATGCATAAAAATTAAACTTTGACGCACATATTAAATTACAAATTCATATGCGAGGGAAGCTAATTGTTTAAATAAAAAAATCGATTTAACAAGTGACAGTTTGGTCATTAGGACATGCTCATCACGACCCAGAAACGATATTTGTTACAAATATGGTACATTCCAGGTATGTCTTCAGGAGGTAATTACCATGGCCGTTTCTCAATATGCGGTCTTGTCTGTACTTGTGTTCTTGTGGACTTGTGATATGGACAAAATTCACATCTAGACTACGGCTGTGTGCCAATTCGGGGCTGCGTTCTTTGAAGGCTGCATTTTAAGACCGATTGCGTAACAGCAGCGCGACTGAAGGCTTGCTTCAAATGCAGCCCCAAAATGCAACCTTATTTCCGCGGGTTTTAAGGATGGAACGAATGTATCCTTCACAGCTTTGGCTATCCCGAGATTCATTGGGCGCCTGTAACGGCTTTAATTTTTTCAATAATCATTCAAATCTTAAGTTAAATAAAAGTATGCAATTCACAAAAACAGTCAATTTCAGTGTTTTAATATTATACACTCTGTAAAAAGACCGGGCACAATATACTGTATTAATATGAAGGAATTTTCCGTATTCATTCTTTACAGTTGTTTTACCTGTATTTTACATTTTGCACTGAATTAAAATTACATATTAGCATTAACGGAAATGTCCGTAAAATAAGAGGAAATGTACTGGTAATTTTCTGGCAGTAGCCTACTTTATCCGGTTTTTTTACAATGATATGATGTTGTTAATTAACATTACATTAAATTTCAATAAACAATAAATAAACATAAACAATACATTTATAACGTTGGTTAATTTAATATTCTGTTGGGCTGTTTTAATCTACATA
The DNA here is from genome assembly GCA_006030095.1 of Triplophysa siluroides. Classification (NCBI taxonomy): domain Eukaryota; kingdom Metazoa; phylum Chordata; class Actinopteri; order Cypriniformes; family Nemacheilidae; genus Triplophysa; species Triplophysa siluroides. The sequence continues at coordinate 210,131 of VCII01000123.1, read as the reverse complement.
AACGTGTCATATTCTCTAAAGTAAAATATAATTTTTCTGGTTCTGTATTTGTTTAAAAAACTCAGAGACGTCTCTGCTGTGTCCTGCTGCTTTCACCACATGTACTTTAAATCATTTAGCAGACGCTTTTATCCAAAGCGACTTACAGAGAGTTCAGAGAGATGCATATGGAACACTTTTCTAGAAACACTGCAGCACGTTTGAAGGAAACAACAAAGCCTTCTGATCTAAGAAGTAAGCTGTCGTGTTTACAACGGTTGCTATAAGAATTCATCACGATCGACAAAACTCTCAATTCTTAAAGTATGCGAAGTTCATGGCATAAACTTAATAATCATTGTTGTTTCTGTAAAATTTTGACACGTTCGTGAATGTACATCGGTCTGTTACTGCGGGGATATTTCCACGCCTCTAAACATGACACGGTACAAAACGAAACGTGATTGGTTGCTTTACCTGTCAGTCATATGACCTGTTGGGCGGGCCTTTTCAAAGAAAGCGGCGATACTGAAGGTCTGGCTACGCGAGAATATCCTCTGCCAGGATAGGGCGTCTCATTTCAGTTCCGTTCTTGGATTGTGCTTTGAAGAACAAGTCCTCGTTTTTTTGCTCAATGCATTTCCCGACATGCATTGAGCAACAACTGCCGTGGAGTAGTAAAACAGCTAAATGCTTATAAAATTACGGTTATTTTGTCACAAAATGAAGTTTTAAGAGTTGTTCAGGCGATAGTGTATGTGTTTAAAGTTCAAATCTGCAGGTGGTTAATAAATATCGCGTCTATTTTAAAATTTGTTGGGGAGGATTTCGGAGATGTGAGCTCCAGGCAATCAACAGGCGCACAGCGCTCATGTACCCGCCCAATGCAGCCTCACCTCGTCAAGTGTTTCCGAGTCTCACGGCTGACTCTGATGTGACTGTAGAGGTTAAACAAGAGGTATATCTAACAGCCAATCTTTGGTCTTATAAATCCTATTTGTTCCTGGGCAAATTGTTTTAACTGATTGCAAAGTAAAGTTCCATCTACGTTTTTCCATCTACAAGACATCCTTGGGACCCATCATACAGGCACATGACTTCTCGTATCACTGTTATGCTGACGACACCCAGATCTACATCACGTTTCACCCAGACGATACCACTGTAGCAGCTCGCATTACAGCCTGCCTCGAGGACATCTCAGCTTGGATGAAAGGGCATCACCTCCAGCTGAACCCTGCCAAGACAGAACTACTCGTGTTTCCGGCACACCCTACGGTCAACACGATCTCAACATCCATCTTGGCAATACCACAATCACTCGTTCCAAAACAGCCAGGAACCTCAGAGTCATATTTGATCAACAGCTGTCCTTCAATGATCACATTGCAAAGACAACACGGTCATGCCGATATGCCTTATTCAACATTAGAAAGGTCAGACCCTATCTCACTGAGCATGCGGCACAACTCCTTGTCCAGGCCCTGGTAATCTCAAGGTTGGACTACTGCAATGCTCTCCTTGCTGGTCTTCCTGCAAAGGCTATCAAACCGCTCCAGCTGGTTCAGAACGCAGCAGCACGCCTCGTCTTCCAACAGCCCAAAAGGGCTCATGTGACTCCCCTTTTCATCTCTCTCCACTGGCTACCGGTTGAAGCCCGTATCAGATTCAAGTCACTAATGCTTGCCTACAGGACTATCACTGGATCTGCACCGGCTTACTTTCACACCCTCCTGCACTCCTACACCCCATCAAGATCCCTGCGTTCAGCAAACCAGCGGCGTCATATAAGGGCAGTAAACTCCTTCCTGGTGGAACATTCTTCCTAACTATGTCCGGTCAACCACATCTCTCACAACATTTAAAAAACTACTTAAAACCCATCTCTTCTGTGAATACTTGACAGACAAAAAAAACAGGTAGTGGTCTAGCTTTTGTTGAAACCAGTAACTTTGTAATGACACTTAATGTATTATGGCTCCTGTATGACATATCGCTTATTGCTCCTAAACTCTTTGTAAGTCGCTTTGGATAAAAGCCTCTGCTAAATGACTAAATGTAAATGTAATGGAAAATGTAATGGAAATAGCATCCTGCACGAGTGTGCCCTTGCACAGATGTGGTAGTTTTGACTTTTTTTGTATTAACGATGCTGATTGTGTGCCCCCCCACTGGGATCCACTTGCCCTCCTGTTAGTCATGGTCTGGCGCAGACTCTGCTTTCACACTTGAAGTTTAGTTCGGAACGGGGCGCTTGAAAAATCGCTAATGTGAAAGCTTTCAAGCGAACCCGGGTGCGCACCTGGCTACCGAACCCGAGACTACTTGAAGGAGGTGGTTTGAATTCGGTTGCTCTCGAACTGTGGCGGGGTTCGCATGAATATGAAAGCAACACTGTCCTGGGAGCGCACTTGATGAGGAAGTAAAGTGACCTGCACATATGTTTAAGCCGATTACGAAGTATTTCCTTCAATAAAACACCTTGGATTCGAGCAAAAGTGAACCTGCATCGGTATTTCTGCGTTACGAGTTGAATCAGAGTGGCAAAATAGTTTCCTCAAAATAGTATGTTTGCAAGCAGCAGAAAGCCGTCTGCATGCAACGCACTTACAAAAACCCAAATGTAATTTACTCTGCTGAGCATAATAGCACCAAATTAATAAAAACACAATATATTGATCCGTGTTCTCTTTTCTGCCGTGCACAGTGCACATTTTTGATGACGTAAGACGAATACAAACGCACCAGGGTTCGACAGAATAAAGTTGTGAAAAAGTGTGGAACCAAACCAACGCTGCCGTGTGCGCCGGGAACAATCGCACTCAAGTTCGGACCGCAGCAAACCAGCCCAATCTGAAAACGTCCTAGCTCCATAGCACGCTAAGAGACAACGTTATCAGGAAACGCAGCATCCGCTCCAGGTACGTCGTCACAACGTAACTGTGTTAGTTGGGTTCCACGTCTCATGCAGTCATGTGAATGACAATATGCATATGGAAATTGCTTCAAAGCAAAAGATGTGGCTCTTGTTGGAATATAACATTAAAATACAAGGGTCATTGCTCAATAAATATTCAATTGGCATTAGGCCAGTAGCCTTAGGGTATTATTATCTTAACTATTTTTCTGACTAATATGCTTGAACAGAGAGATAGGAATTGCCACTGGCATGAATTGAGTGACTATATTACTCATAGACAATGGGTGTCTGCAGAACTTTGCTGCAGGGCTAGCAAGTAATTATTAATATAATAATAATTACTAATTATAAATATAATACTTTATAATTAGATAATATTTATATTGTAGAATTAAACGAACTGATGAACTTGAGGATTTAACATTTAAGTGAAGCTTTTCTAATCATTAAAAAAATAGTATAGACAGCTCCTATTTAATTCAGCGATAGACAACTAAATTAATTTGACAATATATCTCATACATAGACTCTAGTGCACGAATCAAGTGTTATGAATCAATTTTTTGAAATTGAGATTTATTTGTCACCGGAAAGCTGACTAAATAAGCTTTCCATTAGTGTACAGTATGGTTCATTAGGATAAGACAATATTTGGCCGGGATACAACTAGCCTATTTCAAACCCTGGAATCTTATGGTGCAAAAAATGATGAACTGAAAAAAAAGACTTTTATATTGTCACTCAGAGGAGCTGTAGTAGATGAACCCGAAAGCAGAAATTCTGAGCATTACATAGATACCAAACTTGAGTGGATAATTCCCAAATAGCGGGCAGCAGCTGAAGTTTATTGCCGTGTTTCTGGACATTATTGTTAGCGGTGTTGCTGCATCTACTCACAGAAATAAAGTTTTGATATATTTAGAGTATAGGAATTTTCAAAATATCTTCATGGAACATGATCTTTACTTAAAGGCATAGTTCACCTAAAACTGAGAATTTTGTCATCAAATACTCACCCTCGGATTGTTCCAGACCTATATAAATTTCTTTGTTCTGCTGAACACAAAGGAACATATTTGGAAGAATGTTTGTAACCAAACAGATCTCTTCCCCCATTTACTGCCGTATACTAGGGAAAATAAACACAATATTGGAGTCAATGGGGAAGGAGATCTGTTAGCATTCTTCCAGATATCTTCCTGTGTCTTTAGCGGAACTTATAAATGTATATGTATAATGTATATGTATAAGGTTGAAAGAACTTGTCGGTGAGTAAATGATGACGACAATTCATTTTTGGATGAAATATCCCTTTAATATCCTAATGATTTTGGCATTTAAAAAACAATTATAATTTTGACCCATACAATGTTTGGTTGGCTATTTCCACAAATATGCTGTGCTACTTAAGACTGGTTTTGTGGTCCAGGGTCACAAATATGAAAAGCAAACTTTTGCACTTACTCAAGGCTTGACCAACAATGCTCAGCTGTAGAGCTGTCGGTTGGCTGAAATTTTAACACTTTTTAGTAAACATGTCGTTATCGCTTGGGGGCAAATTACCTCAGTGTTATGAGAGTGGAAGATTTTAGTGGAAGTACATCATCACCCAGTGTGCATAAAATCTATTAAAGTAAGTTAAATAGATGCTAGACAGTCTACATAGTACAAATGTAAATTCAAATGTTATGAAAGAATAGAAACAATCTATGAATTTATGACAAGCTGCACAGAATAGTCCACAATCAATATAAAGATGTAAATTCCAATAGTTTAAAAAAGCATTAGTAGATTCAGTCAGACCTTAGTTACACTTTATGATGTAATGTAACTGCATGTTAATGCATATAAAAGTTGTTCTTCTAAAAACTTATGGATGACTCATATCTAATTAAATGTAATCTAGAAAAATAATGATCAATCACAACATAACATTTCGCAACCTGATCATTGTCGCTTTTCTTTTCCTTTTTAATTGTTTTGTTTTTCTCATTTGGGCTTTAAACCTAATCTACTGGATTTAAAATGAAAATGTTACAGGGAACCTTTCTGAATGATGAGTGGTCAAATGACTAGGATGTCAAAGGTAAAAGGTTACTCACCAGTTATTTACTTGTAAAATGGTAAGTCCTGTGTCCTGTGCTAGTTGCTTCTTCTGCTCTTCAGATGGATAAGGGTGCTTCAAAAAAAAGGGGGATGGAGAAATATTTAACAAGGAAGCAAATATAAAATGCTTCATTTTAGGGATGTACTGTATGTCTTTGCAGTTAGTGAAGGAAAACGTTTAAATATATGTTTAAATGGCTAATCCCATAACACCAATTTGTATCATGTGGGATTAAAGGCAGAATTGTGGAATCCACATGGCTTTCAGGAAATACATAATCTATGATAAACTTCCCATATGCAATCCTTAGTTTGAGAATATTTATCCTATAGTGCCTGTTGTTGGCAGAGAGATTGTGGTTTCGTTTGACATCATTTGACATTATTTGACAAATGATCGAGTGGGTGTGAAAGAGAGACAATGGAGAGTTTTGTTTAGGGTTGAATAGGGCTTGGCCCTCAGTGGCCCCATGGTGGCCCCTGATCCTCTTGCTCTCACTGTGAGTGCGAGGGAGGGCAGCAGATGGCAGGCAGGGGTGAATGTATAGACAGCACAAGGTCGTGGATGTGCACCGATTTTGGCACTGGCATGGCTCCACCTCCTGTGGTCAATGGTGAGGAAAGAGTCCTGTTACATGTATTCTTCTACCTCTTTCTTTCTCTGTTAAACAAACACATCGATTGTGCTGCAGACATTTTTCCTGCTCACCTTCTGGATTGGTAGCTGTCATTCATCTTATAAATGACTGTAAGCCCCAACCTCTTTCTAAATCAATACCCCAATGACAGTCAAATCTGATCTGTGCTCTGGGATCCATCTTTAAACCCTTATCAGAACCTTTTTACCAGGACCTAGGATTACGTTGATTGTTTGCTGTTAAGGACATTTAGATAACGTTTTGAGATCTGTATTGAGAATCTCATGGGCTCATCCACTTTTCCAAAATGTGATAATGAAAAGACTTTAAATCCTTAACTGCCTTGTTATCTAAGATTCAGTCATATTTGCGTAAATTACAATTACGTCTATTAAGAAGCTCACTCCCTCTCCAAATTAGCATGCCAATGGAGATCTCTCTATCTTGTTCCAGCCAATCTAAAAGATATAACTGTAATTTTATACTGAATTTTAATGTTCCACCTTTCTTTATGACTGGCACCACAGGGGGTCTTTATCACAGATTTCTGAAGAGGTCACAAAAGATAGAGGCTTAGACCATATGTAAAAGCCCCAACCACCCCCCCACCCCACCCCGATCTAAAATGTGTCTCAAATTAGACTGCCTCAAAGTAGAAACCGACAAAATGTAATCCAGCAGCTTTTATTCAGCCCCAACCCCTGATGAATGCATGATCGCCTGGGTGTTGCAATGGGGCCATTCAAAGGCCAAAGTCCCCTTTAGCACTGTTTTTGTCAGAGGACATATTCTGCAATGGGAAAAACTTTTGCTTCACAAATCAGTATGAAAAGGATCTGGGAACAGTGGAGGATAATTCTATTAGTCCATCCTCTTCTCTAAACTCTAAAGGTGGGTAAAAGGGAAAGAATTGATATGTATATAAGATCTGTGTAGGCCTTAGAAGGTGCAGGAATTCGGAAAGAGAATGGGAAAAAGGAAGAGGTAAATCAGTGGTGAAAATTTTGAAATTTTGACAATGTGCAGATATTTAAGACAGTTAGAAATGCCACAAACATCGAAATCTTGAAAATTGTGATGTAACATCCATGCCTTAAACGCAAACACTCCACTTTTTTGGATATAGGCTCATTCTCCAACTCCCCAAGAGTAAATAAGTTGACTTTCACCGTTTTGGAATCTATTCAGCCAATCTCCGGGTCTCCGATAGCACTTTTAGCATAGCTGAGCATAGATCATTGAATCCAATTAGACCAGCAGCATCGTGTTCAAAAATAACCGAAGAGTTTCAATATTTTTCCTATTTAAAACTTGACTCTTTTGTACTTATATCGTGTGCTAAGACTAGCAAGAAAATAAAAAGTTGCGATTTTCTAAGCCGATATGATTAGGAACTATACTCACATTCCGGTGTAATAATCAAGGAAGTTTGCTGCCGTAACATGGCCGCAGAAGACACAGTGATATCACACAGCGCATGTGGAAATAGGCTAACTTCTGTCATCACATCCAAAGTGACCAACTGCTTATACAAGGAGCGTGATATCACTGCGCCTGCTGCGGCCATGTTATGGCAGCAAACTTCCTTGACTATTACACCGGAATGGGAAGTATAGTTCCTAATCATATCTATTTCCAGATTCCTTTAAAGTGTACAGTGCGGTAGAGTGACTACAGCCAACAAACTACAACCAGTTTTAATAAGCAAGAGGGTTGGGCGGACCAAGAAACAGATAAAAACACACCCTGCCAGTTTTAATGTAATTTGGATTCAGGCCGCTGAGCGCATTGGAATTCAACTTCTCAAAGCAGCACATCCAACATAGGTCAACACTTGGTCAAAGTCACACTTCGATTCTCTGGCCAAGCTAAGATACAATGACCCTTTTTACATTTTCTTTTACCTGATATTACCGGGATAAAGAGAGTTGAGCATGTCTTACCGTGAGATGTTGGAAAAGCCATGCTCGCATGATGTTGGTTGCTACTTTTGGGAAGATTCCTCTTTTTTTCTGCCGCTTCTTGTCCTGGTCATCTTCATCCCCTGTGCCTGGAGATGCCAAACTGTTATCCAAGCCATCCCCTTATAAACGACAGCATGAACATGGGGCGAGAAAGCAAGAAGAGCAGAAGATATTTAGAACGTTTATAATGAGAAAAAACATAACCTTCAGCCAGAGGCGACATGCCCATTCAAACAGATTAAAAAAAAATTTACAAACAAATTGTAAACAAGATATACAAACCACACTAGACTGATTCATTTACCTTAAAAATGTATTTTGTATCAATGTATCAATCAGATTCGTGCAATGTTTTCTTGCTTTAAATGTATGTATTTCTACGTATGAGACATGTTTGTTTGTTTTGTGCACACTGTGCCCCCTTAAAATAAATGGGTGCATGACGCCCCTGCCTTCAGCATAGCACAGATGTTTATTCAGACTGATCACTAGTGCCACTTACTAACACAATGTGAAACAGCAATGCGGGGGTCTTGATTTGATTAGTAACAGTAACACAAGGACCCCAGCAAGCAAGAGTATCCATGCAGTGAGAGGGAACAGTAATAAACAGAGTGAGATGAAGGGGCATCTATGCCTCTCTCTCGCTCTGTATGCGTGAGAGATCTTAAGGAAAGCTCTGCACCAACTCCGGTGCTATTAATTCAATGTAAGTTCTGTCTTTGACATGGGTTAATGAATGTCCAGGCTCCATGCCTGAATGTGGAGTGGAGACTTGCACTGTAAAGAGAATATCTTATCTGCATTAATGCAATAGAAAATACATAAAACACAAAGCAAACCCATTGCAATACCCTTGGTGTTGCTAAAGTAAAGTCAACATTAGAGAATGCTCACTGCCTTCCAATGCATGGATTGCACATATGTTGCTAGCCTTATTTACTGTCTACATACAAATCCCACTGTGCATCATTGCAAGGTGTGACTGTGTTAAATAGTCACTGGCTTGATAAATCAACTGAGCAAATGCGAACCTTTCGAGGTGCAAAAGAAACCATGTAACAAGGGAACATGACCACACACTCACTTCAGAAAACTATATATTTTTATTGGTTAAATACATTTAGCTAAATTGAATAGCTTACAGGTATTAACAAACTGAACAACTAGTTGTTAAAACAGCTAAAGTACTATATATTTTTCAACAGCATCAGGAATCTAATCCAACACTGTAGTTATCATTACAGCAGCCATCACAATGTCAGGAATGATTCCTGTACACACTTGATTAACATGCGTTTCTCACTCAAACTTTGCAGTGCATTTGTGGCCAGTTAGAATTGTGTATATTGCTATATTATAAATTGCTTTATGTATTCTTAATCTCCATTCTCTTTTGAACTGTCAGCTCTTTGATAAGATTAAGTTTATGTGCATTCAGTCTACTTTAAGATCACAGTAAGAACATGCAGGGACTGGGGCAGGAGGCTGATTTTAAACCAAGGTTTCCGACTTGTCCTCCCTCCCTACACATTTTTCTTTCTTTCCTCCTATCTCTCTTTTCCATTAACTGTGCATAAGGCAAGATGATTTACTTTTAACCATCATGCTTATTTTTCTTGCCCTGAGGGTAAAGATGCCTTGAAAGCCTGCCCAGAGGGTGTGTGAATAATGTATCTGAGGAACCCCTCCCCGGAGGCGGAACAGGAACCCTACTTTTCTTGAGATTGGCCCTGCTGTGTCTCTTTGTTTTGGGGGATGCATCAATCAAAGGCGACTGTATGCGCCATATTCATGCATTAATATTTAAGTTAATGAATAATGAAATTTAAATATAAGGGAGGGCAAGTGGAAAGTGGATTTTAGGCAGACTGATGCTGTGGCTGCAAAATGCCAAGAAAAGTCAAGAGCAGGGCACTACTTTCATAGTTTTTGTCCACACAAGACAATTATTTTTCTTCACATGTTTTGGAGTTTGCGCGTTGACCAAAGTCTAAAAATCCAAAGAGAGGAGAAGGATTTATGATGTGGTTCTAAAAACCTACAAGTTGTAAAGGTAATTTCTGGAAGTTACGAAAACACTTTTTTTTGGGGGGGGGAGAAGAAATAAAGAATGAAACAGAGAAAAAACAATAATCCAAATGAAAGTAAAAGAAAAGAAAAGAAAAGTAGATAAAAATGATAAATAAAGAGATAAATAAAGCCAGGATCATCATATCTAAGGAAGGGCGCAAACAGCCCACTCCCACCCCATGCCTTTTCTCCTCCAGTTCCAGAAAACGAAGGCCGCAGGGCTGATCCAACTCAACGCTAATTGTTTCTGACTGTTCCCTGGCAACTCGGCCCATGCTGCCTGAGCGACTGCACTCTCTTTAAAGACTGCTGTTCTGTGCTCCCAGAGCCCTACGTCACTCCCCGGCCTGGGAGCTTGCACGCGCAGCACAGAGGGGGGCCACAGCAGCCTAGAGGAAGGCTCTAGGCCCTAAGGCTGTTTAGGGAAAAAACATTACCCTAAGACATTGAGAAGAAACTCATAGCTTCCATTTCTCACCAATTTTTCATAATCCTGCAGTGCAACTCCATGTCAAACCAGTATCTTCAGACTCAGGGAAAAGAAAAGGTCCAAAACTGAAATGGTAATTGTTATCCTGATGTTGATAATTAGTTGAATTTGATATAGATGAATGTCATGGAAACAAAGAGGTCCAGTGCAAACTAACTTGCTCTGATGACCGCCACCCCACACGCATCAGAATAAATCCTGTTTGCTTGCTTAATAAGCTCACTGTGACCTCAATCCATCACCAACTTCTCCAATGGGGGCCATAATTCAGACTACTGGATGCACCAGACTGGATAATTACTAAATGTACTTGACAAATACAGATGATTTTTTCCTCGCTAATCACTTTGCCTTAAGCATATTGATTAGATGCCTCTTGTCCCCCGTGGCCATGCTATCATGATCTGATAGACCATGGAATTGGTACACATGGTTAACACGGTTGACAGTAAAACACTGCAGCAATGCATGGTATTGGTTATGTTGTGTTACACAGAGGCATCAGCTCTTGCCACTTGTTGCACCACCATGCTCATGCAAACACCATGCTGGGATTTAACCTTCACTGAGGGTTCAAATATAGATGTAAACATCCTGTCTCAGCCTGTGTCTTTCAGTGCCCATAGAGGTGAACATTGGGTTGGAATGTCCTGCAGCTTCCCTTTGTTCCCTTTTTGGCCTTTGTGATGGTCATTCCTAGGCTCTGCATTCCCACCAACATACACGTTTAGGATAGCTGTGTAACCCCCCCCCCAAATAAAAGAGGCGCACCAACAAACTTAGGTCCTTGAGGGCCTCACTCACTCACTCTCTTCGCTTCTTCTGACCCAGTAACCTAACCTGAAATACAGAAGTACCTGACATGTACCAACAACAAGGGGATCCCTCTTCAAGAGAGGTGCTTGAAGACGTCCAGTATTTTCTGAACTCGAGCTAGGTGATTAATGTTCGATTCCCCCTCATTACCTTGTCACTGAAAAAGCTGTTTGCTTAACCGATCTCTTGAATGATAAAAGCAGGGACCAAAGTCCAAAGTCACTCCTGGAGGAGCAGTGTGGGGTTCGTATTGTAAAAATATGTGTTCGGTGTATCATGTGAACCTGTCCGCACCATGTCAAAATACATGGCTGCTGCAGGCGTGTTAAGCGAGTATTTTGTGAACGTGAGTATCTCTTTTATCATAAACACTTTCAGCGTGTCTGCAGCAGGCATTTATTTTGACATGATGTGTGATGTACAAAGGTTTACATGACGCCCCAAACACATTTTGATATTATGAGCCACACACATGAAATGCCAAACACAAATTTAGCATTCCTGCCTCTCCGAGAGAGAAGTGCACACCACTGTGGAGGAGTCATACGTAGATGTCCCTGATCCCAAACAAAATTCTGCCTCTGATCACCCCAGATATCACCTCTCCATTATGACTAGTATTTGAAGTGTTCTGTCCATCATGTTGGCAGGGGTCATCCCTCTTCCCCTTTCTCAATGCAAGCTCTTTGGGATCAAAAGGTTGTGGTCTTTGACTGTCCCCCCAGTCTTTAAAAAAAAGCCTGGTGATGCCACCATCCTGATGCTTTTCTTCAATTCAGATAGAGTAGCAATACATAAACATTACTAGCATTTAAATAAACATTATTTGCTGTTATGCCAAACATTAATTGTGGGTGTTTAAAAGACACTTTGTGATGGGACTTCATACTACTTCACACTGAGTGTATGATAACATAAGCAGTAAGATTTAGCTGAGGAGTAATTACGGTTTACACTCACACCCTTTAAACCATGTACATTTTATAAATATAGATTCTCCTGAATATTTTTAATAACTCAAAGTTCTCAAATTTAAAATTATTAATTCATATAAATTAATAAAAATGAAGGATATGCCCTTAACTGATGCCTTTTCTACCAGGCATAGTATAATAGTAAATAAATCTTCCTACCAAGTTCACTGCTGTTATCTCCACTCTGAGAAGCATGTCCCCCGCTTGAAGGTCCTGGGGTGCCAACTGAAGGAGTGGAGTGAATGTCGTCCATGTCTCTCCAGGATGTTGGATTCTGAGGTTCAGATACATGCCAAATTATGAGTCGCCATCACACATCAAGAACAGATACATGAAACAATAGATCCAAAAAGATACAGGGTAAATATTAATGATAATAGAACAAAGCATAGCAAGTTTGTTTAAACACCTTATTCCATTCTGTCTGTCCCAAGAAAGTCCTTTGCCAAATTAGAAAAAAACTAAACAATTAGTTTTCCTTAATATCAAGACAACCCAGGAAAATGATTCAAAATGCAAACCTTTATGAGTACAATATGGAGCCACGGCCAATGTAACTGCTTCTTCCAATGTCTGACAGTAAATGTGTACAATTACAACAGAAGCCCCCTTTTAACCAGAACTGGATGTAAACATGCTCAACATGAAGGGCAAGCACTAGACACTCCTCTTCTGACCCTTAACGTCAGCTGTTTGCCTGATGGTGATCAACTGAAGAGAATCAGAATAAGCTTCTACAACAATAAAGTTGTGTGAATAAGCCCTTTCGCTGTATTCTCATTAGGACACACAAAAGCAGTCTCTGTGCTGTTAATGTTTCTGACAGCTACTGTCTTTTCCCATCACCTAATTCAAAGTGTTTTGGGTCACACAATATATTTGTAAATCAATAAGATATAACAGAAACATCAATAAAAGATTTTAGTTATTGTCAAGTGTACAAAGGCACAAGCTCATAAAAGAAATGGCAGAGCAAGTGAAGATAGAATGGTTAGAGCTCACCATAGCCACCTCCGATCTTTGCGGTAATGTGTACATGGGGCAAGTTATCATCTGTTATACATGATTATACACAAAGAACTGTAGTAAATGGCAGAATGGCAGTTTATGACGTCAAACGAATCTCAGAATATTTAAATGAAAATTCTCTCTTTTCTTAGTCCTTCCCTTAAAATAATTTGACTTGTAACAATAGTTATTTTCCACAAATCTCTGTTTTGTTCCTGTGACAGGGGGTGGTGTGTTGATAAAGGGAAGCACATCTGTAAAGAACACACTGTTGGTCTCTGAGTAAAAGAAGACTCCCCTTCTGCTTGACAATAACAATCTAATCAGTTCAAAGACAATGGAGCATTCACGTGCAAATGTAACGCTGATCATTAGAGCTAACAGAGGGGTGAACAGTTAGGGGGTAAACTCTGACCCTTCAAAACACCTGCACCCAAAATGATGTGCATGATCATTGCCATCATCACAGCCTACTTCTTCTTAAACAAAATATGTCCTAGGGCTATGCCTTAATGATTGTTATGAGAGCAAAGAAAAATGGATTTAGATAATATTGTTTAAAAATTTGCATTTGTAACTAAGTAATTACTCATTTTCACTCTTTGTGTATATGACTAAAATAATTGTGGAGATTAAAACGCAGAGAGCCAAGAAAAAAAGACATGGAAAATACACAACTGAGACAAATACAAATATTGTGAAAAACACCCAGAAAACAAAAATGTGGGAGGTTTGTTCATAATTTACAAAATATAATGGCTAATTTACCTAATTGTCTGAATCAGTGAAACGTCATAAATTAGTATAATATTTTTTTTTACGTGACATACAGCCATTTACCTGATACTGTTATTATTCGAAGCAAACTATGAATCTTGACCTAAATGATAAAAGCTTTCCTGTAGCACAGTGGTAAGAGCAAGGTTGTGGGTTCGATCCCAAGGATTGCAAATACTTATGTACAAATGTATAGGATAATGCAATGTAAGTCGCTTTGGATAAAAGCGTCTGCCAAATGTGTAAATGTAAATGTAAATGTAAAACGTGGACTAAATTTTGGAAGAAAAATATGGGCTTTGTATAAAAGTATAAACAACTCTTAAGTATCATTCTAGCTTGGAATCATTTTATGATGTCACAGGCATGCAATTACAACTCACGCGATCTGCAATATTTGTCGAGGATCCTGAGAGGTCATCGAAGTCTGACTTGCATCCATCACGTTCATCAATTACCAGGTCTATGGGCATTTTCCCCTTTAAGCAGCTTATATACCGATGACAAAAGTTGTCGCAAAGCTCGTGCACCTGATACGAAATAAATTAAAACGAGTTATAAAATCATAGGCCTACAGTTGACTTTGAGGTCTTCATTTGTACAAAACGCATAAACACATACCTTTTCGAGTTCCAAGAGATGAAATCGCAATACTTGTATTGACTGTATCATCTAGAAACATAAATTAACACATGAAACAATTAAACAACTAAAACAACAACAACAATTATAACCGGCAACATATATTATTATTAGTGTTGTTGCTGTTGTTTGATATTATTATTAGTGTTGTTGCCTTTGTTTTAAACGGTAATTACTATTAGAATTACGAGCTATCGCGTCCAAATAAAGGTTTTGCTTATGTGTCATGTTATTACAATAACAGAAGTCTAAATAGGTTTCTCTAGAGTCGATGCTTTGAGGGTGCCCTAGGCAAAGACCCCCACGCCCCCTGATAACACGCGGCCTCATAAATCACTAAGCGTCCTTTATTTTCCACACAGAATCCGCCAACAAAGCTTTGAAACAAACATACACATTCACTTACAACTACTACCCGAGATTTATCTAACAACAATTTACACTCACCAAATTGTCCAACTCTGGGTTAGAGGAAAATAACGGCTTCTCTGCGCGTATCTGAGAGACATATTTAAACACAAAAAGTCTATTTAAAAAAATCACAGCTTCAGCAAATATATCATAGCCAGTGACGCATTTACATCATTTTGAAAGCCAATTTCACCTGAAATTAATCAGTGTTGTCCAGTAAAACCATATCGGTAAAACTCATATGGTATTTCGCATAGTTTGTTGGTCTATTACCTGTTTGGCAAACACAGCGATGTCTTCGTTAAAAGAGTCAGATGAGCACACATCTCCACCAGCGACACCGGGCTCTCTTGGTGTGCATGTGGCAAGCTCACACTTCTCAAAAACCAGCGCCAAGAGGGGAAATAACGGGTGCCTTAAAGAAATGGCTATTGTTTTTGGTAAATGCGCACATGATACAAACGAACAAAAAAAAATTAAATGAAAACATTATACCACAGACTGGATATTAATGTGGATGACAGCACTATATTTTATAAACGTATTACTTTCACAGCCCTCTTAGCCACTCTGTTGTTACACTGTGTAGGTGGGGTTGAGTGAAAGATATTACACTCTTAAAAGTGCTGGGTTGTTTTTGACCCATGCTGGGTACACATCGGACAGAACACTGCTGGGTTAAAAATTACTCAATGCTGGGTCATTTCAACCCAACTGCTGGGTTGTTTTCACTCATTGTTGGGTAAAGACAACCATACAATTGGGTTAAAAATAACCAGTAATTTGTAGAATGTAGGTGTTTATTATAATGATAATGCAGCACATTATCAAACAATATTGGTAGATTCACCACCCTTGTGTAACCTGGCCTTTTGTTTATCATCATATGTAAAAATCCCGTATAAAAACGGATAAAGTACTGGCAGAAAATTACCAGTACATTTTCCTTTATTTTACTGACATTGCGTTAATGCAAAAATGCTAATAAATGCAGTGACAAATGTAAAATACAGGTAAAACAACTGTAAAAATGAACACGGAAAATTCCTTCATATTAATATAGTGTAGTATATTGTGCCCTTTTTTACGGATTTTTTTAGAGTGTACAGTATTGCAAGTAGCCTACCCATAAATTTGGTCCTTGTCTCGTTTAAGTGCATCGTTGACAGCTGAGCCCATGCTGCTGGGCATGATACTGTGTGGTGCATGGGCTCCGTAGTGCTGGTTGGCATGTGGTGGTGGCCCGTGGTTCAAGTGGTGAATTTGCGGCAGTGGCCGCGGCGCGTGTGGATCACCGTATATCGATGTCGGAACCCCGACTCCTTCCATTACTCCACCGTAGTGAGCAAGGTCTTCGTACTGTATCAAGCAGAGACATAATTGTACTGTTAGATAACTTAAACGGTTCTATTGCTTAGACATATATATGCAAATATTTTAAAATTAAGACAAATGTACAGTATAATATAGTTAGTTCAAGTGTACAGTTAGACAAAGTATTTGTAAGTGGACGTACCCGCTGAGCCATCAGCATATGAAGATGTTATTGATGTAATCGAATCTATGCGATTATTCCGCAATGAAGCAATCAGGGTGTTTTAATTCCTTTTGTGCATCCAATTTAAGAGCAATGAGCTGTAGGTAATCCGTTGAAGTGACAGACCATGTCCTGTAAAGAGTTTCTGGTTTGCTTTTAAAATGTATTGCCAGCTACGCTTTGAGGTATATAAATAAAGGACACAACAATTTCCTTATATACAAATATCAAAAATGTTGGTATGGTTGTCTGATGCAGTCTAGCATTCACAAATACCTTTAAATCAGAAAGAAATGGTTATAATCGCATTTAGCTTGGCATCAGAGCTTGGTGTCAAGAGAAAGAAAAACTATCCTGATCTCATGTTCATTTGTGACCCACGCTGGAGTTTAGTTGATGGTCGGTGCAGGATCCACTTAAAGCAACTGATCCCCTGATGATGACTGGGAAACGTGGTGGGTGTTACCAACCCGACACCTCTACATAAAGCAAGAGAAAGAAGAGCATTGACTACGAGCAGCCAGCGAGGGTTCACATTGGATACGCGCTGCATGACGCACTGTAACATCCTTTACCAGTTTTGTTACTATGGGTGGAGTCTCTGTATTTTGAAAGTGCTAAAATCAGATCAGTGCACTAAGTGGACGTTTTTTAACTAATTGCTAAGGATCACAACATTCGAACCTAAGAAGATAGACCTTAAAAAATGAGTACTTCGTTTATAATACATTTTTATTGAACTGTCTAACCGCCTGAGTGTCATATGAAATAATATTGAATCTTACTGTTTTCCCTTACATGCCTACAGTCGACACAAATAAATCCAGAAATATATTTTTAAATAATAGCAAAAAATAATGTCTGTATTTTCTACATTTAGCCTTTATTAATATTTTCATGCACTTGGCTTTATATGCATATAAATGTATGAAATATATGCAATTGTATTTTTGGAATATATAAAACAGGAGCAAAAAAGTGTCAATATAATAATAAATACTATGATTATTATGATTATTGTGATTATTGTGATTATTGCAGTATTACTATTAGTAGTAGTTTTATAATTACTATTGAGACCAATTGATCCCCGTCTTATACTAACTCTGCTTTATATTTAATCTTATTGAGTTAATAAGATCGACAGAGAGAAAATCATTGGCAAATTTTACGTGCCGAAGCATTTACTCCGTTTTAATGGATTTCATAGTTTAAATATGTGTTTGACTTTATTTTGCAATAAGAAATAAAATGAAGAGTTTATTTCCAAAAAAAAATCATGTTTTGTATTTTGTATTCCATATAATATCAATCAAACGGAAATTGGTGTATTTTGATTTAACCAATAATAACTAAACAAATACAGATAACAAACACAATAGAAACATGATTACACAATAAAAAACGGATTTATCGCATCTTGGAAACAAACTCTTCAAATATACATGCATTTTTTATTTATTTTATGTAGTATACAACTGGCATAACACTGATATAAAGAATTAGTATTAAAAAATGTGAACAAGTCTGTGAAAAACCCAGCTCTTTTTTTTTTTTTTCAGTTTTCTAAATAAAAGCATTATGTAAATAATAGTCAGCGAAATATCTTTAATACTGACTGAGTAATGCCACGCCAAAGATTGAAATAAATCATAAGGAAATTAATGGTTTAAATCAAACTTTGATGCTCCTTTTCTCAAAATTAGATTCTGAGACTTTAGCCTGGATCTCAGACAGGGTCACAAATTTTTTTACTTTAAATGTTCTAGTGATTCATTTAGGTGTATTCGTTCATTTGAAAAATCTACATTTTTAACAACATCCCAATTTCCGAAAAAATCCTAATTGAATTATAAAAAACACAAACTACGTTAAGAGGGTTTGTGTGTGTGTTATCAATAATTTGAACAACTCTCATCTACGAAGAATTCTTGCAAACCAAAAGATTAAAAAACTACAATAAGGCTTACAATAACTACTGACCGACAAGTACATCACTGCATTAAGATATTTGATAGCACGTGGAGTAAAAGTACTTTCAAAATGGAAATAATAAGGATAATAATAATAAATAGAAAAATGATTTCGTAAACTACCTTTGCTGATAAAGTGAGTATGTGTATCTAAGCCGAGCGTTTTTCTCCAGTACTTCAGATCCAACCAGTCTTTTGCAAGCCTGCGGCTAGACTTCAATATCACGCCTGCTGTGCGTTCCACTGCAACAAAGTCAGCTTACCTTGTACCACCACCTAGTGGTGGATCTCTTTTTTCAAAAACTATCTTTGTATGCAGAATATAAAAGAGGTTAGTGCTGAGTATCACAAACATAAATACACTCAAATATGCGATCCATGGCCATATTATATAAAAAAATACGGAATACATAAAATCTCAAATAATATTGTAGGCCTTCTTAAAAGAGTTAAAAGGTCATTTAAATGTTCCAAAAGCAAAGGATGAGAGTGCATTTGATAATGGGGTACGTTATTTATTTACTTCGTTTGTTCTCTTTCATAAGTCTGTACATAATTTTGCGCGCCACTCTTTGAAAATATTTAATGATACTGACACGGGCTAAGCACATCATGCCCAAGGCAAACATTTTCTCATGCACATTATTATTGTTATTTCTAGTTACACAGACTTCAATTTCCCCCCTCTTTCTCTTTTACACTTCCTCTCTTCCTTTGTATTGTGTACCTTTCTTTCAGTATGCATGGAAGATGTGCAAGCTGGTGATATGCATGTTGACTGATTCATGCTGTCATCCTCAAAAACCCATTTTCACAATTCTCCTGTCAACCACGCCCCAACCCCCTAAAACAAGCATACAGGACACCCTGGCCTGAAAGAGAGTCAGACCTCTGTTATCCTGAAAACCGTTAGTGTAATCTGGACATGACGACACATGGCACAACCTCTCTCCCCATCTTCTTTGTTGCTACATATGTGTACACTGTAAAAAATGATTTTATGGCTTTGTAAATAAAACAAAAAAAAAAATGTAATTTTTGCAAAGAATAATTTTGTTGAAGTAAAAACTTTAGATTATTCAGTAAAATCTACATATGTACTGAATTTAAACTTGTAAATATTAGACACCCAACAGTCAAGTAAATTTTACTCGTGATTCTTTGACAAATGTACATGAATTAATAACGTTCGTGTGGCAATTTAGAAAAATCAAGTAAAATTTAGGCCGAGTCCAAGCAATCTGCGCATGCGCGAAAAAAGAAGATAACCCGCCATCATCACCAAGAACTTCTCTTCATTCTTTGACAGGTAAGCAGTTGAAAATAATTATATTTTGTCATATTGGACTTATTGTATTTGGTTAAAGTGATCATATTTAACATCCGAGTTGTCACGACTGTAATTCTCTATATTTTCTGCACATTTGGAATGTTTGGAGTCTTCGGTGATCTTTATTCTAACGTTAGTAAAACGTCCTACGACATCTTACAATCTAGTTCTCTTTCTGTCGGTCTCTCGACGTTGTGTCGAAGACGACAGATGGGGTTCGCCCTTGAGAACCAATCAACTCTGACTACTATAGAAAAGGCCAATGAAATTTGGCGAATGAAATTTGCATGCCGGGCTCCGCCCCCGGATGTCCGGTATAAAAGGAAGCGGGCGTGCAGCATTCACTCACCTTTTGTTCTTCAGAGCCCTCGCTCATGACTACGAACAAAAAGAATTCAACGAATTCTTTTTCTACTTCGCCGGATCTACGACGCAGAGCAGCGGATCGTCCCTTCCTGCAGCGACCTTCTCCTGGGCGTCTCGGCGGTTCCGGAGGTGATAGAGATTATTTCTAAAAAGGTCCTTTTCAGGACTGAGCAATTTCCAGCGCGGCATGTCCCGCTGTTCTCTTGGGGTGCGGCACCCTCATCGAGGAGGGGGATGGACACGATCGCTGCATTAGGTGTCTGGGCGTCCAGCACACTGAAGCAGCGTTCGTTGACACATCTGCCCGCACTGCGGGCGGATTGTCACTAGATGTTGCGGTCACGGGTGGCTGTCTTCCTACGGGAACCAGCCACCATTTCGTCTGCTACCCGGGCTGTGACATCTGTGGCTACGGCCCCGATGACCACCCACGTAGCAGCGTTAGTGATATGGGGAACTCTGCGAACGTAAACCCGCCAGCCAAGTGCTCACGGGCCGATCGCACCCCGATTCGCTCTTCTGAACGTTCCCCAACCGGCGGTGGCATACCGTTCGGATCCTCAGGCACGCACTCGGAAACGATGTTGTATGAGATGTCATTCGCAGCATCGGAGGGAGACTGGCATCCGACTCTGACGAATCCGAGCTCCCCCCCCAGGGGGGTCGAGCTCAGGAGGAAGCAGAAGTGATGTCAGCCATGCTAATCCGGGGATACGTGGTTCCTGGGGGCGGAGCGCGGTGCAAACCGCGCCCACCCCGGGTGCCATTTGTTTCCCGGAGGTGCATGAGGAGCTGTGTAAGACTAGGAGCGCTCCACGGACCGCTCCGGTCGAAACAGCTTCGGCTCCCTCACTTCCCTCGAGGGGGCAGCCAAGGCTACGTCGAGATCCCCCGGGTGGAACGTGCGGCTGCGGTGCATCTGTGCCGCAGACGGCTGCCGCCTGGGGAGAATTGGCCACGCCTACCGTCCAACGCGTGTAGGACTTCGACATCTATGTGCCGAAGCCTTGCGCTGCCGCGGACCGGGCTGCCTCCTCTCTCTACGCCATGGCCATCCTGCAGGTCCGCCAGGCCAGGGCGTTGAGAGCTCCACGAGGGTAAGGCCGACCCAGGTATAATGCAGGTTTTCTGTGCCGCCACTGACAGCGCTCTACGGAGCGACCAAGGTGGCGGCACGGGACCTGGGTCGGACGATGTCCACGGAAGTGGTCCAGGAGAGTCACCCCCGGCTGAACCTTGCGCAGATGAGTGACACCGAGAAAGTCCCGCTTTCTTGTTACACGTCTCGCAGGGTGGGCTGTTGGTACACCGTCGGACTGCGCTCAGCAGTTTTTGACGGTGAAGAAGCAGACAGTGGCGATTAGCCACATTTTTTCCACGCTGCGACTCGGCCGCCCTCAAGCCTCCGAGATCTCACGTCATGTCTGTTTTGCCCAGGACCCCTTCCACATCGGCTCCGGTTACTGTGCCCCCGCAGGTGGGAAGAAGTCGAGGTAGAGGGGGAAACCTCACCCCGTCAGCTAACTTTCACGAGAAGTGACACTGACGGGAAGACCCCAGGGGGAGCAACATCGGGCCCGACCTTCACAGCTACGGCTGATGATCAGTCGGTACGGGACGGCTCCTGCCTCGTCACCAAGCTGGCGCCCACTTACTCACAGTGAGTTTTCTGTTTCCCCTGGGAGTTCATTCCTGCCGATCGCACACTCCACTGGACTGTGCCCGGCAACCCGACCCCACGCCCTGGCGAGGCGTAGGGTCGTACACACATGACAGCTGCTACCACTCTCAATGACAGTGCGTGCAGCTGTCCCGCCAGGCAGGTAAGTAGGCAGAGCCAACCTTCCCTCCGGGCCCCCTCCCCCCGCGACAGGGTTAGCTCCGCCAGCCATCGAACCACCCTCCATGGGAATGGTGAAGACCGTCCCCTTGGTCCCCCTGTCACAGTCCCTGGGAGCTCGAGAGCTGCCCACACTGTCTCGGTGGCTAGGGCAGACGGTCCGTCTTGGTTACTCTCGATCCAGTTCGCCAGAGACTCTCCCAAGTTTTGGGGCATCATCTCTCCCTCTGTCTGAGGCTAGGGACGACTACATACTTCGGGTAGAGGTCACCACCCTTCTGGCAAACAGGCATCGAGTTCGTCCCTCAAACCAAGATGTTCGGTGGGTTACAACCCGCACTTCATCGTTCCCAAGAAAGACGGCGGGTTGCGCCCCGGAGGTCTGCGTACCCTGAACTAAGCACCTTCACAAGCTGCTGCTCAGGATGCTCACGCAGAGGCGCGTCCTGACACCCATCAGGTGTCAGGATTGGTTCGTGGCAATCGACCTGAAATCCCTTTTCGGTCTGTCCCTGTCTCCACGTCTTCACGAAGATCGTGGAAGCCGCCCTTTCTCCCTGAGGGGAGGAAGGTGTGCGGGTACTTAACTATCTCAACGACTGGCCTGACACACTCGTGAGATCTGTTATGTATACAAGGGGCCTGGTGCTCCGGCACCCAGATCGATTGGGAATCCAGGTCAACCGAGGAAAGGACAAGCTCTCCCCAGGGCAGAGCATCCTCTTTCTCGGTAGGGAACTCAACTCTGTCACCATGTCGGCGCAACTGTCCGCAGTACGCCCAGCCGGTGTTGAACTGCCTGGAACATTTCAGGCAGACAGCGGTCCCCCTGAAACGATTCAGAGGCTCCTGGGCATGGCGTCCTCGTCGGGTGAGACCCCTCGGGTTGATGCACATGAGACCGCTCCAACACTGGCTTCAGAGCCGAGTTCCGAGGAGAGCGTGGCACACCGGCAGCAGGCGCATGGTGATGACGCCCTGCAGCCGACGCCACCAAACCCCTGGTCTTCTATGACTTTTTCGACGGACTAAGGTCCCTCAGGGCAGGTTATGAGGCAAGTCGTGGTGACGACGGACGCCTCCCTGCAGGGGTGCGGTGCAGTGTGTAACGGGCACGCAGGCGGGGCATTGGGCGAACCCCCACCTGCGCTGGCATATCAATTGCCAGGAGTTGTGGGCAGTGCTACTTGCACTGAGCAGGCTGTGGCCCTCGGCGGGACAAGCACGTGCTGGTCCGAGGACGGCACTACAGCTGTAGCGTACATCAGATCTTAGGGTGGCGTTCGCTCACAGCAGCTAACACAACTTGCTCGACGCCTCCTCCGGTGGAGTCAACAGTGATCCGTTCCCTGTGGGCCACACTCACCTCGGGCAAACTGAACTAGACAGCCGCGCGCTCTCTTGTCAGTTTATGCCTCGTAGAGAGTGGCGACTCCACCCCCGCGTAGGCCGCTTGGTACTCCCTGTCCGAGGCTCTCGACACGGATATCCTTGCGCACAGCTGACCGCGGGACGGGCGGAAGCACACCTTCCCCCCCCCAGGAGCCTCCTTGCACAGACTCTGTGCAAGGCCAGGGAAGAGGAGCACCAAGTGTTATTGGTTACACCGCACTGGTCTAACCGCACTTGGCGTCAGAGCTGATGCTCTGGACAGCGACTCCCCCTGACCCATTCCCCTGACAGAGGACCTGCTCTCTCAGGGGAAGGACACGTTCTGGCATCCCAGATCAGACCTCTGGAACACCATGTCTGGTCTCTAGACGGGACGAGAAGTTCCTGAGTTGGCTACTCCCCCTCTATGGCGGAGACCATCACCCAGGCTAGGGCCCCATCTACTGGGCGGTTACACGCCTCTAGACGGCGCCGCTTCTTGTCCTGGTGTCTTTCTCAACGAGAAAGACCCACTGAGGTGCTCGATCAGGATTGTGTTGTCCTTCTTACGAGACTGGAGACTAACATCTCCCCTCCACACTGAGTGTGTATGTAGTCGCTGTCGCCACTCATCACAACTCTTTCACAAAGTTTCTAGGATGACACGACCTGGTCACCAGGTTCCTAAGGGGTGCGAGAGGGCGGCTCCCGCCTCATCTCCGCTCCATACCCTCTTGGGACCCTAAGGGGTCCTCGGGGGGCCTCTGGGCCCCCAAGAGCCCCTCGGAGGTTCCGATCTTCCTCACCCGAGTAAGACGGCCCTCCTGATGGCGCTCGCTTCCTTCAAGAGGGTAGGGCACCTCCGAGCATCCTCCGTGTCCCCGGATTGCCTTGAATTTGGCCCTGGTAGCTCTCACATTATCTTGAGACCCAGGCCCTTACGGGGCGAAGTGGTGAACTTGCAGGCGCTCCCCATTGGGGAGGAAGACCCAACCCCATCCGTGTTGTGTCCTGGACCGCACGCAGGGCCTCAGTAGCTCTGACCAGCTCCTTGTCTGTATTGGAGGACAGCAGAGGGGAAGGCTGTCTCCAAGCAGAGGTTGGCGCACTGAGTCGTGGATGCCGTTACGACGACATTCCAATCTCAGAATCTCCCCATGCCCACTGAGGGGGGTAGCCACCTCCTGGCACTGGCAGAAGCGCCTCTCTAGCAGACATCTGTAGAGCTGCGGGTTGGGCTACGCCCATACACCTTCGCAGGGGTTAAACAACCCTAGCGTAAACCCGGTGTCAGCCCACGTCCTGCGTGGCAACATGTAGGACTGGCATCCGGCGGGGCGTATGCCTGCGAAAGCATCACCCCACCCTCTAGGAGGCTGGGTCAGTGTGCTATCTACCTCTCTCCTTACCCTACTCTGGCTAAGGACAGGTACCCTATCCGCTTCCCTTCTTACCCAAGCACTTGGTTAAGAATAGGCATTCTATCCATCACTAAGCAAGCACCACCTGGGGGTTGGCTGGGCAGAGCAGCCTTCCCCCTTAGGCCGGGATAACATGTGAGCCATCCCCTGGCTCTAACCGGACCTAGTGCTACCGGACGCCTGTAACCCCCCCCCGTGGGCTGTTCCGTCTGATGATGTATCCTCATGATATGGTTCCCACTCCTGGTAACCCATGAGCTTCCCCAGGTGGACCTCCACCTCGCGGTTAACTACTCAGCCCGCACGTTCCATGCTTTCTCCTCCAAGGACGAGACCATACCTTATCCACCGTATTCCTCCCCACGGGTAGGAGGTGGCCTCTGCAGCGCATCCCTAATTATGGAAGTTGCGCTTACCCAGTAAACCCGAGCCGGACGGCCTCTCGCCGAGCTAAGGCCTCCGTCCGTGAAAGGTTACCGGTCAGGGCTGTTCCCATCTTTCTCCAAGAAAGCTCTGGAACCCCCCCCACCACACTGGAAGGTTACAGTTTCGCGAAAGCATCGAGCTGACACGCCCAGGCCTGTTACCGTCGCTTCGCTAGAGATTGTGACGCGATACAGCGTTGTGGCGTTTTCCATAGAGAACCCCATCTGTCGTCTTCGACACAACGTCGAGAGACCGACAGAAAGGGAACGTCTCGGTTACGTATGTAACCTCGGTTCCCTGATGGAGGGAACGAGACGTTGTGTCCCTTATGCCACTAACACGTATCGTATTCTGCTGCAGTCGTGAGAGGCTCTCAGGCTCTTCAGAACAAAAGGTGAGTGAATGCTGCACGCCGGCTTCCTTTTATACCGGACATCCGGGGGCGGAGCCCGGCATGCAAATTTCATTCGCCAAATTTCATTGGCCTTTTCTATAGTAGTCAGAGTTGATTGGTTCTCAAGGGCGAACCCCATCTGTCGTCTTCGACACAACGTCTCGTTCCCTCCATCAGGGAACCAAGGTTACATACGTAACCGAGACGTTTTACACAAAGACACAATAAAGTGAATTCGTTTGTTTCTTTACCCGTGTTATATGTTTTGTTCGATTAGATGTTATTCGATATACGTATGCTGTAATGTCATGCAGGGATTCTTACGATATAACCGTTATAACGTTACACGACATTTTGAAACCTTTTAAGTAATACGTAAAGTGTAACCTTGAATGTGTGATTTGACACGTGATATACGACATTAAAAAAAGTTATTCATGAAAACGTCTAAAACCCTTAACGTCTGACTTGACCCGTGATATACGTGACGAGTATTTCGACAGTCATACAAGACCACATCTACACCAGACGCGAGTGGCGCGAGCCATGATGCTTAAAATGGCGGTTATAATCTCTTTTCGCGTCTGATGTTAAAAATAGTGCGTCGGATTTGAACATGTCATTATAGACTGAGGTTTCGTTTTATCACGTTTGTATGTGTAATCTCATTCTGGGTGCTGCAATTAACGTAAAATACACAGATTCTTTTGTTTAGCCTTGTTTGTTTCAGTGATGTGAATTCAAATATGAATATTTGGTATATATATAGTATTTTACAGTTTACTAATTACTTCTTTTTATGTTTCCTTAATAGCAGATTATATCTGGATCCTGTCCAGTGTGTTATACTTGTTCCAGATCACTTGAAAGGGACCAAACACAATTAATTTTTGTCTTCAGTCCACATTGGGGTACAGTAAATTAATCAAACTTTTAATCAAAGTATGTTTTTTTGCTATTGTTGAGTAGTTTTGAGCTCAGTTTTAAACATAGTTACATATCTTTGTTTCTTTACATACATGCCTTTTTGGAAGGAGGAGGCAGGGACTAACAACAGGTTAATGCACTGATATTTATTTAGAAAACAGCATGATTTGCAAAATGCCACAAAGTCCAGTTTTAAGCCTGAAATTGAACAATCTTTTAGGAATAGGGAACGTTGTCCTTAGTTCAGTATCTGCGATTCTGTCTGCTTTCCTTGGGGAAACAGTGTTCTTTTATCATAAATATAAACACATCCATTCCTCCACACTCTGTCTATTTTACTTACCGAAGTTACTCAAACATCTTGAATCTGTTATATATTTTAAAACTATATTTTTTTTGGAAAAGGCTTTTTCGACTAAACAATAAAGGTTGTTTGGATCAAATATACTTTGATCCAAAGTATCTTTCGATAATGTGTATTACAAATCTCTTCACAGGACAACCGTATTGAGGCGAGTCGTAATGTCACATTGTATATCTCGGAGAGGTCCCAGACAACCTATTCAAAGACAGCAATGTAAGTCCCAGACATATTAATGGGTAAATTTACCCCAAAAAACAAATTGCTGTTCATTTGCTCACCCTCAGAGAACAGAGAAGAAGATTCTTACAACAATTGTATAATCTACAGGCTCTGCCAAATTTGCAGATTACACCTGAAATGTGTGCCCTATAGAGCGGTGCCATTCAAGATTAAACTGGGATGATTGGCAGTTGTCTTGTAATGTAGCAGTTTGGATCAGTTTGATGTGTTATAAGTTGCCCATGCATGTATTTGACACATAAAATTTCAAAAATGTAAGTGTCGGAACAAAAGATGCATTCTATCTAAAAGCGAACTCTCACCCAGACCTGCCTGAAACGCCTTGTGTAACCACACCCCCACTAATCTACATAATTTCGTGGTATGACCTGACTAAGATCGCCCAAATCTAAACGGAAGTATAGTGGACGTACTTGTAAATCAAATTGTGTCGTCACCGCCGCAGCCATGTCGCGGAGACGCTGTGTGTTTCGTTGCGAATAGAAAGACATCTTTGTTTGCCCTGCCAAAAGATGAGACAACTAAAAACCAATGGTTACATTTGCAAATGCAGACAAGCGAGAAAGGTGAAAAAAAGTCCTAATAATCAGTGTAGCAAAGTTCAAGGAACGGAAGAAGGAGGCGTTCCAATTAGAGGCAACAAATGTCGTGTTTATAATGCAGTTTATTGTCTTTGTTGAGTCGCGACGAGACGTGGTGTAACACTGGTTGTCCAAGAAGGGCCAAAGCGCTGGCGTTATTTATTATGTCACCATTCCCTGATGTAATGTGAACTTGTTTCTATCTCACACAAACTCTGTATGATGTATATGGTTGTTTGTTTATAGTCTTTATAACATCGTATATAAAAGGTAAAACAGTAAACTATAGTTTTTAACTATGTAACATAATATATTTTTAATAAAACCTTACCAATCCTTTAAATCCTGCTCAAGTCACGCTCGCAAAGTTGATGTATCTGCTTGATCATCTTCATTTTCCATATCAGATTCGGGCTCGAATTGATAAGAGAAAGTACCGATGACATTTTATCACCTGTCAGTACAATTGCTTTGGAACCTGACGTTCCAAATATGGTAATAAGCGCTACATTTCCCTCACGCGTTGTATTCCACCAATCACTACACACTGGTTAACTGGCCAATCATAGCACACCTCGCTTTTCAGAGCCATGAGCATTGTTAAAAATCAGCACATTTCAGAGAGGCGGAGCAAAGAGGTGATACAAACATGCACGGTATGTGGAAAGAACAGTGTTTTTTATCCTTAAATCGTGTAAGGATTTACACGAGTGCATTACATCTAAATCAAACAATAATATTAGTTTTAGCCGTGTCATATGACCCCTTTAAATAACATTTAGTTCTTGTACAGATTTATCAATTCGATTTTTTAAGACATCAGTATGTCATAAAATGTGGGGATTACTTAGGTCACCTGAATCTCCGTTTTGGACTTTCAAAGATGCAGCACCAAAGAATATCCATATCATGGACCACCAAGGAGCGTTTTTAGCAAAATATAAAATTCTTAACTGTTTTACTGAAGAAACACCAATGTCTTGGAGAACTGAGAGTGAATAAATAAACAGCAAATGTCCATGTTTGGGTGAACTATACCTTTAAGCCATACATTTCCTGCCACATAAGCAGTTTAAAGATTCAGATTCAAAGAGATAAATATTTTATTAACTTACTGTCATTCCAACCCTTCTATGTCAGTGGTTCCCAATTCCTGTTATGAATTTAACATTTAAATGTTCTTCTTTCCCCTCATCCTCCTGGATTGCAAGGTTGGCAATCAAGAAGACTTCACTCAGGATGTCATGACAATTCTTGCCCATGGAAACGGAGATGAGCCAGTCATGTCAATTGTTCTAGAAGGAAGCAAGGTCCTTACACAGTGTGAAAATACTGCAAAAGCTTGTGCTCTTCTGATGGGACTGATTTATGCCTTCAATCTAAAGTATCCGTCAAATCTGAAATACACCTTTGAGATTTTTCAGAAACTGTTTCTGAATCTCGATGGACTAAAGCTTTCTCCTAAAGAACAGTCATTGAAAACCAAGCTGCACACTTGAAATGTGTGAAATGTACTGTCTTGTTTTATTAATCTGAATTAATCTGTTTTGTTAACCAAACTGCTGGCGCATGCAGATTGATTGTTACCGTTCAAATGTTTATGTTTACATTCACCGTATATTGGCTGTATGTACATTTTATATGCTTTATTAGAACAAGGGTTCTAGAGTCTTTTCTGTAAGGGATGTTTTTTTGTTAGTTTAAATTACATTCAAATTATTATTTGGCCATGGACTTGCTGAGTGTGCTTGGTAGGCAGGTTTAATGTGTAACAGCAGTCTGGTAATATCCAAATTTGTTATTCAAGTTAAGATTCTGTCCGGTCTTTGCAAAAGTGTAGATTCTTACAATATGTGAGCAAAAGTTTTATTTGCACACATATGTTTACTGTTGCTTGACCTGTTCAAATGTCTATATGCATTGATTTTAAGGATTGTTATGGATCTTAAAGATCTTCAATTTCTGTAACGGCGTGTTATTTGGTAAAAATAAGCTCTCAATAAATAAATCTTGATAGCACATTTGTTGTCACAGTGACTTATTTTATTTGACTTAAAACAATTAACAACACTAAACAACCAGTAAAATTCAATTAAAAGAGAAATAGAATTTACTTAATTATATCAATATATTACATCAGGTACATGAGTAAAAACTACTCAACAAAATTTAAAAGGCCCAGTTATATTTACTTATTACCTTTGTTAATTTTACTCAACTTCCTTAAGTAAGTTTTACTTAAATTAACAAGTATTACATTTACTTAAAAAACCTGAGTGGAAAAACTTGCAAAAGAAAAATTGTGTAAAATTGACTTGTTATTTTTTTCAGTTTATGCATGCAGGCCATGTACACTTAACATCGGCATTTTTTAACCAGAAGGTAGGCCTATGACAATATGCGGAACACAAGTTAGTATGCAGTCACCTTACAGGTAGGCTGCTGTATGTGTGTTTATGATTGTGTGTATATCCAATGTGTATTTCCAACAAAGGAAAAGTACAGGAGCAGCCCTCAAAAGAATCACCATGTGTAGAGTTCTGGGGAGTAGGGGTGTTACGTTCCTCGTGTGTGTGTATTGTTGTTGTTTTTTCCCTCCCTTTTTGTTTTTGTTTTGCGTGTGGGTGTGTGTGTTCTTTACCCCGTGTCTAGGTTCGTGCTCATTGGCTGGCTCTATTGCCACTCATCGTTCTGACAGCATGACGTTTTACCAATCCGCTGATGTGCTGGAGGGATTTAAAGGGTACGAGTTTTCGGCATCGGGGCGTCAGGCCAGCGTGCCACTTCATGAGCAGGTATGCATTCGTGTGTTTGCCGTTCATGACTATTGAACACATGTAAGGTGTTTTGTTTGTAATGGTCTCATTGATCTTTGAGTCGTGATGCCTCGGGAATATGTCGACTTGCTTGCACATGGTAAACCCGTGTTATGCTGTATAAAAGCTTTGTAATAGGTGAGCTAGCTCCAGGTCAAGTTCATCAAGTCAAGTTCAACGCCATGGATGCATATCATGGGGTCTGTGAGTTTTGTTATTAGAGGTTGTTGTTTTAAGTTTTGAACAACCTCATTTCTAAGTATTTGCAAACTTTATTGAAGATAGTTTCTCTTTTGTTAGTAAAGTCTTTTCAGTGACTTGCCTCCTTTGTATGTTTGTTTCTTTAGGTAGTGCAGTTTGGCGTCGTATACGCTGAAGACTTCAGTTTTGTTTCTGCATTTTCTTTTGTTAGTGAGTTTAGAGGGATGGAGGTTCAGTTCATAATTGTTTTCTTTTTATTCATTTATTTGATTTGGCAGTACTCTAATTTATTTTACTTATACTATTACTCACATGTCCATTAAACAACAAACATTTAGTGAGTACTCCTGTTTCAGTGTCTTTCGTCTCATTTAAATGTTACTGATCATCCCATTTAACATCAAGTAGTTTACATCAGGCACGTAACAAGGGGTACATTCTATTTGAATGACATTCAACACTGACAGTCTGACCCCACAAAAAAAAAGATTGCGCTTCCCCCTAACAAAAAATCAGTTGCTTATTCATATTGGGGCGGTTTCCCGGACAGGGATTAATACAGTCCTAGACTAAAATAAATGTTAGAGCTGTCCAATATAAAAACAACTTGATATTTATGAAAATATCTTAAAATACATCAGTGCCATTGCATTGTCTCAAAATGCACACAAGTCATGTTTGTTTGTAAGGTATGTTTGTAAAAACGACCTAAATTTGTATATATTTTTTTATTTTACCAGGGTCTAATTGGGATATAAAATCTCTCCTTTCAGGGTGCCACGATTCAGTCCACATTTCCCCTGTTAGTTTGGACTTTTAATTTGTATTGTACTTCCTGTTCCTGTTTAATTTTGTAGTATTTTGTAGTTCTTTTGTTCATTGGTTCTCGATAATTGTTTCTACCCGGTGTTTCTTGTTACCATAATAGTTCTCAGTGTATTTAAAGCCCAAGGGGCCGTTTCAATAAGGAGGTTCATCCAACACCGAGTTAAAATGTGAGCTCGGAGTTGTTTAACACCGAGATAAAAACATCTTGGTTACTTATGTAACCTCAGTTCCATGATAGAGACGTTGTGTCGAACTGACAGAATGGGGTTTGAACTTGAGAACCTATCATCTCTGAGTGTACTTTTAAAAGGCCAATGAACTTGGCGAATGGCATGCCATGCCAGTCTCTGCCCCGTACATACGGGTATAAAAAGGAAGATGGCATGACCATACATTCACATATGGGCTAAGGAACCTGAGAGGCATTCCCGGTTGCTGCAGCGGACGGTGAATCGTTGTGGCATGCAGGACACAACGTCTCGTTCCCTCCATCAGGGAACAGAGGTTACATATGTAACCAAGACGTTCCCTTTCTGTCGGTCTCTCGACGTCGACAGAATTGGGTTCCTATACGAAACGCCACAGCACTGCGCCACGTTACGAGTTCCAGCGGAGCGACACTGACCGGCCTGGGGGAGTCACAAGTGAGCACAACCGCGAATCGTAACCTTCCAGTGGTGTAGTAAGGTATCGCGACGAGAGGCTCTTACTAAGAGGAGATCTTGGGATCGGTACGCCAAGGTGATGGCGTCCATGATCTAGTGCGACAATCTCTGTTTGGATACAGCTCCAACTCAAGACATTCGTTGGCCATAGAGATTGCATGCAGATCCCCTACCCTCTTGACCGAAGCGAGCGCCACAAGGAGAATCATCTTCATCGTGAGATGAGGTAGAGCAGCTTCTCCTAGGGACTCAAATGGGGCCATACCAAGGCCCGCAAGGACCACATCAAGGTCCCAAGAGGGTAAAGAGCGCGGTCGGGAAGGATTTACCCTCCTTGCGTCCCTCAGAAATCTGATGACCAGGTCGTGCTGACCGAGAGACTTACCTGGTCATGATGTGCAGCAATGGCCGTGACATAGACCTCGAGGGAGAGAGGTTGCTCTCTAACCTTTCTTGAAGGAAGGACAGCACGACACTGATCGCACGGCTCTGTGGATCTTCCCTGCAGGAAGAACACCAAGACGAGAAGAGGCGCCACTTGTAGACGTACAGTCGCCTAGTTGCTGGGGCTCTTGCCTGAGTGATCGTACTCACGACTGCAGGAGGCAGGTCACTCAGGATCTCCTCGTCCCGTCCAGAAGCCAGACGTGGAGGTTCCAGAGGTCTGGTCTTAGGTGCCAGACCGTGCCCTTCCCCTGAGAAAGAAGGTCCTTCATCAGGGGAATCGGCCAGGGGGGGGGTTGTCGTCAGAAACGTCAGCTCTGAGAACCAAGTCTGGTTGGGCGCAACCAACAGAACTTGATTCTCCTCTTCCCTGACCTTGCATAGGACCTGTGCAAGGAGGCTCACTGGGGGAAGGCGTACTTCCGCTTGTCCCGCGGCCAGCTGTGCGCAAAGGCATCTGTGCCGTGGGGGCCTCGGTCAGGGAGTACCAAAGCGGGCAATGGGAGGTGTCCAGGGAGGCAAATAGGTCCACCTGCGTCTGCCCGAACTGCTCCTAAATGAGCTGGACGGCACGGGGATGGAGTCGCCATTCTCCACAGAGCGTGACCGGCCGAGAGTGCATCGGCTGTCTGGTTGCGGTCGCCCTAGATATGAGTGGGACACAGGGATTCCACCATCTGCTGACTCCAGAGGAGGAGGTGTCGGGCGAGTTGCGACATCTTTCGTGATCGAATGCCCCCTGGTGGTTGAGATACGTTATGGCAGCCTTGGATGAGAGGAAGGAACCTCTTCAATAAAAGCCAAGTAGCCAACAACTCTAGGCAATTGATATGCCACTGCAGTTGGGTCCCGTCCAGAGCCCCGATGCAGGAAGGCATCTGTCGTCACCACGACGCACCTCGAGACCTGCCCCATCGGGACTCCAGCCCGGAGGAAGTGCTTTTCTGAATGAGCGGTAGGTGTTCGGTTGCACGTTTACATTAACAATTGAAATTTATACCATTGATACTATTATCGTTGATGCAGGTTGGGTTTTCCGCTGCTCTTCCGACTGCTGTGTGGTGCTGCGCTCACAACAGCTACAGGTGGGTTTTCTGTGATACCGGAAATCTTTGTTAGCTACGGAGAGCGAGAGACTGATTGTTTGCGCATGCTCAGTTGTTATGTAGGCAGCTGTACACTCCCAGGACGATTGATACTAAAGGAGATAATTTCACAAATCTCCCTTGGTATGTATTGTTGTTTTCGTCGTATAAGATATGGTTTCTTGTACTTTATTGTACATTTCATGTTCGGCAGGTGGATGCACGTCCAAGGGTTCGGTGGTTCAGAGTTGCAAGGCGTGGAATGTAAAACCCCTTAGACGTGGCTGCACTGTTGCTTTGCCTGGGGCTTTATTGTTGCTGTGCCTAGAGCTGCATCGTCTCTTGGTTGATTTACTTCCAAGTATAACCAACGACTTAATTTTTCTTTGAACTTATCTTTGGTTATAAAGTGTATTTATATGCATTTGCATGTTCCCTTTTCATCCATGTAACTGTAGTAGCGTAACCAATAACTTCATTATATCTGAATTCATCTTTAGTTATAATGTGTGTGTGAATGCAATTGCAACTTCCTTTTAGTCTGTGTGATTATTACCGTGAAACCAAGAACCTCATTGCTATCTGAAGTCATCCTTACTTACAATATACATTGAAATGCAGCTGTAAGCTCCCTTGTTTATTTTATAACTGATTGCTTTTGATTTTTCTTCTTGTTTTGATTATTTTGTTATTTGATTAGATTTTTTTGTGTGTGTGTACATGTTTGTGAGTTTTGTTTTCCAGTTAAACTCATATTGGTAAGGTGAGAGACGTTGGCTGGGGGTGAAAGTCCACAGATTGCTGTGCTGGAGATTTTGCTGTGTTTCACGAGTGTGGTGTATCGAGCTTGGGGTGACGAAATGGCGACCCCTGCTGGCGATCTCTCTCCTTACTGATATGATTGTTGAGTTGTTTTCTTTTGGTTGTTTTGAAGTTACTTGAAGCCTTGTGCAAAATTGTCCTCCCTTTAGATTGTGTGATTTGTAATAAAACTTTTATATTCTTCTATTTACTTTTGTTTCGTTTATGCTCACTCCACCTTCTGACTATAAACCGGTGTGCCTAAATAGTCATTTTCCCGGTGTGCCCTGTCTGGCGTAGTTTAATAGCTTAGTAACTAATTTTCCTTGTCCGGTATCTTCCACTTTCCTTGCCACACAAATGTGGAGCACTTGTAATTTTAAAATTGTTATTGTTGTTTTGCTTGATGGAAAATCTTCTAACCTCAAAGATGTGGATCCGAGTTTAAAAGGTTTATCTGCAGTCCCTTAAAATAATGCCTTTCCAGAAACCATGAAAATTATTTTTGCTTTTCCTTCAGTGATTTTACCCACAAGATCATCAACCCCCAGCACTTGCACTGATACTCTTTCAGTCTCTTCCACTGACCATGAGGAGAGAGACTCACCAGGGGACAATCAATCAGCAAGGGCCAGCAGTAATGAAGCCTTGTATGCTGAAAAGGCAAAACGGGTATTTATTTCCTAATGGTACATTTCTCCATGTAGTAATTATTTTACTCATCACTAAGTATCAAACTTTATTTTAATCATGCTTTATCAGATTGTCCAAGATGCCCTGGAAAAACACACTGGTGGTGAGGATGTGCTTGCAGAATACCAGACAACAATGACTTTGAAGCACAGTACCAGACGCCAACTTGTGAATATTGTTTTCATTCATATGACAGATGTTTGCGGATAAGATTTCAGTGCACATATACAATATATACAAACAGCTGCCTATAAATAAGCTTTGTCAATTTTGGGGGAAAAAACAAGGTTTTACGTTTTGCTGTGCCATTTAACATCACTGTATTTAAAATCAAATGTATAGGGGGATCTCCACCCGCAAATAGCAGGAGACCTTTGCCTTGGGCATTGTTACTCTTTTTCCTTCCCTGAGAGATCCTTTTTCAGCAAAGGGCTGTGTAAGAATAATATGTCTTAATAATGTTGATTTACAGTACTTTTTGTGCCAAGATGTGATACTGGGTTATTAAATGGAACTGTTTTCAGAACTTACTGAAACGTTTCTCTCGTCTTTCTAACAGGAACATTTATATGATCTAGTAAAGGGAACAGGGTTCATCTCCTGGCATCTTAAAACATTGTCAAGAAAGAACCTAAAACGTGTTTGCCTTGAGATTTCTGAAAAAGGAGGACCAAGTCGCAGAAGAAGGATAGACATTGGACAACACCTTAAAGCAGATGCATTTAGGGAGGCAAATTCCTTGTCCATACAGCTGATGAAGTTGAAGTTATGCAAAAGATGAAGGAAACTTTCAAGCATAGACAAGAACTTGTACAGTACACAACCCTGGAAGATCAGCTGACATCCTTAAGAGCTTTCCAAGATTTTTGCATGTGAAAGGATTGATAAATATAGCATAACTCCTTTACACATAAAAAGTTTTAAGTTCGATTTGCTGTTTTTACGTAATTTTTACTAAAGTAATGACTACTCATAGATTTATCACTCTTACTTGACATACACCTCTCAGACGTGGTCACAGAGAGTTAAAGTTATTTGTCTTGGTCTGGATAATTAATATCACGCAAATGTCCAAATATGTTGTTTGGTTTCATAATTTGTCAAACTTCACACATGCAAACACCTTCTTTTTTGGAGATGAAGTATAAATAAAGAGTAGGCTCATATATCTTGAAATATGCTTCATCATTAGGTAAATCAGGACTTTGCTCTGCTGTTCAATGCTGAAACATCCAGTTGCTTGAGAGGTGGGAGACGGCATTCAGGCATAAGTCATCAATGAAGCCAAAACTCTTACTTCCACAGCAGAAATCGTGTCTTCTCAGTGCAGCAGGGGGGCAAGGATCTGAAAATGGTTGGCATGATGGCATGAAGAATGTTATTGTTTTTGACTAGTTTTGAGTACTTATACATATTATCACCTCTCCTACAACCACTAAATGAGACTGGGACAGTGATATGCCATCTATCCTGCTACTCTTGCATCTCCTGCCACCTTCTCCAGGGAGGAAGAAGACTAAGATCAGTCCAACAGTGGCAGTTTTTTGGGGTGAAATGTTGGGTGATCAAACTGGTTTTCTATTCACAATAAATTAAGGACTTTGAACTTTTTATATTATGTTTTTTCATCAACAAAGAATTCAATTTTTATATATTTTTTTAATTAATAATTTGTCTCTTTTATTTTTCAGTCTTGCACCAGTGTTTGTGCTTCAATAAATACCTCTCATTGTACGCTGCATCTGATTCCTCACAGAATGGTCTGACCAACATGGAGTCAGCGGGGTCAGATCCCCTCAAACAGGCTTCCCAGCTTAACACCACCGTCCCGGAGGTAGGGGCTCTCAACACCCAGATGGCGGAATTCGCGGCCCGGGTCGAGGAACTTCGGCTGGATCCAGCCGCTCGAGCCGCTGCCCGCCACGAACCAGCTAGAGCCCACGCCAATAAGTTCCCCATGTATGATGCCGATCATTACTCATGCCAGGCGTTCTTGTTCCAGTGCTACATGGTTTTCACTCTCCAACGTCTTGGTGGGTCCTGGTGGGCGCCGTCCCATACTCAACCTCTCCGTCTGGCCTTGTCCAGCTGCTCTTCCAGGGCACCCCCCACACCGGCCATGCCCTACTCGACTCCGGGCCTAGGGCAATTTCATCAACGCCACTACGGCCCGAGAGTGGAGGATTCTGGCAGGCCTCTCACCACCATCACTCACGTAACCCCCTGTGTAAGTCTTTTTCTGTCTGGGAGCCACTGTGAGAATATTGTGCTGTACATCCTCGATTCCCCTAAGAACCCGTTCGTTCTAGGACATCCATGGTTTGTACAGCACAATCCCCACATGGATTGGAAGAATTCCTCTATCTTATCGTGGGGCCTGTCTTGTCATGTGTCTTGTCTGGGTCCTGCCTCTTCTCCTTTCTCTGTGTCTTGTGTCCCGCGGGTTCAGCACTCTGACCTGACCACTGTCCCGGTGGAGTACCACAATCTCAGCGTGGTTTTCAGCAAGTGCCGGGCCACATCTCTTACATCATATCGCCCCTACGACTGCATCATAGACCTCCTCCCGGGAAGGAGTTGAGTGGAAGACGGCATTTAACACACCCATGGGACATTTCTAGTATTTGGTTCTTCCCTTTTTTAGACCATTGGTCTAAACAATGCCCAGGCCATCTTCCAGGACCTTGTCAATAGCGTTCTGGGTGACATAATGAATAGATTTGTCTTGGATGATGTATTCATTTTTCACCCTCTCTTCAGATGCACACCCAGCACGTTAGGCGGGTCCTCCAGCGTCTGCTCGAGAACCAGTTGTTTGTAAAGGCGAGAAGTGCAAATTCAGTTACGTTCTTTGGCCCTATAATTTCTTAGAGGGGAATAAATGCTGTTCCCGCCAAGATAAAGGCTGTAGCCGAATGGCCCACCCCCGACTCTTGAAAGGCCTTACAGCGATTCCTGGGTTTCGCCAACTTTAATCGGCGATTCATCAGGAACTTCTGCCAGACGGCCGTGACTCTACCTCCACTAAAGTGTACTTCAGGTGGAATCGAGACAGTTAGCCATTGTCTGTGTTGTCCTGTTTTGTCTCTGAGCCTGTTCTGTCAGTTCCAGATTCTGAGCTCCAATGTGTTGTTGAAGTTGACGCATCAGATGTTGGGTTTGGCGCAGTCTTATCCCAGCGGTCCCTAGTGATGGGAAGGTGCATTTGTGCGCCTTCTTCTCTCAACACCTCAGCCCTGCAGAACATAAATACGACATCGGCAACTGAGAGCTGTTAGAGGTGAGATTGGCCCTGGGTGAGTGTCGACATTGGTTGGAGGGAGCAGCGCACCCCTTCTTGGTCTGGACGGATCATAAGAACCTGGAGTATATCCGTTCAGCCAAGAGCAGAGCTCTCACCAAGCCCGCTGGGCACTCTGCTTTGGCCGTTTCAACTTCACCCTCTCCGGGTCTAAGAACCTAAGAACCTAAAGCCTGACGCGATGACTCGTCAGTTCGAGGCCACTGGAGGAGAGCTTACAGCTGAGGCCATCCTCCCTAAGGGGATTGTGGTCGGGGCTCTCTCCTGGGTTATCGAGCTGCGAGTGGCAGAGGCCGGTCGAGGGGTGCAAGTGCCGGCAGAGTGCCCAATGGGAAGGTTGTCGCTGCCGGCTGCGCTGCGTCCTGATGTCCTGCAGTGGGGTCATTAGTCCAGACTGGTCTGCCATTTAGGCAGGAAGCTGGGTACCATCTCGGGACATCCTGGACCAGTCTCTGATCCCGGACTTCTATCGGCGACGAGATGGCGCCTGGTGGTGCCCCTGGGCTGGTATTGTCAGGTCCCAGGTCTGATAACCTGCTTTTTTTGTCTAGCACATGGTGTTGTTTTGACAGTTCCCCATGTGCTCGGAGGCCGCCCTCATCATTACCCTCTCATCATCTCACACCAGTTTTCCATCTCGCTAATCACCTCCCACTGGTTTCCACTCTCGCTGACTTCTTTCTCTCTACTTAACTCTTAAGTTTTTCTGTCCTATTTCAGATCGTAAGCTTTTCTTACCACCCTGACTGCCAGTCTTGTAACTCTTGTCTGTCTAGTGCTAAACTCTGGTCTTGTTCAGGCTCCAGGGCTTTTTGCACCCTACACTGTTTTCTGTTGAACTCGTAGATTGCTGCCCCGGCGACTTCGGCTCTCGTTCTCGCCTCAGTGTGGAGGATTCCATTGCAGTGCGGAGGAGGATTCCATTGCAGTGCGGAGGATTCCATTGCCATGGATTGGGTCTCCCGGTCTCTCCGCCATCATCTCACCTTGGGGACTCAAGCTCCAGCAGCGGCTCTCCACCCTCATCGCGGCAGCCTCCCTTCCAGCGGTTGGAAAATTCTACTCTTCCAACTCTCCCTGCAGGATTGTCTACTTGGAGCAACATTTATCTCTCCCTACGGGGTTGTCTGGTCGGAGCTCCATTCATCTTTCTCCGCAGAGTTTACATCTCTCTCGCTGAGTCAATTACAGTCAGGAGGTTGTTTCCATTTCTCCCTGCGGCTGCCTCTTTTCCCCGGGCCAATCCCCTCACCTCTCCATGGCGGAGTGCTCGAGCCTGTTGTCCCTGTCCCCGCGAGCTTGGTGATATAACGTCTTGGTTACGGATGTAACCTCTGTTACCTGATGGAGGGAACGAGACGTTGTGTCGAAGGTTCAGCTAGAGGTGCCTCTCCTGGATCACAAGTGTGGACATCGTCCGACCCAGGGCCCGCGCGGTCACCTTGGTAGGGCGAAGTCGGTGGAGGTGCGGAGTTCCTACATAAGCGCTCGGTCGGTCTTACCCTAGTGGAGCTTTCATTCACAACAAAAGGTGAATGAATGCAGCACGCCATCTCCCTTTCATACCCGGATATCCGGGGCGGAGTCCGGCATGCAAATTTAATTCGCCAATTTCATTGGCCTTTTCAAAGCTAGTCAGAAAAACGACAAACCAGTCACCACAAAAATGCAACTGAAGCTGACTGATAACGCAATCTCCAGTAAATCGAAATGAGTAGTTGGAAACCAACATTCGTCGGTAAAAAAAGTAAAACAGTCACCACAGAAATGCAACTCGGCCCGCTGAGTATGCGGTCCCTGTTAAATCCAAATAAGTAACGTTAGTAAGAAATCCACGTTGGCCGATAGACAAAAAGCCACCACAAAAGTGCTGTTTAGATCGGCTGGATATTCAATCTCAGGTAATGCGAATAATAGTTAGAAAACCAGTTTCATAATCAAGTTTCTAACTTTCTCTTTTATCTTTCCTTTTCTTTTCTGGTGGAGCCAGCGTCCTCCCACACCGAAAATGACCACCGGATTGTAGCTACAGCCTATATGTAAACAAGAAAAATAAACAAGATGAATTCAAAAGAAACGAAATGAAGACTTTGGTCGGACCGCAGAGTCGAACTCATGTTGTTAAAAGCAATGTTGCACAGAAGTCAATCTCACAGTCCAATACGCTACTGAAGCCGACACCTGCAAGAAGGTCAATGCATTTTACAAACATGAATGTACAACAGAGTCTAAAAAAACATGCTATTTGTGCACATAATTATTAAAAAGGAAAAGGATGAAACAGATAACCAATGGAAAAAATTAATAAATCACATAATGAAAGTCTAAACATTATTGGCAATTACGTTAAAAACAAGAAAAGAGCGCCAATCAGATCGACATTCTACTACACAGGGCTTTTTGTTTATTGTAGGGTCTGGACTGTGTGAAAAAGGAGGGGCTGGTTTTTTTTCATATTGTAGAAAACGCTGCTTTTAACAGTGTCTTTGTTACACGGAAGCACCTTCGTTTATGGCGTACTATGGATGGCCAAACAGCAAAATAAACGGCAGTTATTAACAGTGTTTCTACGGCAACAACAGCTTAATTTACGGCACATTTGCTGAAAAACACCACACTTTGCAGCGTCTATATGTCTTGAACGCTGTTGAACCCGACGTTTTCTGAAAACCAGGT
The DNA here is from genome assembly GCA_006030095.1 of Triplophysa siluroides. Lineage (NCBI taxonomy): Eukaryota > Metazoa > Chordata > Actinopteri > Cypriniformes > Nemacheilidae > Triplophysa > Triplophysa siluroides. The sequence continues at coordinate 169,053 of VCII01000123.1, read as the reverse complement.
GTTTGGTTAATGGGGAAATATGACCTGAAAGGCTTTCTATACGTTATCCCAGCTAACCATATCACGTGATTGTTATGTAACTGAAACGTAATCTGACGACCAAACTTTCGTTGTGGCAACGTAACCAGTTACGTAATGACAACTGAAAAAGTGAAATTCCTGGATTCGTTGCCACAACATAACTTTGTGACCTTGTCAGTATAAGTTACAGCAATGTTGTGACAATGTACCAATCAGGACATGGTCACAACGTCACGGTTACCTGCTGACAACGTCACGAAGTTACGTTGTGGCAACGAATCCTGGAATTTAACTTTTCCGGCTGTCACAACGTTACTAGATTACGTAATCAGACGTTGTGACAACGTCAGATAGTTATTAATATATTCATATATAAATGACAAATGCATACTCAAAATTCAGTTTATTTATTGTTATTAACAGTACACAATAACATTTTATTATTTTCCTCAAAATAATAAAAAAATAAAAGCTTCAAGAAACGTGGAACAGGTTTATATAAATTATTAGTAATTTCTATAACAGCTTTTTAAATACAATAGCTATATAATAGTTATAAAACAGCATAAAGACATTGTAAATAACATATGATTTAAGCATGCTACATAATAATTTACAGATAAATATTAACAAAAACACTTTGAAATGACTGTTACTTAAAGTGATGTTGTAATTTTTTTGCATTTTTCAGTCTTCAGTGCATATTTCGGTTGCCATGGTCACCCTGCTTTTAACAGCCACCAGTGCTAAATAATATAAAAATAAAACCAAATAATTTCTTAAAGAACATTTTATACATTTCATACAAATCACTTAGGCTATATGTCTTACCTGAATGAAACTTTTGTCAGGGGAAATATTCCTATCTTGGGGCTGATCCCCCCGCTGTTAAGATACCTCAAAAATATTTTAAAAACGTCAGACGGCGTTCTGTCAGCCTACGAGTAAATATTTCATTTAAAATGCGATTTACACAACTCTTTAATCCACTGTTGTAAAAATAGAACTTCGGATAAATGAGCGGTCCTGTCTGGCGCAGTTCAGCTGTGAGCGCTGCTCTGATCTCAAGGCATGAGGCGCGTGCTGTTAATATTCCTGTACAACACAGAGCAGCCTGCATAGCATGTTAAATCTTTTGTAAATCTCGCACATTTACAATGAAGTAACAAAATCTGCCTCGTTGCATGATACCAACTAGCCAACTGTATTAATAACAACATAAAAGCGAGCGAGACGAACATAAAAAAGCAACTATTTTTTAATTAAACACAGACTGCTTTAATTAATTTACAGTAAGTGTTTGTAATAAGTTTAAGGTGCATTCAGTTCTTAGAAAAAATGCTTGGATTTATGCTAACATGTATAACAAAACATAATCGTAAAAGTAAAATTTTTACATTATAACTTACAAATATTTTCTGCGTTGTTAATTTATTATTCTGATATTTGTTACAAAAGATGCAGTGGCAATGTCCAACACTTCTCCAGAAACCCTCATAGGCTACACAATAACTCACCTACGACTGAAGCAAGACCATCAACCAGCTTAACAGGTACAGATGCTGTATCATTTATAATTCTTGTTTGTATTCTGTAGATATACAGTCATAAATAGTTTTTGTAATGTTTTATTTTTAATGGGGGAACCACAAAACAAGTTCGCTTAGGGCACCCGTTTGGTCAACAGCAGCTCTGCATATCTGCATATCACATACACTGAAAGAGCAAGCGGTAGAAAAGAAAGTCTCATGAAAATAACTTTTTTTGGTCTTTTATGATAACTGACATCTGGCTGTTTTTCTTTTTCGCTTTTGTTATTGTTTCAGCAGCAGCTATAAATTCACCCGAACATTTCTTTTCAGAGCTGCAACTAGAGCAGACTAGGGGGCGGGAACAAAGACGAGACCCGAGAGAGCGCATGGTATGTCATAACAACAATATCATGTCTCTCTCACACTAAACACGTGGGTCTGTCATGATCCTGCCACTAGACTAGAGAATCATGACAGAAAATTAGTGGATGCCACCGCTGTTCGGTTACCAACATTCTTCAAAATATCTTCTTTTGTGTTCTGCAGAAGTAAGAAAGTCATACAGATTTTAAATGAAAAGAGGGTGAGTAAATGATGATACAATCTTTATTTTTGGGCAAATTATCACTTTAAAATATGCTTTGTGCAATGGGAAACTTTTTGAGGTTTAATGTGAAATGCTATAACAATTCTTAAACAACCCTTGTTTTGTTTTTAGCATACGTGTAACGATAACTCCCAGACGAGATGATTCTAGACAATAATCCTTTTAATAATATTTCCACATACAGGGAAAACCAAGGAACAAAAGATCTTTGAATGAGTAGACACACACCAGTTACATTTTAGACAACACAGTGAACAAAGGCAGAGTATATATAGTGTCCGGGCAGGTGCCGTTATAATTGATGAGGGACAGGTGAGTGAGTGTGGAGATATTAAGTCCTTGGGGCAAACACAAGGAAAACAGGCTGGGGACAGACAGGATTGTGACAGTACTCCGGAAGGCGCCTCCTCGCTCCAAAGAACAACCGGGGAGGGGGTGTGGGCGTCTGGTGCTACCGACCCGGGAGACGGGAAAGACCTTCGTGGCAGTGATGCTGAAGCCAAGAGACAAGGATCCGGGAATGACCGCGGCATATCGAGGTCACCAGCTGGTCCTCATGTCTGTGCTGGTATGTGTCAAAAGTATTTGTGGAAAGTCCAGGGGTGTGGAAAGTCCAGGCGCCATCTAACGCCAAGGCTACTACAGTCACTGCAGTGGGCTCGGGGCAACGGGCTCAGGGCACTCTAGAGCAGTGGTCTGGAGTATCGTCCTCTGGTTACTCTGGGGTAGTGGTTTCGGGGCACTCTCGAGCAGCGGCCTCGGGGTTGAGCTCCACAGCGGCTTCGGGGCTTGGCTCTGGGGAGGCTTCAGGACTGAGCTCTGGGAAGGCTTCGGAACTGAGCTCTGGGGAGGCTTCGGTACTAGGCTCTTGGAAGGCTTCGGGACGTAGCTCTGGGAAGGCTTTGTGACTGCTTCGCACCGCCCAGTCGTACGCCACAGCCACTGACCTCGGGGTAAGCTTCCGAAGCAGGCACTGGTGGCTCATAAGCGGACACTTAGCGGCTTGTCTAGCGGTCACTGGCAGTTCGGTGACCTCTGGAACGCCGGACAGGACCGGCTTGGAGAACTTTGGAGCAGGTGGCTCAAGGAACTCTGGAACACCGGACGGGACCGGCTCGGGGGAACTTTGAAGAGGCCGGCTCGGGGAACTCTGGAACGCCGGACAGGACCAGCTCGGGGAACTTTGGAGCGGCCGGCTCTGAAAACCCTGGTACGCCGGATGGGACCGACTTGGGGAACTCTAGAGCGGCCGGCTCGGGGAATTCTGGAATGCCGGTCTGCTGGTATCCATGAGACCACCTATAACAGCATCATGAAGTGTGACATTGACATTCGTAAGGACAACAACGTCCTCTCTGGTGGCACCACCAGGTATCGCTGACCGAATGCAGGCGGAGATCACTGCTCTTATTGCTGCCAGAACCATGAAGATCAAGATCATATGTTTAACCTGCTTTTAATTAAATAATTCTTCAAAATATGATTATACAGTTTAATTTTGAGTAAAACAAATACATGTCTTCTTTCTATATATCATTGCCCCTCCAGAGTGTAAGCACTCTGTATGGATTGGTGGCTCTATCCTGGCTTTCCTGTCTACCTTTCAGCAGATGTAGATTAGCAAGCAGGAATACAAAAAGGCTGGACCATCCATCGTCCATAGAGAGTGCTTCTAAATATCAGGATATCTACATTACACTGCTGATCATGGAAAATGTTTCAACTGCATACAGACAGATATTGTTATTTATTTGTACAGTATGTTTATATTATGTACAGTATGTTTGTTGTTATGTAATAGTTTAGAAATACATTTGTATGTGAATATTTTTTTTGTTATTGAATAATAATTTCCGACCAAAAGCATGTTTTTTAATTAAAGGTCCAGTCAGTGAAATCTAGCTGCAAGGTTGCGAATTGCAACAAACAACTCACTCCCCCCCTCCCGTTCTAAACAATACGGCGGCTGACAAAACATGGATAATTATATTTAAGGGGACCTGCGGTGTGTGTAGACAGAAATAGCTCATTCTAAGGAAATAAAAACATAACGCGATCGTTGTGTAGGCTCTTTATACGCCTCTGAAGACATAGCTATGAATATTATTTTGCATTTATGTCAATAGATCCTCCAAAAAACTACACACTAGACCTTTAAATCATTTTTTTATTATACATTCTATAATTATGTTATATTTTAGATTATATTTTGTTATATTAATTATGTTATCAATGCAGCCACGCTATTCAGGGAGGGATATCCCATGTCACTCATTTTATCTCATGATACATGTGGGTAGTCCTAAAGCGATTACTCTGTGCTCCCACTGTAATTCACCACGGGCATTACCATAAATAAGCCTTTACATCTCCATCACCCGTAGGAGAGTGTATAGGGTTAAAGTGCTTCGTTTTTTACAAACAAACAAAAACAACTAATTTAAATTCTTCACACAATAGCCATTTTAATAAATGTTTGCAACATCATTTATTAAAACCGAAGGTCGTTCTCATAACCTTTACTTTAAACCTGCACATAGCACTCTCTTAAACTCGGTATGTGTATAGCCGGTGAGATTTTGGCTTATCATCAATGGTGTTTTACTGATTCATTGGTGCATCTCTGGTATATTTAAAGAATAATGAAACTGAGAAATCCTGCTGTTCAGATCTCTCCCCAACAGCCTGCGCGCACGTGACGTGGGGAGGAAGGGGGATTTCCTACTTTAAGCGGGATTAGTACGAGCGAAACATTATACTCCCCTTTAGGCTCAGTGCGACCTATCGTACTGCTTGCGAGAAAGAAAACATGAGGGCTTTAGACTAATCAGGACATCAGGCTCGCTCGGGGGTCGACAAGCTTACGCTTCGGAGCGAGGCATGACAGCGACAGCGGCGCCTTAACCAATGCATTCGCCAGATACTACACTCGCCTTTAGAACTATAAACGATAAACTGTAGCATTGGATTTTTTTCTCGATTTGCCGTGTATCATAGTCTCCGAATGAACAGTTATGGGGGAATGGACAATTCTCGAGCGTCTCCTGGAGGCGGCTGTCCAGCAGCACTCTACTATGATCGGCAGGTGAGAAAAAAGTGATTTTATTATTGATTGCTTAGTGCATAAAACTACTAAGGTCATGCAGTGACCCTGATAAATAAGCACGAATAACAATCGGATCCGATTCTTTGCGTGGCAAAGGACAGTGTTACAAGAATTACTATTCTTTTGCTTTCATTGTTGTTACACGTTTTAAACGAGTCTATTTGTGCCATTGCTAGGTTTTTGTTCCGTGTCACATCATGTATTGTGCGAACTCTCCTAGAAGCGTTAAATAAAGGGGGAGAGAGTTTCAGCACTGGACAGCCCCCTGGGTTTATCTTGGGGCTGGACGTGTTTCTTATAATTTCAATTCATCCAATGTAGCTTAACTATTGTGTTAATATAAGAACTTCCACTAAATGTTTATTTGTTCATGTTTAGGATCCTACTGACAGTAGTTGTGATCTTCCGGATCCTAATCGTGGCGATAGTAGGCGAGACGGTGTACGACGACGAGCAGTCCATGTTTGTGTGTAATACATTACAGCCGGGCTGTAACCAAGCATGTTATGACAAGGCGTTCCCTATATCTCACATCAGATACTGGGTGTTCCAGATTATCATGGTGTGTACCCCGAGTCTTTGCTTCATCACATACTCGGTGCATCAGTCCGCCAAACAAAAGGAGCGGAGATACTCGACAGTCTACCTCTCCTTAGATAGAGATCCCGATTCAATGAAACGAGACGATAGCAAAAAGATCAAAAACACCATTGTGAACGGAGTACTTCAGAACACGGAAAACTTCACCAAAGAATCCGAGCCAGACTGTTTGGAAGTGAAAGAGATCCCAACTTCAACTATGAGAGCTACAAAATCTAAAATGAGAAGACAAGAGGGCATCTCAAGGTTTTACATAATTCAGGTGGTTTTCAGGAACGCTCTGGAGATTGGCTTCTTGGTGGGTCAGTATTTCTTGTACGGATTCAACGTGCCAGCGGTGTATGAGTGCGATCGATACCCTTGCATCAAAGACGTCGAGTGCTACGTTTCCAGACCCACAGAGAAAACTGTGTTCCTTGTCTTTATGTTTGCAGTCAGTGGACTGTGTGTGGTGCTTAACCTAGCGGAGCTCAACCACCTGGGCTGGAGGAAAATTAAAAGGGCGGTAAGGGGGGTGCAGGCCAGAAGAAAGTCCATATATGAGATTAGAAATAAAGACTTGCCGAGGATGAGTATGCCGAACTTCGGTCGGACCCAGTCAAGTGACTCTGCCTATGTCTAAAACTCCCTTTAGTTTATTGGAATATATAGAAAACTAATATTTTAAACTGTTCATCTCACCTGTTTAATGGTGGGGTAGATGTATTCTGTTTGTCTTGTCTGTACGGACAACTAGAACAAACAGACCAAACTTTTGTTTGTTTTCCGCCAGGCTACTGAAGGGAACTTTATGCGACTTTATTTATATTTTGGTTCGAGACGTTTGCAATATATTATTATTTTGCACTAAATGTTGATTTAAAGAATCCACCATTCAAACCCATGTTGTAGAGGTGTTTTTCTTTCGTTTTATTTTTTAAAGGCTTGTCACGTTTCATTTTCATTCTCAACATTTCCTCTGGTTTTAGTTACTGTGAAAGTTTCCGTTTACCCAGTTAGACAGCATTTTTTATATATTTACCTGTATTGATTTATTCATTTGGCGTAGTTAAGATAGATTGAAAACTTTAATTATTTATTGCCTGTGCTTGCACCACCAACCTTAACAGAAGTTATTGTTCCGTTGCAAATAAACTTATTTGCAGACCAGTAGTCGATGAACGGAATGCTGCAATGCTTAAATCTTTCTTTCTTAATTATATAGGTACAGTACACCAAAGCGCCCATTGCTTTCCATTGTGTGACATTTATTTCTTGCTTTTTTGTATTCAAGTGCCATATATGTACATATATACTAAGAAATATTGTAATCCTTATTGTGCGATATGAATTCTATGAACTCTTTTCATAGACTGCTCAAATGTAGGTGTTGGGGAAGGTAAGAGTGAACAAACATTCATACATACTATATTTTACATCCATATAAAGTATGTTATTTAATTTGAAGTACAGTATTTGTGTGACAAATAAATTGTGGGATTCATGATTACGATACGTTTGTGATTTGCATTGCATTCCGTTGCTTTGGACAATCCCTGCTTAAAGTATCATTAATAGCACAGTCAATCTTAAAATAAAAAATTGTACCTTGATGCATCCGCAAAGAAGGGACATTCAAAACATTTCTCTAAGGCATTGCATTGAGTCTGTCATCATTCTCTATAAATCAATATCTTGTCAGTTGGTTACAATGCCTGCATGTATGCTTTTGCTGGTTTAGAAACACAGTGCTCAAATTTGATTCGGGTGACATGACTCTACCTGTCCAGCTTTAGTTATGCTGACACGGTGACAGCAGCTTCCTCTTGGGGATGTTTTCTGTGTGCAGCATCATTTTATAGCTCTTGCTATGCAGAGGTCGGGTCTCTGCAGAAGCCACAGTGGCCTTTGACCAAGGTCAGAAAAAGTGCTGAACACTGCAGTCTAGAATTGACAAGATAACTCTACAGTGCAGAAAAAAAATGTTTAAGCTCAATTGTCCTGACAAATCAATTTAAAACTCAGCAGGGACCTAAGATAATTTTTTGACGTTACACAAACAGTGGGGCTCCAATGTGACATGACAACCGTGGAGACGGTGTGTTCGTGTGTGTGCGCGCGTGCCTGCGTGTGTGTTGTGCAATTTCAGCCTCTCTCCTCCTATCAGCCCTACTTATAAAAGTCATATAGGACTTTTTTATTTATTTCAGATGTAACATTTCACTAAAAGAAGTTTGTTATGATGAATGTTATTAAACAATATATATGGAATATATATTAAATTAAGTAATTTACAACACAATTAAGACCTTACTGGATCTCAAACTTAAGTTAATGGAATGACCTGCACATGTCATTAAGCTTACTAGGACATCTCTGTGAAATTAGACAACCAGGGCCGGGTTTCCGATAACTATGGATCTTAGCACTTAAGAGCGTTTTCTACGAGCCACTTTGCGAATGTTCGTCATAGTTTGTGCATTTCCCAAAAATGCACTTAAAACGACTGCACGTAGAAAATCTTTAAGTGCTACTTATGAGTCGCTATCCCTTTGTCAGGTGCTGAAATGTCACCTAACGCAATGGCTCGTTTTTCTCGCTTGTTTTCTAAATGTTTAAGCTAATTATTTTCACCTGATGTGCATGTGGTTTAACATATGTTTTAGTGCAACGTGTAATGCTTTTTCTTTGTGTAGATAGGACTTATCTACTGTAATTGTGCAATGTATTTAGCATGTTCTAGGTCAAAAGTTCAAATCAAAAGTATGTATTATCTAGCTTCCTAGCTCCAAAAAAAAAAGTTTAAAGTACACATACATTACCAGCACTTTATTAATAATAAGCACAGAGTGTGTTCATTATGTATATGAACCTTTCAATTAGAGAACGATAAAAAGAAAAGCTAATAAATCCAATTTCTCAGCAAATTCTTTAAGTAGGTTGCTTCTGGAAGATGTGTTAGTGAGGCCAGCAGGGGGTGCTAACCCTGTGGGTCCTAATGCCCCAGTATAGTGATGGGGACACTATACTGTAAAAAAACGGCGTCCTTCGGACTAGATGTTAAACAGAGGTCCTGACTCTCTGTGGTCATTAAAAATCCCATGGCACTTCTCGTGAAGAGCAGGGGTGTAACCCTGGTGTCCTGGCCAAATTCCCTCCACTGGCCCTTGTCAATCATGGCCTCCTAATAATCCCCACCCTCTGAATTAGCTCTATCACTCAATCCTCTCCGCCTGCAGCTGGTGTGTGGTGATCGCATTGGCAGCGTTTTATTGTGGCTGCCATCGCATCATCCAAGTGCATGCTGCACACTGGTGGTGGGTGAGGAGAGTCCCCCCTTATATGATTGTAAAGCGCTTAGGGTGTACAGCAATACAGAATAAAGCGCTATATAAATGCTTCATTCATTCATACACTAGGCAGAAGGAGAAAGAAAAAGACAATCACCAAGTAAGCATTTTGACCATTTCTCTTTTAAACACAACGTTTTTACTTTGCATAAAATGTGGAGTAACATTAATACAGCGATCCAGCAACAAACATGCACCCTTTTTACCAACAACTTGGCCATACTATATATTGTTTTATTCTTTACTTTATTAATGTATGTTCAGTCATAAATTGTTTTGTGTACTGCATGTTTATTAATTTAGTATAGTAATTTAAAAGATTTAAACAAAAAACTAAATAAATTAAAAATATGATAAGTCACATGTAGGCGTGTTTAAGTGCAATTCTCCGGTTGTCCTGCAGGCGACCTCATAAATATGTCTTCATATACAATGCACTTAGGGCTTTACGATTACTCCAGAGCACTCTTAGATCTACAATAATCTTCAAGTGCTACTAGGTTTTTACGACCAATTTAGGCTTTTGGAAAAGAAAGAAAAAAGAAAATTAAAATTAAGGAAAACGGCACCTCCATCACCACAAGTTGTTTGTGACACTGTTGAAAATGCTGCCATTTTCGTTTCCATGTGTTACCCCTCGCCTCGTTCTTGCATGGGTAGAAAAACCCTTGGGCTTTAAAGTACACACAAGGGGATAAGGTTTTCCAAAAAAATAAGAATTTATTTTTGACAGAGTTTATGAGAACAACAGATAAATTCTTCCATTGAAGACAAAACAGGTAACAAATGTTTTCCTTCCCTCTCTCAACAGGTATCATTTATCTTTGGCCAAACCCCGATACAATGGCAGCCTAAACACAGGACCACTCCAGACCCAAAGTAATTCATATGCCAAGTCCCCAAACTCATAATACAATTCAAACAAAAACAAAGAACATAAAATATGACAAAAGCAACACCACACCAAACCACACACAAGAGAGTAGTCCACGTGCGGTAGGTACCAATGTGGTCTGGGGCATGTCTTAATGGCCAGACAATGCAAGACTGGGAGGGGACATAAACAAACAAACAAAGGAAAAAAAAGAAACCACCTCGCTGGTAAGTCCAATACACCACAATCGTAGCCCTTAGCTAGATTGGAACATACGCCACCCACGTACAGGGACAGACCAGCGAAGGGAAAACCGAACCAAAAACCAAAAACAGGAGGAACAGCAAACAACTACATCTACTACAAAGAAACACAGAAATACACTTTATTAGTCAAATAACAATACAAATATTTATTTTAATCATGTTACCTTCTAAAAACTTTCAACCCTATATAAAAACAGTTTCAATTACCTGCAACACTGCCATCACCACTGACCCGATTTCCTCAAACCACCCAGCATTACCGTTGGTCTATGAGGTTGTGACACACGTATCTACATTTAAAAAGATTCGTAACTTAAAACAGGGCTGTGTGACCATGAAAACAACATTCACTTAGCCTACCTGATCAGGGCACAAACGACAACGAGAGCACACCCACGCACTTGCGATCCAGACAAACGGACCGGACCTCATATTTTGGGGTCCTCTCCATTGCCCGCTTATAAACCCCCAACCATGTACTCAGCCACGCCCTACACAAAATAGAAGCTAGCTCACCTGCTACACATGTGAACTGCTAAAACGGAACTTTCTAAAAACGATGACATCTCTCGCATGCGTGTTACGCGCTCGGTCACGCGAGTATAGCCAAAACAATAAGGCGGCTTCCCGTACTCTTGTGCAATCACTGCTCGACTATGTATAAACGTTTCCCCAGCAAAATGTGGATTAGCTGCACCAATAAGACCAGCGGAGACTATGCTGGCAGTATAATGTCTTTATAGCTACTTATGCCCAGGAAATCCAGGTGCGGGGAAAGAATCTTCCGCGTGCGAGAGGAGAGGAGAGCATCTCAGGGCGCGCGTCCAGTTCTGTGCCTGAGCAAAAGAAATGCGCTTGCATGCGGAGAGGTTCGTGCACACACATCAATATTGACGTACTTTCGTGTTAAAATAACGTGCTTTTGACACTTGTCAGTAAAAGCACGCCATAAAAGACTGACATAAAGTTGTCTTGACGTTGGACAATCAATATTAGTGAATTTAGGGACCGTCAACAAAGTGACATTCGCGTTTCTAACGTCAATAGCAGTTAAAGGGAAAACAGTCACTAAGCAGTGCAGGAGAGATTATTGACAGCACGATTCTATGAGGCGCCGTTTAGGATTTAAATCAAACTGCGCTCATCAATACATATATAAAAGCGTGCATATACATATATACATTGCTCACATATACATGCATACTTATGAATGTTCAAGCAAACACGTATGAAAAACATGTGAGCACTAATGTGAAATCCATACCAATACATATAACTCGATGCATGCAAATACACCTATAAAATACTCGCACATACATACAAAGTCTGCGTGCACACACATCTCTAAAACACTCGCACATACATATAAACTCCGCGTACACACACACCTATAAAATACTCGCACATACATACAAACTCTGCGTACACACACATCTATAAACACTCGCACATACATACAAACTCCGCGTACACACACATCTATAAAACACTCGCACATACATACAAACTCTGCGTACACACACATCTATAAACACTCGCACATACATACAAACTCCGCGTACACACACACCTATAAAATACTCGCACATACATACAAACTCTGCGTACACACACATCTATAAACACTCGCACATACATACAAACTCCGCGTACACACACATCTATAAAACACTCGCGGATACATACAAAATATGACACGCTTTAGTTTGCATGCATAGTGATTTCATATATGGATGTGCGTGAAGTTTTCAGTGTAAACGGAAGTAACCTGGCGACTCCACGAGGTTGGCAATGGCAATGGACAGGGATCGTGCTACAACCGAAGCGATTAGCATTTTGCGAAATGTTCTTGCTTCACCATCAATTATTAAATCAATTGCTGATTCCGTGGAATCAAACGTGTCGCATTGTGCTCAGCGACAATCAGAAACTGAATTGCGCACTTTGTTCCGGCCTTCGACGCCTGGTGTACAAAGCATGAATAACGGGCAAACAATGCCGCCACCATCATCATCCTCATCCGCTGGGGCAGTTGAAGGACCAAGATTTCACACTCGGCAGCAGTATGGTAACTGGAAGTCTCGGTCTAGAAAAAAGTAAGAAAAACATCTAGGAAATGCCCTTATCCATAGCCCGACTTTTTGTAAGCTAAATTGTACCACCAATGTACTCAGAGATTTGCATTGCAATTATAATTTTGACTAAGGAATCGGGATGTCAATTAGTTTATGATCAATTCGGCAAATTATAGTTTACTTTTCTTTAAGCTGTGTTTGTTTTTTCAGACCCAGGACACAATACCATCGGACTTTTAATAAGGATGTTATATTGTTGACCTCCCCACACGATAATTTCGTCGTAAAACAAAAGAATAAACAACACTTACATGAAATTGGCCACATATTAAATGCCTTTGAATTCGATAAGGCTTGGGACGGTACAACCGTACTCGGTAAAATAAAACAAGGCTTCAAAGAAAAAGTGCCATATGATGTGAGGTAAAGGTTATTTTTTATTCAAACAAGTTGTATTTATCATAATGTAATGTTCTGCCTGATGTATTATTACATGGTGTATTTGTACTGCTGTTTTTATTGTGTGCAGTTTAGAAATGCTTATGGGATGTGGCAACAAGCTCATGACACCAAAGTTAAGTGAAGGCCAGGAACTTGATGGCAGATTGATTTTAAAAGTGTTCAAATTAAAAGCCTTATATGTGAGACCCTCAAGACCACTACTTTTGGTAAGACTGTGTTTGTTGAATGATTTATAATAATCTTTTATATCTTTATTTTTCATGAATGTTTTTTCATGAAAACAGGCAAGACTGTTGTTTAGAAGGAGGCTTTTATATTAACTGTTGTGAAACTTTTGTGAATTCACAGAAATATTATGCAATTATTGTTCTTTACAAGATATCACATCTTTGCTGTAATATTTTCCAAGGCTGAAACAGACAACTCCGATGACAGCTGTTTTGAGGCTGATATGCCTGGTGACGATAGGGCCTGCCAGTCATTAGATTCTGTTTCTGAAAATAGAGAAAATGTGACCATTGACTTGAATGACCAGTCCACAACACAAGACTCTGTAAGTGCCATCTGTGAGTTGTTTTAAAACTTCTCAAGCACTGAAGCCTTTTTTAATGTGTTTCTCTTCTCAGTTTTTATATTCAAAGCATCTCTTTTCAGTCCCCAATAAGAGCTCAGCCCTCCACCACCTCCTTTGGTGCGCAGCCCTCCACCAGCTCGTTCGGTGCTCAGCCCTCCACCGGTGGCCGGCCTTGCACAGGACCGCACTCAGAAGCTGATTGCTGTGACGGTGAGCAGTTTTCCAGATCTGCTTCCTGGGAGGGTGATTATGATACCTACATTTCTCTCATTCGGGCAGTGTCTGAGGATGAGGAAGATGATGAAGATCTTTGCAGTGCCATAATGGCAAGCATTGAGGACCAAGTGTGAGTATTATTCAGTTGTCTAAAATTCTAGTTAAAGCGGCCCTAACTTAGACAGTTTCTGTATGTCTCATGTGAATCTTGAGTACTTGCAGAATAATATCGCACCCTTCAAATATCCGTAGAGTCTTTAGTTTCATCAAATTTATAAAAGACTGATACAGCTGTACAATTATTTCCGAGATCAGTCTAGCTGCTGGAGGCGTGCAGTGGGCGGAACTAAAGCATGCGAGCACACAATCCATAATCCCATTGACATAGTTTGACCTACTGCGTGCTCTTCATGTCCTGCATCTTTTAGAGTTGGGACCGCTCCATCTATCAGTTTCAAATGATCTCCAAATCCAGCGTTATATCCACCGTTTTTATAACATCCATCACTGAAATGGAGTGAACAAACAAACATAGTTTAACTTCGCGAACACACATGCTCATTCTCTCTTGCTCCAACTTGTTGACTGTGTGTGCATGCTCCTTCTCCCTCTCTCCCTGGTTGAGGCGTGCTCTTACTTCTGGCTCCGACTGTGTGGCGTGGGTGTGCCTTTGCTGGGAGAATTGTCCAAGAAAAACGGTTACGAAGCCTATACGAAGGCTGGGGGAGTTTATAGAGCACAGAAATACTACGTCATGCGTCCAACTCGTTTTTTGACAAGTGAACCATGTCAAGCATGAGAAGACAGCAAGTCAGAATGCATGAAACATTATTGCACAGGCCCTTTAAAGATCACAGACATTGTATAGCTAAACATTTTTCAGCTATATCGCACATTACAATATGCTGTACACAGTTACCTTTTGGTGTATTTTCCTTTATTATTTATATTTCAGTTTTAATACGGTCCTCATTCACTTGAATTATTTGATACTGCTTAGTTCACCTTGTTTACTTATTAATTCAGGTAGTTACTTTGTTGTCAAACAGAGAATTCAGTCATTGTATTGTTCAATTTCATCAACAATTTATATTATAATACAATATGAATGAAACCTACTCTTTTTTCAGAATTCCCCTTACAGTGGAAGTGTCTATTAAGCAAATATTGGAAGAACTGTCAACAAAAATAAACTCAAATCAAAACTGCAAGTTTAACATCAACCGCTTATCTGTGCTGGATGGTGCAATCCGTGGATTTACAAGACTCTCATACAATCCAAACAACAGAATGGTCATCAGTTTTCTGATGATGAATGCAAGGCCATTGACCCCTTTTTTTTGTGGTTGCATGCAGTCATCAATGTTTGAAGGAAAAAGGGCAGTCTCAACTTGGCACTTGATTCCCAAGGTATACATTTATATTTCTGCTATTTTAAAACTTGTATTCAAAATTTTATAATGGTTATTTTTTTCTGTGAAATCTGCAGTATTAACATGATCTCTAATTTTATATCAGCCTTCAGGGAGGACAGATATTTTTCATTGGGAGAGCAGTTGCAGTCAGTCTTGTACATGGAGGACCTGCACCGGGTTGTTTATCAAAGACCCTCTTTGACAGCTTATTTCAGGGCCCAGACATGTGCAAACCTGTTTTGAACGATGTAGCTGATTGTGAGCTTTATAATAAAATCAAAAAGGTTTGCTTACAAACTACAGTATAAAAGTCATATTTCCTTATGCAATCATGCTTTATCAGATTTAGTTAAAATTGTGTTTCTTAATAAATCCAAAGCTACATATAATATAATATTAATGTTTCTGAAACATTTCCTAACTTTTACTTGAAATGGATGTGTCATTTATTACCGTGTAGGTTTCCGAAGCCACAACTCTAGAAGAGCTACAACACTCAACAGAGCCCATAATGGACTACCTTGCCAACGCAGGTTGTCTTAGGCCATTAAAAAGCATTGCCGACAGGGACAGGCTGGTTGAAGACATACTGATGTTTCAGGTGGTGAATCGAGTTCGTGGACCATTTGAAAGGTTTGTTAGAACTTCAAAAATATACCTAGCCCATTGGATTAATATTTATAAACAAAAGTTGAGAAGTTCTATTAATCAATGTTATTTAATCATGATTCATACTGAATTCCATTAATTTAGGTTCAGGGATGGACTAAAAACTCTTGGCATCCTTGCAAAACTCCAACAACACCCAGAAGCTTTTAGATCTACATTTTGTAACCAGCCAAATCAGCTGACAGCAGACATTTTGGATGACCTGTTTGAAATAAATTGGTCTGAGAATGGGAGCAACAAAAGAGCAAATGAGAACAGAGTAATAGCATTCTGGAGGGACTACTTGCAGGATGTGGAGGTAATCCTTTTAATGAGCTTGTTGATAATTTATTAGATGTTGATAACATCTAATAAATTAGAGATGCATCATTGCTAAATTTAATTAATTGATTGGAAGCAATCAGCAAAACAGCATTCTCCTAAAAATCTCATAAAGTGTGGTGCAGGATTTTCAACACATTGATAGCTGGCCTTCAGAAATAACCAAAATATTGTAATTGCTGCATTTAGACTGCTAACTCTATTACTACATTATATATATGTATCATATGACTCCCTCCAATATTTTATTCTAATTGGCTTTTTGTGACATTCCAAGTTCTGTTATAACCGCCCAAAACAAATGACACATTTTTTTTTCATTTAGTACTGATCTAATACTGAACACAATAATATTGATCCATTAAACTGTCCACTGCTTTTTGAAAAATTCCCACATCCTATTTTTGTAAATTCTGCTGTTTTAAACTCTGCTTTTAAATAGAAAGCAGAATAAGATTTGTATGATCCTTTGTTAACATTTTGCAGATATATTTGTGTAATAACACTGCAACAAAAAAGGAAAGTATAATTTCTTTCAATTTAATAAATTGTATAATCGTTTATGTTTTGCCTTTTTTCCTATATACTCAGAGGAGGGGTCACAGAGGCTTGGAGCAATCTTAGCATTTGCTACAGGATCCGATCAAGTCCCACCAATTGGATTTCATCCTCAGCCATCAATCGCATTTCATCATGACACCGAAACTCCCCAAAGATTTCCAGTTGCAAATACATGTATCAACTGTCTTCGTTTACCACTGTATAGCACATATAGTGCTTTTAAAAGCAACATGGACTTTGCCATTGATAACACTCACGGATTTGGTAAGGAGTAAAAGACACTTTTAAATCACAGATTGTTGATGTTGTGCCAACGTGTTCTTTTTGATACATTTGTTTTGTAATGCAGTCAACTGTTTAATCAATTTCCAGCAATGTTCAGTTAAACAAGTTAAGCCAAGATTTTTTCTTAGCAGTAGGATTTTCAACTGAAACAGTCAATATCTTTAGGCATCACTTGTCAACCTTTTATTGGTTATGTTGCATAACTAATAATTGGTCATAACTACAAGTTCAGAGATCCAAACATATCTTAATGCAACAGATGTCTACATTTTATGAGTTATGGTGCATAACTTATAATTGTTCATAAGTAGTTGTTTGTCCAAAAACATTTGTATGCAACAATTGTCAACCTTTTACGAGATTATATCTCTAAGCATTGGTCAAAACTAAAGTTTGCATTAAATTGCTTTTACGCTTTTCAATTGGATTGTCTTTCCACTAACTGTACAAGTGCCAAAAACAGATCAATTCCGTGATTTCCATCATTCTGAAATGGGTTAAAGGTACGATGAATATTTTCCATTGTAGTGTCATTCAGGTGGTAACTGTTCTCAGGAACAACTATATTATTCCTGGTGTGTAGTTCAGGTGCTTGGTTGTTTCCATTCATGTAAAAATATTGATCATTCTCTAACACACCAGATATAGCTGTGGTGTTGTTGCCAATATGACTAATAATACCCCTGTGCCATAACTGCAGAGGGGTTTGTCCTCTTTCAGTTGACAGTCCGTGGTTATTCCACATGTCCCTAAATTCCCTAACTGCCCTCTGGATCCGAGGCAGGTAAATGAAATGTAAACAAAATAAATGATGCTCAGACAGAGAGTCTAATACACCTTGGTCCTCCATGAAAGTAAACAAGTCTGAATAATAGTATGAAACAACTCTGTTCAACTCTGCCCATAATCGTTCTATCCGTTGGTTATGAACACTACGGCCTGTAATGACACTTCCTCTATTTAGTCCTCTTCTGTCTAACATGTAACGTGCAACCTCAATGTTTTCCATGCCGTGGTCACATCTCAACCTAGATGGCAATCCAAAGTTCTGAACCCCTTCTTGGAACAATGAGAGAACACTAAATGCTCTATTATTATTCAGGCAGTTAAGATAAATAATGGTGCGGCTATATCCATCAACACACCCGTGGAAAACCAGCCTCCACCTGACCAGTTTATGGTTTCCGTCTATATGCCTGTTAGGAAGAGAATAACTAATTAGTATATAGTTTATTAACGTTAAATGCTTATGTAGCGCCCCCTCTGGTCTCAGGTGTACCAACCTATAGAACAAAAAGGGACAAGATCCCTGGTTCTTTCCCGGTGTCTCTCGACGTTATGTTACAATTGAATAGGATGACTCCTTAACTGTACACTGCTTTTGCTCCTTACCTTTATATTTTAGTGCTGCGAAACCTTAGAAACGAGTGATTCAACTAAATCATATGAAACAGGTTTTATAAAGGTAAAATAATACAATATTGATTAACAAAATAGTAAACAAGAGAATATATTGTACCAATGAAGGAAAATAACTAATTTCACTCGGAAAAATAAATGAAATAAATTCTGTACAGACCCCTTTAACTGAGCTTTTGACCCCTTTTTTATATTTTTATTTTTTCTTACGTACAACAAGCAAACGAATGCGTCAAAGAAACTTTCACATCAACTTAAACGTGTTACCGCTTAGTATGACCGTTTAACAACTGAAATAATCCGTATTCTAACTCAGACTGTTATGCACACAGACTACAGTTTCCCATTACACATCAACATAGCATGTAAACATTTAGCATTTAAATAATTTGTCTGGAACAAACGGATTGTGGGCCCACTCATACACACACTCTCACTCAGTTCACAAACCCCTCCCCCCGTTGCAGGCCTGGAACGTTGCTCGGGTACGTGGAGGCCAAATAAAACACAACTGGCCACTTCGCTTTTTTTTCTTTTAAGCACAAAATGAAACACACAAACAGTACCTCAAATCCCGACGTTTTCAGGGGCTTTCGTATCCGTTAGCAACCAGACACGTGCGGCGCCGATCAGTCAGCCGTCACCACGCCATCCCGCCGTCGGAGAAACTTTAGCTTCCTAGCTTTGCTTGCTAGAAAATCCCTTTCCTGCTCCGTCACACACGAACTGGCCGATCAAACAGTCAACGGCAATCGATTTAATTCCCGTCGATATCGTCCACCTCGCTACTGCAACCCGGACGAACAAACTGAATACTGCACAGTAACGCTCACCCGCAGAATAACAGTTCGTCCAATTTACGCAGGAATGACTTTATATATATATATGCAGTCGAGTTGACTACACAAAAACACAGATACACATTTAAACCCCGGAATCAGAAAACAAAGAAACGCATTCTAAATTGGAATCGTCTCAACTGCCATCACACTTCTGATCTAATCCGCCATCACTCCTTTTTTTTTCACACCCACAAGGCGGGGCTTATCACCCCTTTACCCCAATAGCTACATGCCACGTTGAAGATACAAACAACTATCTATATATCTAACATTGCACATTCGCGAAAACGATACTCTTATAATAAACCACTTTTATGTGAAAACAAAACAGATACCGAAAATAAATACTCCTTTTTATAAGGAATCCAAACAGGAAATTTAGCACTGGGTTACATTCTTCCCCTTCTTAAATACTCATGCCCCCATGAGTATATACTGACTTTACATATGGATAACAACTCTATTTTCGGAGTCCACACATATTTTAGTACACCTGACACCAAAAGGGGAATCCGAACTAGAAGGGCAAAGTTCAATCTTTGAGGAATTGGGTAGGTGGATGACTATTCCTCTATGCACAACAGTAATGGGTCTTTCACTGGGCTGACCAAGCGCATCATAGCTTAGTTTAGACACAGGTTTTGGCTGCCTCTTAGGACGAGGTTCCTCGCCCTCCATCTCAGAGTCTGACACACTTTTTGAGCTACTCTTTTCCCTCTCAGACACCTCTGCCAAGTCTTCCATCTGGTTCCACTCCTCTCTAAAATCCTCTTGTCCAGAAGATTCCCTTTCATCTTCTCCAGCATGTTGAGATTCACTGTCCGTGTGAACAGCTACTTCACTCTTCTCAGCCCTGAATGCACTTTGGAGGTCAGGAATTAACGGAGTCCATCTTTTAGGCAGGTTTGAAGAACAACTTCCATAGCTCTCTTCATCACTCTCTGAGGAATGTTCAGCTGTGTCCTTGGCATCCTGCAATCTATGATCTCTTGACAACATTTGCTTTCTGCCCTCTCCAAAATTAGCCAATGGACTTTGCCGGACGTTTTGTCTCTTGTCTGGTTTAGACATCCGCACCAGTTCTCCAATCGGCAAGAGATGATCCCGGTGCATTGTTTTGATTTTTCCTTTCCTATCCTCAGGTCTGAGCTTGTACACAGGTAGATTAGCAAGCTTCTCTAACACAATGAACGGGGACGAATTCCATCTGTTTTCCAACTTGTGTTTTCCAGAGAAAGCAAGATTTCGAATTAGAACCCGGTCTCCCGGCTCTATGCCTTGACATATTACTTTTTTGTCGTAACGACGTTTGTTCCTCTGGTGATTCTTCAGTGCAGACTCAGAAGCAAGTTGGTAGGCATTCTGAAGGTCGTTTTTCAGGGTTTCGACATATTTTTGGTACGTCTGAGCTTCTTCCCCTCCAGAAACAGTCCCGAAGCACACATCGATTGGCAGACGTGCTTCTCTCCCAAACAAGAGAAAGTAGGGTGAGTATCCCGTGGCCTCATTTTTAGTGCAATTGTACGCATGCACCAACCTGCTGATGTGCTGACTCCACTTGTGCTTTTCTGCAGCTTCCAGAGTTCCTAGCATGGAGAGCAGTGTCCGGTTGAAACGTTCGGGCTGCGGATCTCCTTGCGGGTGGTAAGGTGTCGTTCTTGATTTCTCAATCCCAAGCATACCCAACAGTTCTTTAATCAGCTTGCTCTCGAAGTCTCTCCCCTGATCTGAGTGTATACGGGCTGGCAATCCATAATACACAAAGAACTTCTCCCAGAGGACCTTTGCAACAGTTGATGCTTTTTGATCTTTAGTTGCGTAGGCTTGAGCATAGCGGGTGAAATGATCAGTGACAACCAAGACATTAGCAACTCCTTTGGAATCTGGCTCTATCGATAAAAAATCAATGCACACCAATTCCAATGGTCCACTACTAGTGATATTGTTTAACGGCGCACACTTCCGAGGTGATGTCTTTCTAGCAATGCATCTACCACAGGCTTTCACATATGTTTCAATCACTGACGTCATCCGAGGCCAGTAGAATCTATCCTTCAGCAACTCTGTGGTCCGCTCAATGCCCAGGTGTCCATTTTCGTCATGTAAAGACTGCAGTACTTGTTGGTGGAACTGTTCAGGTAAAACAAGTTGTTTTTTCTGCTCACCACCAGGACTATTGGATACCCTGTAGAGCAACTTATTCTGAATGACCAGCTTTGATCCTTGTCTTTGCAGTAGACCCAGCTGAGTGTTGGAAGAGTGACTCAACATATGCATCTTTCCATGTTCCACTGCAAACTTTACTGGTCCCACGACTGGATCCTTATCTTGGGCCATCTTCAGCTCGGCCTGTGTAAGTTGCTTTAAATGTCCCAAGTCAAGCTGTGCAAGAAGTGTAGGCAGGTGGAAACACTTACTGACTCAGGGCCTAACTGATCAATCAGTCTTGTAGAAGTTTCTGTAGTCTGGTGACTCACCACCATCTGACAGATAGCTTTTACTCCAGGCTGAGGTATTTCTGTCCACTCATACCTAGGCTCCTCATCAAGTGGGTAACGAGATAACACATCAGCATCTACATTATGACGTCCTGGCTTGTACTGCAAACTAAAGTCATAAGTGGCCAATGCCGCCAACCAACGATGTCCAGTTGCATTTAACTTAGCTGTTGTGAGGACATACGTGAGTGGGTTGTTGTCAGTTCTCACGACGAATTTCACACCATAGAGATAGTCATGAAATTTATCTACCACCGCCCACTTCAATGCCAAGAATTCAAGTTGATGAGTAGGGTATCTTTCCTCTGTTGTGCTCAGTCTTCTACTTGCGTATGCTACTGGTCGGAGCCCTTCAGGATACTCCTGATTCAATACCGCTCCCAAACCATTCCCACTTGCATCAATGTGTAGAACATAGGCCTTATTGGGATCTGCAAACGCAAGAACAGGGGCTTGAGTAAGACACTGGATAATGTACTCGAAAGCGTTGGTGCAATCGTTACTCCATCGCTCACCAAACGGCTCTGACACCTTGAAGTACCCTCTTTCTGGTTTACTCTTTAGATCTCTTCTGGCTGGTGGATACCCTTTAGTGAGTTCTGTCAGAGGTCGTACTATTGCAGAGTAGTTTTTGACAAACCTCCTGTAGAATCCGCAAACCCAGGAATGATCTTAAGGATTTCACATCTGTAGGCATCTTCCACTCAGTAACAGCTTTGATCTTCTCAGGATCAGGGGCAACGCCATCAGCAGAGACAATATGCCCCACATACTTGACCTGGGACATACAGAGCTGGCACTTGTCCACCGAGACTTTCAATCCATACTCCTCCAGCCGATCCAGGACTTTCAAAAGCCTTCGTTCATGTTCTTCAAGTGTAGAACCAAAGACAATGATATCATCCAGGTACACGATCACCTCTAGCAAATGCATGTCTCCCATGGCACGCTCCATGAGCCTTTGGAATGTCGCAGGTGCTCCACTGACTCCTTGTGGCATCCTTTCAAACTCGTAAAAACCCAAGGGGCATATGAACGCAGTCTTCTCCTTATCCTCATCCGCCATGGCAATTTGGTAGTAGCCGCTTCTAAGATCAAGGACGGAAAACCCACTTACTGCCAGCCAGACAATCCAAAGCATCATCTATACGAGGGGTAGTGTACTGGTCTGGATAAGTCCGACTGTTGAGTGTACGATAATCGATGCACATACGTACGGCTCCACTTCTTTTCCGCACAATCACGATTGGAGAAGCGTAGGGACTGCGAGACTCCTTAATAATTCCTGCAGCTAGCAAATCTTTAAGGTGACGACGAACATCATCAATGTCTGCGGGCGCAATACGTCGCGACCTCTCTCGAAACGGTCTAGAGTCACTCAGACGGATTTGATGCTTCGTGTCATTGGTTAATCCCACATCCCATTCTTCAAGGGAGAACACATTTCCTCTCTCAGAAAGCTTTTGGCGAAGACGATCTTCCCACTCCGTTGGAATAGATGACTTTGTGAAATCAAAAAACTTTGGGTCAATCCTCTTTGGTTCTTTGTGTGTATCAGCCACTGCCGTAACCATATCTGTGGGGAACACATGAGCTATAACTGTTCCAGCAGGTATGGTTATCTCTCTGGCGGTTTCATTCTTAATTAGCACTTTGCACTTGTTCTCATTCACGGCTGAAAAGGGAAACACAACAGGAGGAATGAACAATCCCACCGGCAGCACGT
Organism: Triplophysa siluroides; assembly: GCA_006030095.1. Lineage (NCBI taxonomy): Eukaryota > Metazoa > Chordata > Actinopteri > Cypriniformes > Nemacheilidae > Triplophysa > Triplophysa siluroides. The sequence continues at coordinate 145,655 of VCII01000123.1, read as the reverse complement.
CATCTGTAACGGTTTCTAAAACAAAGATGTCTTTCTCCAGTGGTGTTTCTGACTCCACATCACAAATCGTACACATTTCACCTTTTGATGGAATCTTGCACGGGCCTGGACCCATCCACTTCACATCTCCACTAGGTATGTCAATGGTCTTTCCATCTGTAGTCTTCCGAGGCATCTCAAACTCAAGATTGTCAAACTGAATTCTCAACATGCGTGCAATCTCTGTCTCATGACCAGACGTACAATGTTGAAGCAGCCGCTGGAAAAATCTTGCATTGGTCCCTATGATCACAGGCACTTGTTCGGGACCTTCAGGTTCAGGACACACCAAAGCAAGGATTTGCACAGTCTCTTCCATTCCTATCACCGAAGCAGGAAAAGACACGTCTATAAGCACATATCCTGTGTAAGGGTAACTGGCATGGCTGAGGCCCCAAATAGACAAACCTGAAAGTGGCTGAATTGGCACAAAGGACAGGTTTTTTAAATACCATGACTCAAAAATTATAGTGACCTGAGATCCACTATCTAGCAAGGCTTCACTGGATTGTCCATTGACTTTCACTGGGATGGTCAGAGATGGACCCACTAACCCACTTGGAATTTTACTCTTCTCCTGCACAGTTGCCTGACTTTCTCGGGAGAAACTGATCTTGTCACCAGTGGGCTTTCCACCATCCTGATCTGTTTTCTCAGCTTTTGCCTTTCGAAGTGACAGCACAAGTTTCTGTATTACTAGACTATAGTTTTCAGGAGCTTTGCACCTTGGTGCGATGTGTCCATCCTCTCCACATCTGTAACAGAAGTAATCCTCTTTAACTTTTCCTACTCTGGGTTTCACATAGGATTCCTGAGGATCTTGTAATTGGGTGTATCTTGTGACTTGGGGTGATTGTCTGACACTTAGTGATGTTAGTTGCTCCTCTAGCCTCTGAACCTGTTTCTTTAAGGCGAGCACTTCCGGTGAAAGGTCACCCTCCCTCTTACTCATCACTCCTCTTGACCCTTTCAGCAACTGGCACTTTTGAAGGGCTTTCAGCTACTTGCATCCGCAAATCCTGGATCTCAGCCTGTAACTCTCTCACAGCAAAGTTAGTCATCTTCTGTCGTGGCCTGGGGACAGGTCTTGCAGTCACCCCCAAACTATGTCGGGCGGCTTCACTCTCTTCTTCTTCCCTTATTTCATTCAAAGAGCAAGGAAATCAGGTGGATCTTCTCGTCTCTCCCTCAGTCTCAGTTGAAGTAATAGCAGGTCTGATTCTACAGCTCCTCTGATCAACTGCTCCACTCTTGCCTTGTCTGCACTTCCTCTTGACGATAACCCGCCTTTCTTCACCACTTTGGTAAGTGCTTTCTCTAGTCGCATCAGAAAATCAGAGAGAGTTTCCCCAGGATCTTGCCTCAGTAACCTGAACATGAAGTACAAATCTTCAGCTGACTCTGAGGTTCCAAAAGCACCCTCCAAGGCTTCTAGTACTTTAAGGAAGTTGCATCAGCGTTGGAGAATCTGACAGCCTTCACTACCTCCAATGCAGAACCCCGCAAACTTTCAATGATACGTCTGCGTTTTTCCCTGTCTGAGCAGCAGTCACTCCATAACCATCATCCTGGCTTGATCCATCCAGCTCTCCAAAGCTTCTTCTCCCACAGGAGTAGGAACGGTTCCTGAAAGGTTCTTAAACGTCGGTATGCACTGCCATCACTTACTGGTTTAGAGGTCTTTTCCAGCAAGTCGCTCACAGCACGGATTATGGATTCTGGAGTCCCTGACTCTGGGCTAGACGATGAGAACATAGCTTGAAGATCAAGGAGAGACTTTCCTTCTTGTACCAAAATCTGCTAGTTTTCCTGCGAATCCTGTTTGCTGGGCCTCATCGCTACAGGCTACAATGATCTTCCAAGGCTTTGCACTCACCTCGGGTCTCAGTTCCACTGGTAAGCGAGATGGATCAACCTCTTCTTTGCACTCACAGAACACAGACAGGAAACCTGGAGCGATCCCTTCCTTTTTATCTCGCACTCTCACTCTTCCCAGAACTTTGACTGTTTGGATGATTTCTTCAATACGAGCCACGCCCATATCTGTAGACACACCCACAAGTAATACTGCATGTTTTGGATCAATTGCTTCTTTTTTGCACCAGCTGCTGAGTTCAGCTTGAAAGAAAGAATCCTCAACATCCATTATTCTGTCTTAAGCTTGGTTTTCAAAACAGACGATATTCTCTCCTGAACAGTGTAACAGCAAAGAATCGATCCCGGACGAGCCCCCACTTTATGTAGCCCCCCTCTGGTCTCAGGTGTACCAACCTATAGAACAAAAAGGGACAAGATCCCTGGTTCTTTCCCGGTGTCTCTCGACGTTATGTTACAATTGAATAGGATGACTCCTTAACTGTACACTGCTTTGCTCCTTACCTTTATATTTTAGTGCTGCGAAACCTTAGAAACGAGTGATTCAACTAAATCATATGAAACAGGTTTTATAAAGGTAAAATAATACAATATTGATTAACAAAATAGTAAACAAGAGAATATATTGTACCAATGAAGGAAAATAACTAATTTCACTCGGAAAAATAAATGAAATAAATTCTGTACAGACCCCTTTAACTGAGCTTTTGACCCCTTTTTTATATTTTTATTTTTTCTTACGTACAACAAGCAAACAAATGCGTCAAAGAAACTTTCACATCAACTTAAACGTGTTACCGCTTAGTATGACCGTTTAACAACTGAAATAATCCGTTCTAACTCAGACTGTTATGCACACAGACTACAGTTTCCCATTACACATCAACATAGCATGTAAACATTTAGCATTTAAATAATTTGTCTGGAACAAACGGATTGTGGGCCCACTCATACACACACTCTCACTCAGTTCACAAACCCCTCCCCCCGTTGCAGGCCTGGAACGTTGCTCGGGTACGTGGAGGCCAAATAAAACACAACTGGCCACTTCGTTTTTTTTTCTTTTAAGCACAAAATGAAACACAAACAGTACCTCAAATCCCGACGTTTTCAGGGGCTTTCGTATCCGTTAGCAACCAGACACGTGCGGCGCCGATCAGTCAGCCGTCACCACGCCATCCCGCGTCGGAGAAACTTTAGCTTCCTAGCTTTGCTTGCTAGAAAATCCCTTTCCTGCTCCGTCACACACGAACTGGCCGATCAAACAGTCAACGGCAATCGATTTAATTCCCGTCGATATCGTCCACCTCGCTACTGCAACCCGGACGAACAAACTGAATACTGCACAGTAACGCTCACCCGCAGAATAACAGTTCGTCCAATTTACGCAGGAATGACTTTATATATATATATGCAGTCGAGTTGACTACACAAAAACACAGATACACATTTAAACCCCGGAATCAGAAAACAAAGAAACGCATTCTAAATTGGAATCGTCTCAACTGCCATCACACTTCTGATCTAATCCGCCATCACTCCTTTTTTTTTCACACCCACAAGGCGGGGCTTATCACCCCTTTACCCCAATAGCTACATGCCACGTTGAAGATACAAACAACTATCTATATATCTAACATTGCACATTCGCGAAAACGATACTCTTATAATAAACCACTTTTATGTGAAAACAAAACAGATACCGAAAATAAATACTCCTTTTTATAAGGAAATCCAAACAGGAAATTTAGCACTGGGTTACACTTAGTTTTTTTTTCTCATATTTTTAGTGTCAATAATCCCTTATGAAAAATAACCATGATTTTGTAACAGTAAAGGTGTAGTCATTTAGTTTTTTTCCAAACTGATTAGCAATTACAAACATGGTTACTACTACACTCTCAAATTAAAAATATGAATAATATAAAAACTATGGTTACTATAGGTGCTGTGTATTTTCATTATGTCCTGTGGCTCAATTGTAGAGCATTGCGTAAACAGAGCAAAATGTTGTGGGTTCGAGCCAAGTTACACAAGAATTACAAAAATAGTTTTAAAAAAAAGCGTCCGCTAAATATCTAAATATTTTAAGGTTGTTAAATAAACCGCTGGACGTACCACAATTGGTTAGGAGTTTTCACAGAGTAAATTCTTCTTCTAACGGCACGTCGGCGCCTGAGTGATCTGCCGATAGGATCTATCTCTTGCAAACTTTGTCTCACCCTCCAACGCTGGATACGGATGTGGCGAGACCTGAGACTGCCCAGAATGTAGGTCTCGCCTGCGTTTGGGGTTCTCTGCAAAATCTGTCTGACTAGTGTGTTAAGCTCATTGTTAGACAGTTGTGCAAACTCCAGCGGTCCAATCCTAAGATGCTGTCTGTGCTGGAACAAAGTTCGGCGATCTATTCCAAATAAGGATGCGATTCCTTGCCAGTTAAACCCAAGCCGGAGACAATGGCACATTTGCTCATACGAGATGTCATAACGTGGACGGCCTCTGTGGCCTGTTCTTGATGTCGGTGGTGGGACTGGTAGTGGTCCAGCGGCTCTCCCACCATCAAACGGAGTGATTATTTGGCGCAGCGTACGGTACAACGTTTCGAGAACAACGACGAGTTCTCTGGTTTCGACATTTTGACCATTACGAACCACGGACAAAATACTGTCAATTGTTCTGGCGTGGTTATCTAAATCTCTGTAGAGTGTCTCACTGTGATCCTGCTGTATGCGTGTAAGGCACTGTAAAACGCTATTAAAGACATCTGCTATATCATCTTCATTGCAACTTGCACAAGCAAGCAAAGCATTAATAAACGTGAAGGCTAATATCGCTCTCAGATCCATGTTGATCTGAATGAAGAAGACATCCGTTTACACTGAAATGCCTTCCGTTTAAACTGAAATGCCTTCCGTTTACACTGAAATGCCTTCCGTTTAAACTGAAATGCCTTCCGTTTACACTGAAATGCCTTCCGTTTACACTGAAAACTTCACGCACATCCACATATGAAATCACTATGCATGCAAACTAAAGCGTGTCATATTTTGTATGTATCCGCGAGTGTTTTATAGATGTGTGTGTACGCGGAGTTTTGTATGTATGCGAGTTTTTATAGATGTTGTATGTAGTGCGAGTGTTTATAGATGTGTGTGTACGCGTTTGTATGTAGATGTGTGTGTGCGAGTGTTTATGATGTGTGTGTACGCAGAGTTTGTATGTATGTGCGAGTGTTTTATAGATGTGTGTGTACGCGGAGTTTGTATGTATGTGCGAGTGTTTATAGATGTGTGTGTACGCAGAGTTTGTATGTATGTGCGAGTATTTATAGGTGTGTGTGTACGCAGAGTTTATATGTATGTGCGAGTGTTTTAGAGATGTGTGTGCACGCAGACTTTGTATGTATGTGCGAGTATTTTATAGGTGTATTTGCATGCATCGAGTTATATGTATTGGTATGGATTTCACATTAGTGCTCACATGTTTTTCATATGTGTTTGCTTGAACATTCATAAGTATGCATGTATATGTGAGCAATGTATATATGTATATGCACGCTTTTATATATGTATTGATGAGCGCAGTTTGATTTAAATCCTAAACGGCGCCTCATACGATTCAATTGTTTCTCTTCACACATACAATTTAAGCATATCATGTGTTTTTGTTGTTTTATTATAAAACCTGTTATAAGGCCCCTTTTAAAAAAAACCCAACTCGACCCTAGGGAAATAGTTAGTCTCAGCCTCAGACGTCACGCCCACGGACCATTGGCTGAACGTCTGATGCATAAGGCACACTTTTCTGGAAACACTTCAGCACGTTCGAAGTCGTCATCTGATTGGTTGAATTTCACAGGATTTCCCGGAGACGTTATAATCTGCATTACTTAAATAAAGTAATTTCAATAAAAAAATTATTAAATCAAATTACCATGTTGTAATTGCTCTTCCTGTATTAGGTCACTCTCACCCTCAGTCCTTTCTATAATGCCACTCAAGCTGGAATGACCTATTAGTGCAGCCATCCTTTCATCAAAGGCAGATAAATCAGGTGGCCCCTGCCCTCCACCCGTGTCTTTTCTCCTCTGTTGAACTGAAATTCTTCTTTTTGCCTCAAACATTTCAAACCACTTTTTTTATTTAGGCAACCGTCCGGATTTCTGGGGAAATCACATTAACTGGTTCTGTTACCGCATTCCATGCTTCTTTTTTACCCGTGCCCGTACCCCTGTAGACAAACTTTTGAATAATAAGTTTTTTCTGGCTTCCACCTCCGTTAAAAAAACCTCACGTTGGTTTTCCATAAAGTTCCTCTTTTTTTTTATTTGCATTGGCGACATTCTGGGTGCTCCTTTGCGGAAAGCCCTTATATGGAGGTAATTTTGGGCGTGTATTATGCAAATGACTAACTCTGTGCGCAGCCACTCATTAAGAACACTCCAAATTCATTAACATTAGGATGAGGTTGAGACGTGTTGAGACGTACGCACGTGTTGTGAATTAGGCGGAACGTTTTCGTGAGTGGTTCAAGTGTGCGTATAAATACGATTAATCTACGCAATTATTAGTGAATGAGACCCAATAACTTTAAAATCTTACTGATTATCTATAAAGCTCTACATGGTTTAGCTCCTCAGTACCTGCATGACCTCCTCTTGTATTACAGTCCTTCATGTGCACTACGCTCTCAGGCATCAGGTCAGTTGGTAATACCTAGAATTTCATAATCAAGTGCAGGTGGTAGATCCTTTTCATATCTAGCACCTAAACTTTGGAACAGTCTTGCTTGTACTGTCCGGGAGGCAGACCTCAAAACAGCATCAAACAGTGTAGAACAGTACTGTCAGCTATCTTGTCTCATTGTTCCGATGCTACCACAGCAAGCAGGATGGAGTTCATGTCCAGACCTGATGGTAGAGCTGAATTAGGGAACTGGCGACCTGACAGGTCCTCACTACAAAAATTGGTATTAGAATGTTTATGATAATATGAAACCTATTATCTAACTTTTTACTATATTTATTTTTGATTAATTTAGCCTAGTTGTGCAAGCACTGTCGAGCTTGTAGAGATGCTGCAGTTTTTGCCAGAGGGAAACTGGTTCCCCTGGTTGGGCCTGGGTCCCTACAAGGTTTTTTTCTCCATTGGAGTTTTGGGTTCTAGAATTATCTTAATGCTGTGTGTGTGTGTGCCTACGTGTGTCAGTGCATGTGTTTTGTGCGTGTGGAGTTGTGTGTTCGTGTTTTATGCTAATGGATGTGTATATACCTGTGTGCGTGTCTGTATTCCGTGTGTGTTCACTGTTTTTTGTTTTTATGTGTATAACTTTAATGTTTTGCTTATAGTCAATATGTTTCATCTACAGCTGCTTTTTAATAATACAAATGGTAAAAAACGCAATCTAAATAAAGTTTCGACTATTTTATAATAATAAGAAAGTTATGAAAAAGTTTTTCAATAACTTATAATAATCTTCGCATAATAATGACTTTAATGAAATTTTGACTTTGTATCTCATAATAACAAGAAAATATTGGCTATATCTACACACTGCACATGCACCATATGCCTACACACTAAATTATGTTGTGTTAAAAATAACCCAACAAGTAACCCAACTATGAATTAGTGTAGTACCTTCGACAACCTGAAAGAGGACGTCCATAGCATTTTTTTAATCGTGTCTATTTAAACAAATAATTATTGTTTAAAGTTCAGTCTGCTTGTAATCAGCATCTTTTGACATGGGGTTCAACCTTCATGTAGCTGGCAGGTTGACTAAAGTTATTGTAGCAAATTAGCTTTCCTGTGGCTCAGTGGTTAGAGCATGGCTCTAGCAACACCAAGGTCTTGGGTTTGATCCCAGGGGATTAGACAAAATCAGAAACAAATGTATATTACAATGCAATGTAAGTCACTTTGTATGACTGCATAAATATAAAATAAAACATTAAAATAAAAAATACTGAATCAATCCACCTTTGTATCAAAATTGTTGTTTTCTTTTATATATGAACCTGGAGGTATTCCAGAAAGCTGGTTATGTGACATACCCAGGTAAGTTTAAGGGTTAGCTGATAACCTCAACTTTCAGTTCCAAAAACGGAGATAACATTCTGGGTATGTAAGTAGCCATAGCAACTCACTCTCTGAAGATAACCTGGAGCTCCGGAGCAAGTTATGTTCCAGGTTTAGCTCATTTTAAGGAAACGTTACGAAGCTTTAGAGGTTGTCTGCGCATGTGTGCGCTTTTGATGAGCGTCAAGTGGGTGTGGAAGCACTATAATATATTATAATTACATTACCAATCCCATCTATTGCAATGAGCATTCACAATTGATTTTATGTTACTTTTATCATATGTAAACTTTTAAACTTTTTAAAATGAAATAATCTTTAAATATAATAATGTAAGCTTTTCTTAATAAATGTAAGGCTTTCTGTGTTTACTTTGAATACTGTACATACTTTAATTAGGTTTATTATTAAATCTTCAAATATAATTTGATGCATAAATAGTATGCACACCTAACAATTCTTGTAACTTCAGAACAATTTATTAAGCATTTGTATCTCATTACTCAGGTAATATTTCATGCATCTCAGGGCAGTTGTGGTGTAATGGTTGGAGAGATAGACTTATAATCAAATGGTTGCATGTTTGATTTCCAGTCTGGCATGCCTGATTCCTGGGATAAATTGTATTAGGTTAACACTATTGGCATAGTGTTTACAGATGAAATTTCCCTTTATCACTTTAATTCAGTTACATCATAAATTACATCAAAAGACTCAAGTTTTGTTATACTATATGTATTTCTTAATAAAGTTTTTCTGATTCTCAGCCTCCTCTACAGTATTGAAAGGCCTTTCCCTTTCTGTCGGTCTCTCGACGTTGTGTCGAGAACGACAGATGGGGTTCGCCCTTGAGAACTAATCAACTCTTACTACTATAGAAAAGGCCAATGAAATTTGGCGAATGAAATTTGCATGGCGGTCTCCGCCCCCGGATGTCCGGTATAAAAGGAAGCCGGCGTGCAGCATTCATTTACCTTTTGTTCTTCAGAGCCTTCGCTCATGACTACGAACAAAAAGAATTCAACGAATTCTTCTTCTACATTGCCGGATCTACGACGTAGAGCAGCGGATCGTCCCTACCTGCAGCGACCTTCCCCTGGGCGTATCGGTGGTTCCGGAGGTGTTAGAGATTTTTTTCTAAAAAGGTCCTTTTCAGGACTGAGCAATCTCCAGCGCGCCATGTCCCGCTGTTCTCTTGGGTGCGGCACCCTCATCGAGGAGGGGGATGGACACGATCGCTGCGTTAGGTGTCTGGGCGTCCAGCACGCTGAAACAGCGTTTGTTGACACATCTTCCCACACTGCGGGCAGATTGTCATTCAGAAGTTGCGTTCACCGGTGGGTGTCTTCCTACGGGAACCAGCCACCATTTCGTCTGCTACCTGGGCCGTGACATCGGTGGCTACGGCCCCGAAGTCCGCCTGTATTAGCAGCGTTAGTGATGTGGGGACCTCTGCGAACGTAAACCCGCCAGCCAAGTGCTCAAGGGCCGAACGCACCCCGATTCGCTCTTCTGAACGTTCCCCAACCGGCGGTGGCATACCGTCCGGATCCTCAGGCAAGCACTCGGAAACGATGCGTGACGTAGATGAGATGTCGCTCGCAGCATCGGAGGGAGACTGGCATCCGACTCTGACGAATCCGAGCTCCCCCCCAGGGGGGTCGAGCTCAGGAGGGAGCAGAAGTGATGTCAGCCATGCTAACCCAGGGATACGTGGTTCCTGGGGTCGGAGCGCGGTGCATGAGGAGCTGTGTAAAACTTGGAGCGCTCCACTCACGGCCCGCTCCAGTCAAACCAGCTCCGGCTCCCTCTCTTCCCTCGATGGTGGGGCAGCCAAAGGCTACGTCGAGATCCCCCGGGTGGAACGTGCGGCTGCGGTGCATCTGTGCCGCAGATGGCTGCCAACTGGGGGAATCGGCCACGCCTACCGTCCAAGGCGTGTAGGACTTCGGCATCAATGGTGCCGAAGCCTTGCGCTGCCGCGGGCCAGGCTGCCTCCTCTCTCTACGCCATGGCCATCCTGCAAGTCCGCCAGGCCAGGGCGTTGAGAGAGCTCCACGAGGGTAAGGCCGACCCGGGTATAATGCAGGATTTCTGTGCCGCCACTGACAGCGCTCTAAGGGCGACCAAGGTGGCGGCACGGGCCCTGGGTCTGACGATGTCCACGGTAGTGGTCCAGGAGAGACACCCCCGGCTGAACCTTGCACAGATGAGTGACACCGAGAAAGTCCGCTTTCTTGATGCACCCGTCTCGCAGGGTGGGTTGTTGGTAACACCGTTGAGGACTGCGCTCAGCAGTTTTTGACGGTGAAGAAGCAGACAGTGGCGATTAGCCACATTTTACCACGCTGCGACTCGGCCGCCCAGAGGCCTCCGAGATCTCGCGTGATGTCTGTTTCCCGGCAGCCCAGGACCCCTTCGACATCGGCTCCGGTGCCCCCACAGGCGGCACCCCGGAAGCGGAGGTCGAGGGGGAATCCTCCACCCTGTCAGCAACCTTCTCGCGAGACGTGACACTGACTGGAAGACCCCAGGGGGAACAACATCGGGCCCGTCCTTCACAGCTACGGCTCTGATCGGTCGGTACGGGACGGCTCCTGCCTCGTCACCAAAGCCGGGCCCTTTTCAGGGCCTGGCGCCCACTTACTCACAAAGAGTTTTCTGTTTCCCCTGGGAGTTCCTTCTAGCTGATCGCACACTCCACTGGACTGTGCCCGGTAAACCCAACCTCACGCCCTGGCGAGGCGTAGGGTCGTACACACACGACAGCTGCTACCACTCTCAAACCGACAGTGCGTGCAGCTGTCCCGCCAGGCAGGTAAGTTAGCAGAGCCAACCTTCCCTCCGGGGTCCCCCCCCGCGACATGGTTAGCTCCGCCAGCCATCGAACCACCCTCCGTGGGAATGGTGAAGCAGACCGTCCCCTTGGTCCTCCTGTCACAGTCCCTGGGAGCTCGAGAGTGGCTAATGCGGACGGTCCGTCTTGGTTACTCGATCCAATTCGCCAGAGACTCTCCCAGGTTTTGGGCCATCATCTCTCCCTCTGTCAGAGGCAGGGACGCCTACACCACCCTTCTGGCAAAACAGGCATCGAGTTCGTCCCTCAAAACCAAGATGTTCAGTGGGTTACAACCCGCACTTCATCGTTCCCAAGAAAGACGGCGGGTTGCGCCCCAGAGGTCTGCGTACCCTGAACAAAGCACCTTCACAAGCTGCTGTTCAGGATGCTCACGCAGAGGCGCGTCCTAACATCTATCAGGTGTCAGGATTGCTTCGTGGCAATCGACCGGAAGGAGTCCTCCCTTTTGGTCTGTCCCTGTCTCCACGGGTCTTCACGAAGATCGTGGAAGCCGCCCTTTCTCCCTGAGGGGAGGAAGGTGTGCGGGTACTAAACTATCTCAACGACTGGCCTATCTTGGCACACTCGTGAGATCTGTTATGTACACAAAGGGACCTGGTGCTCCGGCACCTAGATCGATTGGGACTCCAGGTCAATCGAGGGAAGGGCAAGCTCTCCCCAGTGCAGAGCATCCTCTTTCTCGGTATGGAACTCAACTCTGTCACCATGTCGGCGCAACTGTCCGCAGTACGCGCCCAGCCGGTGTTGAACTGCCTGGAACATTTCACAAAGGCGCATGGTGATGACGCCCTACTGCCGACGCACCAAAACCCCTCGTCTTCCATGACTTTTCAACGGACTAAGGTCCCTCTGGGCAGGTTACGAGGCAAGTCGTGGTGACGACAGACGCCTCCCTGCAGGGGTGCGGTGCAGTGTGTAACGGGCACGCAGGCGGGGCGTGACACTGTGCAAGGCCAGGGAAGAGGAGCACCAAGTGTTATTGGTTACACCGCACTGGTCTAACCGCACTTGGCTTCAGAGCTGATGCTCTGGACAGCGACTCCCCCTGACAGAGGACCTGCTCTCTCAGGGGAAGGACACGTTCTGGCATCCCAGATCAGACCTCTGGAACACCCATGTCTGGTCTCTAGACGGGACGAGAAGATCCTGAGTTGGCTACTCCCCCTGTATGGCGGAGACCATCACCCAGGCTAGGGCCCAATCTACTAGGCGGTTACACGCCTCTAGACGGCGCCTCTTCTCGTCCTGGTGGGTCAGTGTGCTATCTACCTCTCTTCTTACCCAAACATATGGCTAAGAACAGGTATCTCACAACCTCCCTTCTTACCCAAACACTGGTTAAGAACAGGCATTCCATCCATCACTAAGCAAGCACCCCCTGGGGGCTGGCTGGGCAGAGCAGCCTTCCCCCTTAGGCCGGGATACCATAAAAACTATCACAGATAGCTCTAACCGGACCTAGTGCTAGCGGACGTCTGTAACACCCCCTCCGTGGGCTGTTCTGTCTGATGTATCCTCATGAGAATGGTTCCCACTCCTGGTAACCCATGAGCTTCCCCAGGTGGACCTCCACCTCACGGTTAACTACCCAGTCCGCACGTTCCATGCGTTCTCCTCCAAGGACGAGACCATACCTATATCCACCATATTCCTCCCCACGTGTAGGAGGTGGCCTCTGCAGCGCATCCCTAATTAAGGAAGTTGCGCTTACCCGGTGTAAACCCGAGCCGGACGGCCTCTCGCCAGTAGAGAGCTAAGGCCTCCGTCCCTGAAAGGTTACCGGTCAGGGCTGTACCCATCTTTCTCCAAGAAAGCTCTGGAACCCCCCGACCACCACACTGGAAGGTTACAGTTTCGCGAAAGCATCGAGCTGACACCCAGGCCTGTTACCGTCGCGCTAGAGATTGTGACGCGATACAGCGTTGTGGCATTTTCCATAGGCAACCCCATCTGTCGTTCTCGACACAACGTCGAGAGACTGACAGAAAGGGAACGTCTTGGTTACGTATGTAACCTCAGTTCCCTGATGGAGGGAACGAGACGTTGTGTCCCTTATGCCACAAACACGTATCGTATTCTGCTGCAGTCGTGAGAGGCTCTCAGACTCTTCAGAACAAGAGGTAAATTAATGCTGCACGCCGGCTTCTTTTTATATCGGACATCCGGGGGTGGAGACCGGCATGCAAATTTCATTCTATAGTAGTCAGAGTCTATTGGTTCTCAAGGGCGAACCCCATCTGTCGTTCTCGACACAACGTCTCGTTCCCTCCATCAGGGAACTGAGGTTACATACGTAACCAAGACGTACTCTTGTGTCTGGGCCTAACATTTTAAATCTCTACCTCTGTAATAGCAGACCTTCATTGTCTACTCCTAATGGATTATCATACTTAGTGTAATGTACTGAAAATCATTATACACGATTTTCCAAAATTATGACAACTCTAGCAGTTTTTACAATTAAAGAGTCTCCATCAGCAACTGTTTTAAAAAAGTTGCTACAATTCAAAGTCAGTTTTTTAGAAAACCAAATAAAGGTAGATTGTTTTAAAGAAACATAGAGAGAAGGAACAAAAAGAGGTTCAATATTACCTACAGAATTGTTGATAAGAACGTAGAGCGTAGCGTTAACGTATAAAGATTGTTAAAGTCACGATTGGATGAATGGCTTGTCCGCCCTTTTCAATTTTGTCATAAATTGTAATATCTTCTGTAAAGGGCGGAGTCTTAATGCAACTGTCATGAATCTCACAGGAAGACATGGCGTGGGAACCCAATTGCAGGCAGACACAGACGGTAAAGGTGGTAACACTGATATTTATTATATAAAAAAAAGAACACCATAAAATGACAAAACAAAACCCACGAGGGGGAAAACAGGACAGGAATATATATAAATTTTAACAATAAACACTGACTTACTAAACTATAAAACAAAACACTTGGTACAAACACTAAACTAACACTTACTTAGACAAGGGCGACAGGAACAAAGCAAGACGAGGGCATGAAGCAGACGTGAACAGCATACAGCAAACGATACTAGTACAATGCACGAGCACAGGACAATGAAACATGAGGACTCTTTATAGGGAACAAACACAGGATCATAACGAGCAACAGGTGCTGGGGATTAGCACTAAGGAGAGGCTGACGAGGAACGAGATGTAGGGAACAATGACGAGACACGAGAAAGAATCAGTCTTTCCCACACAAAACCATCAGGCAATGCCATGGCTCCACTAGAGACAGGAATAAAACATGACATGGTAGTGGAACCATGACATAAGCCCCCCTTAAATGAACACCTCCAGGTGTTCATCAAGGGGTAACTAACAAGACAAGACCGACTGGGAAACAGACAAAAACCAGACAGACAAGGCAAACATGACAAGGGGCATACAAGACATGATAACTACTGGGTTAGGGTGGGACAATAAAAATAATAAACAAGGGAGGGGGGGTGGGGGCAAACAAGAGTACATAGGGGGCAGTCCAGAAGGGGTAGGGCTGGGTGGGGAAGTTCCAGCCCTTGGGGGAACTGTCCTAGTCCCCTGCAGGATTGTTGGGCTGGATGGCTGCAGGACGGGACACCGGCTGGAATGGACACCGGCTGGAATGCCGGACGGGACACCGGCTGGAATGCCGGACGGGACACCGGCTGGAATGACACCTGGAATGCCGGACACCGGCTGGAATGCCGGACGGGACACCGGCTGGAAGGCGGACGGGACCGGCTGGAGGCCGGACGGGACACCGGCTGGAAGGCCGGACGGGACGGCGGCTGGGCAGCCGGACTTGACGGCGGCTGGGCAGCCGGACTTGACGGCGGGGGCAGCCGGACTTGACGGCGGCTTGACGGCGGCTGGGCAGCCGGACTTGACGGCTGGGCAGCCGGACTTGACGGCGGCTGACTTGACGGCTGGGCAGCCTGACGGCGGCTGGACTTTGGGCAGCCGGACTTGACGGCGGCTGGGCAGCGGACTTTCTTGTGAACTCTGACTGACGGCGGCTGGGCAGATCTCTGACGGCGGCTGGGCAGCGCTCTCTGACGGCGGCTGGGCAGCGCTCTCTGACGGCGGCTGCTCTCTGACGGCGGCTGGGCAGCGCTCTCTGACGGCTTGGTGCCGGTTGCTGGGGGCTTGGTGCCGTTGCTGGACCGGGCTTGGTGCCGGTTGCTGGCGGGCTTGGTGCCCGGGCGGTGCCGGTTGCTGGACCGGGCCGGTTGCTGGACCGGTTGCTGGACCGGTTGCTGGACCGGGCTTGGTGCCGGTTGCTGGACCGGGCTTGGTGCCGGTTGCTGGGGCTTGGTGCGGTTGTGCTTGGTGCCGGTTGCTGGACCGGGCTTGGTGCCGGTTGCTGGACCGGGCTTGGTGCCGGTTGCTGGCCGGTTGCTGGACCGGGCTAGGTGCCGGTTGCTGGAAGGAATCGGCGGCCGGGCTGGCCGCTCGGACCGTCACCTCCCCACGGCGCCCCCCCAAAAAATATATGGGGTTTGACCCCACAGGACTCGGGACCACCGGACTCGGGACCACCGGACTCGGGACCACCGGACTCGGGACCACCGGACTCGGGACCACCGGACTCGGGACCACCGGACTCGGACCGGACTTCGGGACCACCGGACTCGGGACCACCGGACTTGTTGCCGGTTGCTGCATTGACATGCAGGACAGCAACTTCGGCCTGGGACGTCCTCCACGTGGCTTCTTCCTCCCTCTCTGGTCGGTCGAGACCACGGCTGATTCAGTCGGGCCCGTGGGGGACCGAGGGAGTACCGGGAAGGAGGTTTCCCGCGACGTCGCCCCCGAGTCTCTAGCCACCCACTCATCTCGGACTCCACCAGAAGAACCGGCGGCCATGGGGCTCGCCCCAGAGGGTACTGAGTCCCCCAGGGCAGCAGCGGCCAGGACGAGACCCTCCGCAGCGCTCGACCGTGGGGTGAAAGTCCCATGTGGAACCTCACCCCCGGGATCGCTCCGGTTGGTCACGTACCTGACCATGTCCGCAAACCCTAGGGGAGCCAGCAGCCTCTTCTCTGACGGTGTGAGGCGCCGGGTGAGGCAGCAGTTGAAAATCGTTTTCAACTCCTCCTCACCAAAATCGGTCACCTCCGCCACCGCCGAGAATGCCCTGGCAAACTCCTGGTCGCCGTAATTCCCCTGGCGGAATCCAAGCAGCAAGCGGGCTTGGCGAGACCGCAAGGACGACGTCGTACCGTCCATGCTGCCTACTGGGTTCGTTTTTGGCTCGTGCATTCTGTCATGAATCTCACAGGAAGACATGGCGTGGGAACCCAATTGCAGGCAGACACAGACGGTAAAGGTGGTAACACTGATATTTATTATATAAAACAAAGAACACCATAAAATGACAAAACAAAACCCACGAGGGGGAAAACAGGACAGGAATATATATAAATTTTAACAATAAACACTGACTTACTAAACTATAAAACAAAACACTTGGTACAAACACTAAACTAACACTTACTTAGACAAGGGCGACAGGAACAAAGCAAGACGAGGGCATGAAGCAGACGTGAACAGCATACAGCAAACGATACTAGTACAATGCACGAGCACAGGACAATGAAACATGAGGACTCTTTATAGGGAACAAACACAGGATCATAACGAGCAACAGGTGCTGGGGATTAGCACTAAGGAGAGGCTGACGAGGAACGAGATGTAGGGAACAATGACGAGACACGAGAAAGAATCAGTCTTTCCCACACAAAACCATCAGGCAATGCCATGGCTCCACTAGAGACAGGAATAAAACATGACATGGTAGTGGAACCATGACAGCAACATATGGAATGCGATAGGATTGACGAGTAGAATTTCTGTAGATCAATGGGTTCAAAAGTTACAGCCGTTAGACTCCCATTGGTTAAGAATAATAAAAAGAAGAATACCAACAGAAGCAGTAATGGCCATAGCCCCTACGTTGCTTGGCCCCTAATTAAACAATTTTTTTTGTGTGTTTATAGTTACATTAACATATAAATTAAATAATAAGATTTTATGGTTTTTAACCCTGCACTTTATACACTGATGTAAATTACAAAATACATAGATTTATAATATTGTTTTACAGTCAAAAACTTTAAGCTTCTAGGCTATTTCCTTGGTGACTAGTGAAAACTGTGATCCTTTCACAAAGGTTCATGTTGTTCCTGTGAGCGCACGTTAACTCTGGGTATCTTTCGTGAGATTGATTAAACTTACCCTTCAAAAGTGTTCTGGAACCGACATACCCAGAGTAAGCAAGTTTTGGGTTAATCAACCCATTGTTCAGGGTTTATCCAGAGCAGGTTATCTTCAGAGACTGAGTTGCTATGGTTACTTACATACCCAGAAAGTTACCTCTGTTTTTGGAACCGAAAGTTGAGTTATCAGCCAGGGGCGTATCTAGGATGTAAAACCATCAGGGCTGAGCCTAAAACATTAGGGGCTAATGTAAGTAATTCGGAATAGGTAGTAAGGTTCTTATTTTCAAAGAATATGCAAGAACTTGTTTATGCAATATAGTTTATTAGCAAACATACCAATCACATAAATTCAAATGTATTCTTTTCAAGGAAAATGTGCTGTGCATGAACACATTTATGCAATATATTATCACAATGAAAATAATCATATGTTACTTTATACATCTGACCCATCGTTTATCTATGTCCAGTTACTTAAGTCTACTATATTTCATTCTCTTGTGAACTTTTCATAGTCCTTTATGATTATTTTATCCATGTATTTTTCCTGTAAATGTTTTTGATGGTGGAATCATCAGAGAGTATCTTCGAGACTTGGCTTGAGCGAAACAGTCAATTATCATGCCAGTGTTTAGAGTGCTGAGAATATCTTTTAAACTGACAGAATGGCAAATGATTGACTCTTTTCTAACCCATTGTTTGCCTGAGCCATGTATGAAGACGTCACAGTGCACTAAATGACTCGCACTGCAGACAGGAATTGTAAGTGCTGCTTGCAAAGCAAAGGCTGAGAAATATGTCAGGATCAAGGAGCTTGTAAACAACGGACGAATTAATCCACCCTAATGGTACCCTCTTTTTTCTTTTTTGCCAGGAAATGTTTCGCTTCCAGTATCTCCTCTTGACAAAGTTGGACCTTGTTATGAGTTGAATGTTAAAAGATCAGCTGCTGGATTGCAGGCTTGGATGCCTTTCATGAGCTTTTCCCCAACAACACAAAATCTGTTTCTCAGCTCATTTCTTATTCGGTCAAGTCATGGATAAAAAATATGATGTTTAAGTTGGTTGGCAGTATCACATGAAGCCCTTGCACCCAAAGTGCATGTCTACTGTGTAATCTTCCATTCGTCTCTGCTTACGCCCGGCACTATACAGGGTCTCTGCGATATTATTGGAGTCACAAATTACTTTTGACTCCTTGTAAAGGTATTCTGCAATTTTTTCACTGCTCCACATTGATATTAGTGTTTCAAGGACAGCATCTTTGTAGAGTGTTGCTTGTGCCAGGTCCACAGATTTTTTCTGGATACATTTATGGAGCCCCTCTGTAACAGACAGCAAACTCTTAAACATCACAAGCATGTAGACACTGGAAAACCTGGACAGTTTTGAACGCAGCCCAACTGCTAAGGGTGAAGCATTTTTTTTTGCAGGCAATTTAACACAGCACTTAGATTTTCAAGCACTGCTCCAATTGAACTGAGCTGACATCCCATCTGGTACCTAAAAAAGTACCTAATTTAGTTTGTGGGCATAACAATGAACATAAACTGCTTCCGGATCCTTCTCATGAAAATGAGCTTGAACTCCTCCAACTCCACCTTTCATCACTGAAGCTCCATCATGGGTTTAAGCCACACAGAGAAGATCATTCAAACCTTTAGATTTAAGCAAATTTTTGATTGTTTTAGTAATTGACTCTGCACTAAAACTGCTGAGACTCGACAGTTTGATTAAGTGCTCTTTTACTCTGCCATTTGCTGTGACATTATGCCCACATAGAGCAAGCTCTTCAACATGGCCATCTCTGGCTTCATCTGCCATTACTGCAAACATTTTTTATGTTTTTCAGCTCTTTGACTATACAGGCAGTTATTTCTGCAGCCCAACACTCAATAATTTCATTTTGTGAGAAAAGACAGAGATAAGTAGCATTTGATAGTGGTTTGTAGCTTTGAAGGAAGGGATCAAATTGCTCTAGGAGTTTCATCAACTCAATCAAAAGTTCCCCTTGTTGTCACTGGTCTCTGCTCCTTCATGTCTTCGAATAGAAAGACCATGCCTTCCTAAAAAGCTGGTGACAGCAACAATAATGCGCAAATATTGACGTCTCTCAATGATGTCACCGATTTTTTAAATGTTGTTCATTATTTCGACAACACTGCCTTCTATTAAACTGGCTTTATAACTCTTCCAAGCAATCATTGATGCCTTTTGTGCTGAACTTGCTTCATGCTATCTTAAACTGTACAGAGCTCGTTTTCAGTTTTAAAAGCTTTTGCTGAGCTTCAATCGTTTATTCTTGTTATATCCTAAGATTTATGTTTTAAATTGATATTTCACCGAGGGTTAAACTTATCCTTAAGTGTATCCCATTCCAAAATCGTCATAAAACGCACAGATAAATTAGTTTTAGATCATCTTTCGCTATAAGCCCTCTGGCTGTTAGCATTACCAGCCTTTGTCCTTACTGCTTAACTCACTGTTCTCATTATAACATCACTAATGGCTAATGTTTCAGATGTGTGTGTACCTCTGAGTGCAGATGAAGAACTGTTATTCACACTTCTGTCGGAACTGGAAGCTGTGGAGAAGCAGATCCAGGATTTACCTGCATTGGCACACCAAAACGGCGAAAGGCGCAAACCAGGACCGGAGCGATGACCGGAGCTTTTAAATGTTTAAATCTTTTCATTCGTCAGCATGTGTGCAGAACCAACCTGTAATTATACAAATCCATCTATTCTTCTTTTTGTAATCTCCTTTAAACAACAACAGTGACACAAAACAGGCTGTTGGGGTGTCGGGAGCTAGAGCTCGAAGCTCCGGGAACAGGTGACCCAGCGCCCGGAAGACCAGGCTCCGGCCAGTCACCTTCCGCCAAATGTATCCATAGAATGGATATTCTTAAGAATGGATAAGTATCAGCTGTTTGCGATCAAGCTTCATCTCCGGAAGAAGTATTACACATTGTTTTAAAATTGCCTTTCTTAAATAATGTGTTTAGCATGTTAGCGGCTGGTGTTTACATGTTCACGGCTAATCCTGAGACTTTACATTGGTCCAAAGACAGGTGTTGCCTAGTAACGTTAGTGGTAAAACGCATCGTGCCCATCGGTTCAGAAGACTTGTGACCGACATAATTTCTGTAAAGCTTATTAATTACAACAAAAGAAAGTTAAAGCAGTGTCTTTCTCCTGAGTTTAGTGTTTTCTCATATGTTCTAAGTGCGACAATACTTAGAGCGGATAGAAACAGAATGCGCATTTGTAAGACAACTAACACCTGGTTGGTGATCTTTACATACCTGTCCGTCATATACAAGTAATCTGAATGCATGTTTTTGCCTATATCCGTGTTTATGTCTGTTAGTAATATGCATGCTCATGATTAATCATCAATTAATTTTTTATTGCAGTTAGTGTATGGTTTTGGTTGGAAAAGGCATTACAGACGTAATTGCGCTTTCCGCTAAATTGCTTGTCTTGATGTCATCCAAAGCACATGTGTAAGCACTCTACCTCCTATTTTGCATACGGGGAGGGGAGCAAAAGCTCATTTGCATTTAAAGAGACACACAAAAACGGCGCGTTTTCCATTGCAGCCACAAATGGTCATGATCAACATCTTGTAATAAAAGATATGTGGTGTATTTTGAGCTGAAACTTGAAAGACACATTCTGGGGTATACCACTGACTATTTTTACATTGTAGAAAACACCTGGGATTTCGGCCCTTTAAACCAAACTTAGACCCCAATGAACTTGGAAGACTGATTTCAAATCTCCCTTAAATACTAGAAAATGTAGTGTCACTCAGTTGTGTTTTTTCTTACAAAATAATGACATACACAAAAATTTCAGTCAGGCTCTAGACCGCATCATAGCACTGAAACTACGCTCGTTAAAATTACAAACGACCTGCTTATAGCATCAGATAAAGGTAACATCTTACTTCTAGTCCTGCTTGACCTTAGTGCTGCGTTCGATACTGTAGGTCATAAAATAGTTTTAGATCGTTCACACAATTATACCGGTATTCAGGGACAGGCACTAAAATGGTTCAGATCTTACTTATCAGACATTTATTCATTTGTCCATTTAAATGGGGAATTATCAAATCTAACGCAAGTAATTATGGATTACCTCAGGGATCGATTTAAGGACCCTTGCTATTCTACATATATTCTTGATACTACATACTATTATTAGAAAACATGGAATTAGCTTCCAATGTTATGCAGATGATACTCAGCTATGTATCTATCTCATCAAGACCAGATGATTTCCTCCAGCTATGCAAATTGGCAGAGTGCATCGAAGATATAAAACATTGGATGACTACAAATATTCTTCTTTTAAACTCTAACAAAACAGAAATATCACTTATCGCACTAAAAACACGTAAACAGAATATCTCGGATTGTAACCTGAAAATTGAAGTTGTTACGCCTACAAATGCAGTTAAAGACCTAGGCGTTATATTAGACACCAACCAGTCATTTAAAAATCATATATCAAATGTCACAAAAACAGAAACCACCTCAGAAATGTTGCCAAATTACAAAATATTTTATGTTTTGCTGATGCAGAAAAGTTTATTCATGCATTTGTGACCTCGAGACTTGACTATAGCTCTACTTATTGGTTGTCCTACATCATCTATAAATAAACTACAATTAGTTCAGAATGCAGCTGCCAGAGTTCTAACCAGGTCAAGAAAATATGATCACATAACCCCAGTTTTATCATCCCTTCACTGGTTACCTATTAAGTATCGTATTGACTTATAAGCTCTTTTAATTACTTATAAAGCCTTAAACGGTTTAGCCCCTACCTACATAACAGAGCTTCTATCACATTACAACCCATCACACTCTCAAAGATCTCAAAACTCCTGACTTTTGATAACACCTAGAATGACTAAATCCACCAAAGGGGGTAGTGCCTTCTCATACGTAGCACCTAAACTCTGGAATAACCTTACCGATACTCTTCGAGGGTCAGACACACTCTCCCAATTTTAAATCTAGATTCAAGACACATCTTTTCAGCCAAGCTTTCACTTAATGCATAGTTTATGAACTGCAGCTACAGTAATTATTCTCTTTCTGCCCCTTCCTCGGGATGCCCATCCTGAGGTTGGGAGACATTCCGCCAGGTGCAGGTGAACGTCATATGCCCATCCCCAACTAGAGATTACACCAGCTATATCTAAATATCCCGTGCCATCCTCCTGCGAGAGCCTGCGGACTGACTGACCGACCATCTCAGCCCCATCTCAGGCAATTCCATCACCACCCAAGAGTAAAGCGACCGTCTGACCATCCCAGCTCAGACAATTCCATCCCCAACCAAGAGCAAAGATGGACTACTTGTCATAATGACAGCAATTTGAAGTTATAGCTGAACTCAGTGACTTTGATTGGAGGTTGCTGGGTGGGTGTTTGTGGGGAGTGGTGGGGGAGGGGGGGGTTGGGCTTGTTGACTGTGGTTTGGGGGTTTCGTTTGTTGGGGCTGTGTGGGTCTGGTTTGGTCTTGTTTGGTCTTGTTTTGTTGTCGATGTAAGACAACAGAGGAATAAAGTTACATTATGCCATTACTATTTTTCCCTGGTTGTTCCTCTGTTGTCTTGTGTCGATCGCAAAATGGGACCGGACTCACAAGCAAGACTTGGGTTTAGTCTTTTAGCCTCTCGGAGGTACTGCTAATTTTTATGGTCCGTGTATATGATAAAGGGGTTTTCAGCGCCCTCCAATGCTAATTTGATGGCTAGGAGCTCTCGATCACCGATGTTGTAGCTGCGTTCTGCCGGGGTCAGCTTGTGGGAGAAGACGCATGGATGGAGTAAAGTCCGATCACCCTGCCGCTGTGATAGCACCACTCCGACTCCTGATGAGGACGCATCTACCTTGACGTTAAAAGGTTTGGAGGGGTCCAGGTGGCAGAGGAGTGGTGCTGAGGAGAACCGTTTCATCAGTTCAAGGGAGACCAGGATAGGGATTTGGGCTTGTCATGAAGCAGATCAGGGAGAGGATGGACTATACTGCTGAAGTTCTTGATGAAACAGAAGAGAAGGTCCCCGAAGAGATGCCATGAAACAGTTTCTCATCAGGGCAGGTATAGAGCAAAAAGTCCAAGCTTGCGTTTTTCATAGCAGGCTCTATATTTAACTTCCTCTTAAACAAAGAGGCACAAACTTAATGCAGCTATTCTATGGAAATGGAATACTTGCAAAGCTCTGTGCTGGATGTACTCGTATGTGCTTGGAGTGATGGAAATGTTCACATGATTTCAGAATGCGGTCCTGCTGAAAGTTGCGTGCCTTGTGGAAAGTCGCGGGCCTCGGCCCTCATGACCAGCCGCATGGCTCGTCGATGTGTGCGAGGCAGCAGAGTCCATTGTTCCTTCTCCGAAAGGGGGAGGTGAGAGGAAAGGTCCAACGATGCGACTTGATGAAGTTTAAAACTGACTGATTCAGGAAGAGAAGAGCAACGGGCGAGAAGACAGGAGACTGTGTCCTTTGTCTGTATTTATCTTTATGAAGTGCATGCCCTCAGAGTTGGAGTCGGCCAATCATAGTTGAGTGGGGGAAGGTGGATTTTACATCCTCCTGGTGAGGTTACTTGTGGAATTAGCTCCTTTGATGTCCTCAGGATCTCCACTGGCTCAGACGTAGTTGCACTGTTTTGCTCTGTGGACAGGTGTCGTCCATGAGGTTGAGATAAATGCCTCGATGACTGTTGGGCCGGGACGGGTCAGTGGCTCCTAGGTTGCCAGCTGGGTTTCCACGGGGCGCCGTCTTTTCAGGTACTCTTCATCAGCTGTCATTTGCAGGTCCAGCTGGTCTAGGCAAATCTGCACCTTCTTCTGGCTCCTCCCGGCTTCCTTCACTCTGGCTGTAGTTGGATGATCTGGTCGTGGTCACCGATGATCCTGGCTGTGCACTTCAGATGAGTTTGTTGGCTCTCTGTAGTTGAAGCTCTGGTTTGGATTGTGGTTCCTTCGCCGGTTTAGGTCTTTGTGGCAAGGGGGCGTGGTTCAGCGATGTCTACAGCTGGAGAGAGAGCTGGGAGACAAGCGGTGAGTAAGTGGGTCAAGTGCAAATGACAAACACCTGTGTCTCATTTCAGTAAGTGGCGTTGGGAAGCATAAAGTCTGCGTGGAAGCAGAGCCAGAGAGAGAGAGAGACACGACTACTACTGGCGACACGAGAACACTGGACGGTTCATGAACGAGTGTGAAGGATTACTAGCCGAGACTACGGATTCTTGTTTAGTTTCTTTTATGTTGAGCGCGAGTGGTGTAACGTTGTGTGAGACGCCAACAACCTAATAAAGCCAGTAGTAGTCAAGCCGACCTCGTCCTCTTCCTTCATTTCCTTGAACCTGTGTTACAGTCTTGCTCTCAGCGCAGTTGCCGTGTGCCACTGTTGGTCCCAGGCAGGAGTCCATCGCAGTGCTTAGCCTGGTCTCTAACTGGTCTGGCATGTGCTGCTTATCTCATATAAACAGTAGAGAGAAGTCTCTGGGAGTAGGGTAAGCACAGACATAAATTCTGTTTCTCAACGCGGTTTACAAAGCGTCTTATTCTCCTTCACGATCGCCGGTAAAACGCCTCAAACTTCAAGCACGACTGCAGGCGAGTCAACCCGAAACACATTACAAAGGCAAGCTCAAACGTTTCTATATGCCTAAAATCCGCTAACATGAGCTGCTGCATAACGTGAAATGCAAAATAAAGTCAGCCAAAAGAAAACCAGTGCTGTCCTCTACTGATTATAGAAGTGATGAATTGAGTCAAACTGTACATTCAAACCAAATATGTAACATGTTTGCATGACTAAAGAAAGCTATTTCTTATTTATTGTTGTCTCAAGCAAAGACAGTGCAGCTCTTTCTTCAAAGAGACATGCCATGAGCCAATAGCCTTTGAGTGTGAGCCCTGTCAGAGCGTTTCATTGGTTGAATATGCCCTACTTAACGAGTCATTTGAGTCTAATGGGATTGAATGAACTGGAACATGTCCTTCATGGTCTAATATTCTGTGTTCCAACAATGCATATCTAGTTACTGAACTTTTCTGAAAAATAAAGGTTTAATTTCATTTAAAGGTGAAGTAAATTATGTCTAAACAGTTGAATCTTTGTATGGAACATTTAATTACACCAAGTAAATGATTTAAACCATTTATATTTTATTAGACTACAATGTTTTTTCATATTCCATCGACTAAAACTAAATTGCATTTTCGTCAAAAGACTATGAATAAAACTAAATCAAGTTTTACTGTCATAATTAACACTGATGTTCAGACAGGTTCAGTCACAGAAATAAAATCACATGAGTCAAGAGAGAGAGAGAGTTTAGGATAGAGAAGGAGGGTTTCCTTGTTCAGGGTTTAACTGGCTCCACACTAAGGTCTATGACGGGGCCCATAGGTAGGGGGCACTATGAAGTCATAGTAAAGTCGGTTAAATCATTAAAAAAATAACTGAAATAATAAAAAAAGGCGATTCGGAGTTAATCGTAAACACCTTAAAGAGTGCAATCTGATTGTTTTGATCAAAGTTCAAATTAATTAAGTTGGTTTAGTTAAAATGGCAGTATAATCAAATACAATTGTAACTTCAAGGGAGAAAATGTAAGAAACCCCAAGGAGAAAGAGTCATTCTAATGGTGAAATGACAAAAATCAAATCATCAAAACAATAACAAAATAATATTAATTATCATTTTAGTTTGAATATAATCATAATAAATATGCTCAAATAACGTAAACTGTGAAATAGCAGAATAATGAAATCATATAATGAAATTAAATCAGACAAATCAAACAAAAGAAGAGACTAGCTGGGACTTCACTCTAGATAGCGTTGCCCAAAAGGGGAAATCAGGCAGAGATGAGACAGGAGAAGTGTTAGACACTTTAAGACAAACTTCCCTCTAGTGTTAGTCGAAGGTAATATGTCTTCTGCCAGACTTCCGGTTCCAAGTACTAAGAGAAATTGTGGGTCTAATGGTCAGGTTTGCTGAACACGGGTACATGGTTTTTCAACCTACACACATAATACTACATTATAACTGATTAATGGGATTTCTTTGCCATCCTGAAAGTTATTTATGTACTTGGTCGGGATTCTTCGCCGACCGTAACATAAAACTAAAAAAACACTTGATCAAGATTTTTTTTGATTCCCCCTTAATTAGTAACGAGGATTTGTTCACCCCAGGGAGCGAGAGCGAGAGCGAGAGAGAAAGCATGGCAAATAATGCATTTCTGAACACCAATCAAAAACAACTTAACGCAGCTATTCTATTTAATCGGATACTTGCAAGCTCTGTGCTGGACCAATATCCATTTGCGTGTGTAGAGATGGAATTGTTCTATAGGTTTCGGAATGCAGTACTGCAAAAATATTCGATAATCGACATTTAACTTGATGAGAGGGCATGCCCACCTGAGTTTGAATCGACCAATCACAGATGAGCAAGGAAGAGGTTATTTGTCCACTCAACAGCTAATTTGCATTTTTATGACCTCCTAGCAACTTCCAGGCACCCCTGGATTTAGGTTTGGCTCTGGTCTTTTGATGATGGTATCAAGAAACTAGGACAAATGTATTGGAGGGGGTTTATGGCTCTTTTAATGATTCCGACCATATGGCTTATGCCAAATTCTCTACAGTGCCGTTGTTGTTTCATAAAATCTCTGGAATAAATAAGGATATTGACTTGTGGAGGAATTCCTGTAATACTTCTTGCATAAAATCTTGGAATATGGCAGGAGCGTTGGCAAGACAATAATGCATCACTAGATACTCATAGTGACCGGTGGGCGTGATGATTTCCACTCTTCTCCTTTTATGCGGATTAAGTTGTAAGCGCTGAGGAGGACCAGCTTGGTGAAGACTGCAGCTCCTTGCAGCTGCTCGAGTGCAGCGGGCACGACACAGATAGTTTTTCGGGAGAACTTTCAATTGAAGTTGAGTGAATGGCTACTTTGGTTCACTTCCGATGAATGTTCGTTAAGGTTGGGAAATAAGTAGGGAAACAGTTCTTACCTCATTTGAGTACTTCTCCAGTTCTACAGCAAATTTCCGGTTGGTGTTTTACCAGCCACGGACGACCGAGGATGACATCAACAGAGGATTGTTTCAGGATGAGAAAGGAAATGGGTTCCTCATGCAACATGCTAACTTGTATCTGTAGTATATTGAGCGAGTAGTATATTGTACGATCTTGCAGCAGCCGTGGGGTTTTCCGATTATGGAATGGGCTTGGTAACGCTAGGGAAGAGTCTTCTTACGGATTCCGAGCTGGAGGCAGAGTCGATGCGAGCTGTTAATGGAAGAGAATTATCAGCAGTAGACATAACTATTTCGATGTATAATGGTTCAGGTGAGACAGATACATTGTGGATACTGGTGGATCACTAGTGCACAAGGAGGACGAATGGGACAGGCTGATAGCAGATGTCCTGGTGCCCCACAATACAGACATAGACCCTGGGCCATTCTCCTCTGCTGCTCCTGAAGAGGGAGATGCGTTGCCTGCAGCTCCATGGGTTCTACTTACATTCCTGGAACAGGTAAAGACTCTGGTGAGTGGAGGATGGGCAGGGTTCGGACTGGGCACATCTGAAGATGTTCTGCGAGTCAATGGATGAGTTGATGAGATTTTCCAAACCAACAGAATCGCTTGTGTTTGCGAGGTGAAGTTGGATTTGTGGGTTCAGTCCATGACAATACGTGGAAATCAGGGCTGGTTCATTCCATTGGCTTGCAGCAGCTAGTGTGCGGAACTGAACCGCATAATCCTGAACAGAGAATAATTTTACAGAATAACTAACCAGACAGATGGTGAGTACAGATAAGTAGGTTTTAAAGAACGCGACTACATCCAAGCTTCCCCTCACTTCAGAATGACAACTAAAACCGTGTATAAAATCCTGCGTCTGGTACACCACCTACAAAACGTGACCTCAAAGGTTAAAAACAACCAACCGATTACATTCAAAAGAATGACCAATTATTTAATCGACACTGTTAAACCGGTTGCATCAACAGACAAAACGAAACAACTGTTAAAAGGCAACGCAAAAAACTGGGCCTATACTACACAGTTGATTCTGGAACAACACTATGAGTCATTGATTGAGGAGTCAATCCGTGAGCTAAAAAACGCTGTGACTCATGACGACTGGAAAGCGCCATTTAAAATTGCAAAAAGGTGGGCCTTACGTAATTTTGGAAGGAAATTTAGATCGGAAACTTTCGAACAGACGTTAGCACTCATTACCGCTGAATTCCCACGTCACACAGAACAGAGAAGCCACGGAGCATCTACCCCATGTGTGGAGGTAAAACAAAGACCTCAAATGATCACGACACAAACCCAGACACAAACATCCACGGTCCCGGTCGAAGCAAGTTTGACGAACGACGACTTCTTCGATGGGGACTTTCCTCCTCTACCTCCACCGACAGCAAAACTGTTAACACCGAAAGTCAGTCTTGCCCCAAGAGAGCAAAGAACTAGGGGGCCCAAGAGAACCTCGGCACCTTGCGACAACCTCACTCCAATAGAGAAGATCGACTGGTGCCCTACTCCTTCCTCACGTGTGGTGGTGGAGGAGGAGCAACTGACGGAGCTTCGAGATGGAAACGAGCAACAATCTTCTCAGCCCACGAACATACATGAAGCACAAATACACGCACCAGTCAACACAACACCAATGTCATCGATTGAGGTGGAGCTATCGACTTACTCTGGATCATTTGGAGAGCCAGGAAGCCCACCGACGGAAGATCAAATTTTTCTAGAGGCAGACACAATCATATGCACACCTCAAAGGGGACAACCTTTACATGAAACACAAACCTCACCAGAAATTGATTTGGTGGGACGGACAGGTACACGGGACAAAACTCTCGTCACATCGGATGATCAAACACCACTTACCAAGCCCGTCAGACACATATCGACGAACAAAAAATCATCTGACTGGAGCTGGACAATAAGAAAGAAATTTGTGATAGTGGGTGACTCCAATGTGTCTAGATTTCCTACGGTTAAAGCTTAGGATCTACAAATGGATAGCTATCCAGGCGCTAACTTCAAACATGCAAAAGACCTTGTCGAAAAAGCCACCGTCACCACGAACGTGGAAAAATTGATTCTGTCATTCGGAATCAATAACAGACAACAACGTCTCAAACAAACTGCGATCAAACAACTACAAAGTACCTACAGAGAAGCGAAGATCAAATTTCCAAACACAGAAATCTTTATTCCTGTAATTAATTTCTCCCGGACACTACCGGTCGAGGACCAACTCATCCTTGAAGAATTAAACACCTACATTAAAAAGAAAGTGAAACACATCCCGGCCTTGCCAAAAGAAAAATTCCAGGTAGAACCGGACGGCATACACTGGAAGGCGAACAAAGCCAAAGCCATCCTACAACATTGGCAACAGCATTTAAACTCATAACTTGCCACATTCACACAAATTAACCCGATCTCCACATGATCGTGAACCTCTCGAAAAATTTCACACTCACACCAGCACAAACAACACTCTTACGAAGAGGCTTGACATTCGTTCCTACGTTAAAATTGGCCAGGGACCGAAAGAAAAATTTGATCTACAGACTTATCATCGCAGGCTAAAGCTAAAGGTTTTCTTTGAAGGAAAACGTAAGGAATCTAAAAAATTACCATTCACACACAATTCAGATTGGACACCTTCATTATGCCATCTACCGATCCAGATCAGACACATCATCACAGCAGACAATTATGCTCTGAGGAAATTGAATTGGGGACAAAGAGTGGCACCCAATTTAACCCGAGCAGAGGTCCGGGCCTTACGGGAACTACAAAATAACAAAAACATTGTCATTAAACCCGCTGACAAGGGAAATGCAATTGTGATCTTGGACCGACAACAATATATTTGGGAAGCCGAGAGACAATCAAACAATAAGGAGCATTATGCCAAATTATCCAGACCGATGTATCTGGAAACAAAGGAAGAAATCAGGGACATCGTACAGAATCTTTGGAATCATAAACACATCAATCACAAACAGAGAAATTATTTACTGGGAAGTCACACCCCGAGACTCAGACAGTTCTATAGATTACTATAGATTCCTCGATGACATCTGCGGAATCTGGACGTATTCCAAGTGTAGGTGGTAGGACACTAGGACCCAGGGGACGTCACCTCAGAGCGCTTAATTGCTCAGCTGGCTATTTAGGGAGACGTAGTCAGAGCGACAAGCAAGACTGTCGTTCCAGCATAGCGTGTCGATACAGTGTGGCGAGTGAAAGCACCAGGATTGTGGGTCCAAACTAGTGCTGTTGTCGTTGCTTGAGGTTGGAGATTGGCCAGTGGACATCTGTTGTTTTGGGCAAACCGTTGCAGGTACCAAGTTAGATTATTAAGTGTTATGTTGTGAATGATTGTAAAAGCTTGGTATATTGAATCAGTATCTTCTGTCACAGTAACGCAGTGTGAGATTGTGGTGAAGACGCATGGCGCAAACATTTGTTTGCTATTCAGGGAACGTGGGTAAACCGTTGCAGGTACCAAGTTAGATTATTAAGTGTTATGTTGTGAATTATTATAAACGCTTAGTATATTGAATCAGTATCTTCTGTCACAGTAACGCAGTGTGAGATTGTGGTGAAGACACACGGTGCAAACATCTGTTCGCTACACAGAGAACGTGTCCAGTCACTGTTTTTCCTAATCATTTTTCATAATCATAATCACAGAGGGAGGAGGTTTGTGTTTTACAAATGTATGTTTGTTTTGAGTTCTTTTCATAATTTTAGGTATACTCTGTGGGGTTCTCTTGTTTGAAATATTTATTGGGTAACGTGTAGTTTTCCAAGGAGACAACTGCCTGCAGTGGTGTGCGTGTGAAGTGCAGGGGGGGAGAAAGTGTTGTAAATCACGGATACCATATTTAACTGGTTGTTTTACCTGTGTATTAATTCACTTATTAAGAGTGACGTGTGGTGTGCTTTGAATTCTAACACGTCTCCGGAGGAAAACTCTGTATACACCCGTAACCATTTTGGTGTTTTGATTAAGGGAAGTTTCATAGAGTATTACAGTTGTCTTTTTAAATTGTTTGTGTAATTGAACTATTGTGAAATAAATAAATGTATATTTTTGACACACCAGTTTCCCTCAGCGTCCTTTAATTAGGGTGGCTTGCGTGAAACCAGATATATTTCAGTGAAAGTACTGGTGGCCACACAAGGAACAGTTTCTAGAATTCGCACACCATTTAAAGATCAAAATAAAGCACGTCATCCATGATACTTGGGTGAATTTTTTTGGACGTCATTTCTTTTGAAGGAACACGATTTCAAGAAACAGGACAGCTATTTTAAGGTATATTTTAAACCGACGGACACGCACTCACTCCTACACAGAAAGAGCTATCATCCCCGACATGCGTTCAAGGGAATCGTCAAATCGCAATTACTGAGTGTTAGATATTATTTTCCCTATAGATAAATAAGCCCACATAAATGAACAAATAAGTGAAGCCTATGTGTGGTTTTAAGGCTCACAGAATGGATAGCTGCTAGCTGAGCTGACAGCTGGCTAAAGTGTGGAGGAAGAGGATTTATTTAAAGCTAAACATTCTTTGTCTGACATACTCACTATATAAGTATTTGCCTTCCTTGAAATAAATGAGTTCAAAAGCTGGATGCCTTTGTGTCTAGTTCTTGTGCTCCCAGATCTGCAGAAGAATTCTCACAACATCCAACCTATTTCTGATTTGATTTAAGGGTAATCCAAAACACAGAATAGAAACTTAGTGTTCGAAAGGAACCTGAAGTTTAACACTGATTCTACAAAATCTGTACCAATGAAAAACACTTCATGGGAGCAACGAGGACACTTTTTAAGGCCCTAAGAAGTAGAGGATACTCAAGGACGTTTTTGAGAAAAGCTCTTAAACAATTCTAACAGAAAACTCAAAATGCAAAAAAAGAAGATAAGATCATACCGTTTGTAAATACATTCTCGGAAATGAGTGTCCAACTCAACCTAGAAACTAAAGCAAATTTTCTGAAATTTCTACCTCAAAGACCACAAAATAATTTCCGCATTTAGGAGAAATAAGAATCTCAAGAATCTCTTGGTCAAAAGCAAATTAACCCCAATAAACAAAAAAACTATTACAAAAGGAAGCACGCCTGAATATTTTGAAACCAAAAATTGGATTACCAGTCATTACACGAAGCAGATTTTAAAATTAAAAAGACCCCTTAGTCCTCAGACCTGGAATTGTGTGTATGTCATTTCATGTCACAAATGTGCAAAGCAATATTTGGGACAAACAAAAAATTCCATTCGAATAAGAATGAATCGTCACATACAGAACATCAAAAATAAAGCGGAAAAACACACACACATTGACAAACATTTTATTACACACAATATATCATCCTTGAGAGTCACAGGTTTAGAATCAAACACACATTGGACATTAGAAGACAGATTGAAAATGGAAACAAGATGGATTAACAAATTGGAAACCCGTTTTCCGAAGGGTCTGAACGACCAAAACAAAATACCCGTTAAAATTCTATAACCCACGCTACCAAAATTTGAACCTAAAAAGAGACCCCCTTTAAAATTCTATACCCAACAATTTGGACGCACCCTACCAAAACCCTAAACCTAAATGGAGTTTGCATGAGGAACTCAGTAAGACCTGGAAACGCCCCCTGTTCAGCGCGTGCACGTCAAACTAGTTCCATCGCCCTTTCTTCCCCTCGATGGTGGGGCAGCTAGAGGATATGTCGATGTCCCCCTGGTGGAACGTGCCGTTGTCTACACAATGGTGTTCGGCAACTCAACGCTGCGTCACGGCACGACACAATGTCGAGGACAATCAGCAGCCCTCAACACTCTCAGTCGACGTTGCGCTTCATTATCGCTAGGCAGGTAAGTCAGCAGAGTCTAATTGGAGCATACTCATCCAAGATGTTAACAATAAGAGAATGGTACAAATCATAAATCATAGATGGACAGGTAAGATTTAAAACTTCAGAAACGGCAGAGGAGGCAACAGAGGCAGAGAATATACTGATGTCAACAGCATTTACACGACGATATGAAATAGTAGTATTGTTAGTGCATTTGGCTGGACAGAATAATGTAAAGTCAAAAGTAATAAGCTTGTGGGCAGAGAAAGGAATAACCAAACCACTGATGGAGATATTATTAAAACCAGATGTACAGAGCAGAATAAATGTATGACCATGAGTGTGACCAAGTTGATGTTCTGAATAAAATCGAAGCAGTCCAGTACAGCCATCAGTTGAGTAGCATTAGAGCAGACAGTATCCACATGGATGTTAAAGTCACCAAGTAAGATAACCTTGGATAACACAGCACAAGCTAACGTAAGTAATTGACTGAGTTCTGAGAAGAATTCAGTTTGCTGCTTGGGTGGTCTATAAATCAAAATAATTATGAGGGCACGTTTCAAGGCAACCTTCATAACCATAAACTCAAATGTCATAGTATAATGAAAATCCAGTTTGGTAAGTTCTATGGAGTCACGATAAATGACTGCACGACCACCCCCTTTGCCAGTTGAACGTGGTTTGGACAGATACTTATGTCTGGTTGGTGTAAGCAGATTTAGCTGCAGTTATTCATTTGGTGATTGCCAAGTCTCAGTAAGAAATAACATATCCAGGTTATTGTCAATAATAAGTTAATTTATATAGGAGCCTTTATCAGAGATGGAGCGACAGTTAAGAAGAGCACAGTGTTTCTCCAATATGCAGCCAGCGGGGGTAGCGTTATCCTTGGAATCGATCCGAGTTATGTTGACAAGTGATCGAGGTGTTCGACAGGTTCTTTGAGGACGTTTCACCTTACTCAGGGCCCTGTCACTAGACCAAATGCTCGGAATCACAGTGGACGAGGGTTGATGAATACTGAAAGTCCTTCTAGACGAGCGATGTAAATAACGCGGGGCGTCGTGTAATACCAAGTGAACGGCAGTGCTCATACGTCGCGAAGTCTAGATGCAGGTGCCCTTTAGGCCTATAGCTCACAGGGCATGTATCCAATTTCCATGTTGAGGTTAAGTCCAATAGTGACCAAAATAATGATGAGCCTTAACGCTTTTGACGTGTTGGCAATTGCCATGGGAACGCCAGCCATCAGCAAAACCACGTTAGCCAGAACCACAATCATCCCACCATCTACACAGCTCACTCAGAGGAAGGCTACCCGACCAGACAATAAAACCAATAAACTGACTGACAAGAAGAGTGTTAACTCACCTCACAGACAGTCCAACAGATGGAGGATCGAAGAGGTAGAGGGCTCACAGTAAACCGACGACCGAAAGTTCCCAGCGGCAGCAAAACACGTCGCGTTGAGGCAAGAACAAAAAACAAATCACAAAGTAGTATCCAGGAAGCCACAGAAAGTCACAGCAGAATGACAGAAAGGGAACGTCTTGGCTACCGATGTAACTTCAGTTCCCTGATGGAGGGAACGAGACGTTGTGTCCTTCATGCCACAACGCGTGCCGCCCGCTGCAGCAGTTGTGAGAGGCTCTCAGGCTCGTCTGAACTAAAGGTGAATGAATGCAGCACGCCGTCTCACTTTTATACCCAGATATCCGGGGGCGGAGTCCGGCATGCAAATTTCATTGGCAAATTTCATTCGCCTATTCTAAGTAGTCAGAACTTGATAGGTTCTCAAGGACGAACCCCATCTGTCGGTTCGACACAACGTCTCGTTCCCTCCATCAGGGAACTGAGGGAACATCCGTAACCAAGACGTTGTATGATAAAGAGCAAAATAAGCTTCTTGAAGAGGTTTTGCTCATTAATCTACTAATAACGGAATGATCTGAGCTGCTCGATTTATTTTTAATAGTGGATTCAGGTGATGTTAGAGCTCATCTGCGCATCACTAGCGCGAGTCTAAGACATGTTTTTTGGGGGGGGGGCTGCAAATACCAATACAATGACAAGTTTGACAACCTTAGTAAATCGCCTTGTGTGATTAAATATCTCCTCCCATAAAGTTTTTGTCTGAAGAGGAAACTCCTACAAATGCATATGGGCAATTCCATGAAAATGTCAACCTTGCCTTGTAAATATCAAGTTTTTACCAAAGGTTTTTACTATGGTAACAGCACAGATATTAAAATTTGGTGGTTCAAATACCCATGTGAGATCTCTCTTCAAATTTGTAAAGCATTTGTTTTATTTTTAGTGATTGATTTTTCATTGTCAGGTAAGTGGCATTTTCAGGATTGTCCGTTCCATAACGCTACATATTCCTCAAGAATGGACACATGGAAAATAAAATAAAGTAACTATTTTATGTTCTATAAAGAGGCATCCCTTCTCCATCCCTCTGTTTATTTCACAGAAATCCTACAAAAATTGTCGTCTCCCAAGAACCGCGTCCTTTTTTTGTCACATCCATAACGCATGTTTATTTCCCTTTTTTAAAATAGAAAATTTGTTCATGGACTGGCATTTTTTATGTTTAGACTCTATCGACAAGGGTTTAGTAAAATATAAAGAGATGATTCAATTTATTCGTAACAAATTAATTCTCTGAGTATATATTTATGTCACGTCCATAACGCAAAATGTCACGTCCATAACGCTGGAATTGCCCATATGCAGTAAGGTCAGTCGCAAAAATAGCTGTGTCAAGCCCTTTCAGCACTAATTTTCACTGTGTGTCTTTAGGAAATACCAAAAGCAGTGGCGGCTGGTAAATAGGGAGCGCAGGGGAACATACATTCAACATATATTACAAATTACAAAATAATTTTGAAATTAACAGATTTATACGTTCGTCTGGTAGTTGTCTTAGCGTTTATTGAAAGTAAATTGTATTTGGTTAATTTCTGTGATAATACATATATATTCCACGTGTGGGGCGTAGAACAAATTAGTGTTTATGTAGGTACACAAACTTTTGGCAGCAGGTAACCTGAGGCTGCTCTTTAATTGGCTCGTGTCAGAAATTCACCAGGACGCAGCTCTCATGACACACAATACAGAGACTCAAATGCGGGCAACAGCTCAAGTATACTGTATGTGTGCAAAAGTATTTGTAAGTTGGTAATGTAATTTATATTAAGTATATTAAATTTAGTTATTAATTATTGTAAAGACAATGTAACATTAATATTGACCTTGCTTTGTTCTTAAATTGACCGTGTTTTATATTGTGCATAGTTTTAAAGTTATTAAGATGCTAACTTTAGCCTGCTAGCACTGAAATCATGATCCCACCCTCCATGCGATTCGCCGTCCAAAGCCACGCCTGAATGCGCACAAACCAGAAGCTCCCAGGATCAATTCCAATTAAAGCATGTTTCATTCAGCAATAAAATCATGTTACAGTTCAAAGTAAATTACGTTACTTCAATAGCAAAAACCGCTAACTTAAACAACAGCTTTAAAATGGGATTAGAAGGAGCATATGCTGCCTTCACGTGCTCTCGGAACTATCGGAAATATAAGTGTCCGGGGTCAAAATTGCACATGAACGCCCTGTGATGTCGTGTTTCCCACTGGGAAGTTGGGAAATAATTGTTATACCCGAGTTCCCGAGATGGGCGGGCCTTACACAATCAACATGGCGGATAGAAGAAGAATTTCTGCTGTGACAGATATGATTTATTATTTTTTCTGCAACAGCTTCTTTGCCTTGTCTTGTTGTTAAATTAGTACGTATTTACATATATGAATAAACATTTGAAGCATACTGTATGTTTAATACACTTTAAAAAATATCATGTATTTAACCAATTTGGCAAAGTCAGCAAGCTGACAAATAAAACTTTACTGTAGGATGTACAGTTGAAAACTATTACCATATAACATTTTCCCAAGACACATGTAAGCACAGCATCCTCCATTCTTTCCGAAAACAAAGCACATAAACACAACCAGCTCGGAATCATGACATCAGAAGTAGGAATTACCAAATTTCAGAGAGCACGTGAAGGCAGCATTAGTTCCCGTTAGACGCTGGGTAACGATGAAATACATAAAGGTCCACAAACTACATAAGAAACGTATACCCCCGCTGAGGAAGGCTTCTTTTGTCCACATAGCAGACTCCATCCCATTCTAAAAATGTGCTGGAACATGTGTGTGCATTCCGTGAGCGTTTGCATGCTGTTTGGGATTTTGCCAAACACTCGCTTACTTCCTCCCAAGCGCAAATGAAAAGTTGGTACGATCAAAAATCTGTAAGTCGCTCATTTCCAGTTGGTAGTGGAGTTCTTGTCTCGTTGCCTTTGCCTGGTTCAGCACTTCAGGCTACGTTTTCAGGGCCTTTTGTTGTTGAGCAGAAGTTGAGTGACACTGACTATGAAATTAAGACTACAGATAGAAAGAGAAAAACTCGTATGTGTCATATTAATATGCTGAAACCTTATGTGTCTCGTTTTAGCCTTAAGAACTCTTTCGTAACCCCAACGTCGGCAGCAGTGTTGACTGTAAATATGTCACCTTCAGATTACTCCCCTGAAGTCGATAGACTAGGTACCACTTGGTGTTCCATGTGCCCGCTTGCCAAACTCTGAGGCCCTTTTAAGTTTGTCTTCAAAGTTATCTCACTTACCTAGTTCGGCTCAGGATGAACTTGTAAGTTTGGTTAAAAAGTATCCATGTAGATGGCCATGCAGAGTTAACCCAGCAAAACGTGCTTTGACCCAATACTTGGTAGAGAATGGTTTTGCTGTTTCAAGTACTAGCCCATGGTGTTCCCCTTGTTTGTTGGTTCCCAAACCTGATGGCACAGCTCGATTTCGTACTGATTTTAGAAAGATTAATGCCTTCACCAAATCCAAATTATTTCCTCTTCCGAGAATGGAAGACTGTGTGGATAGGGTAGGAAATGCCAAGTTTGTGACAAAGTTAGACTTGCTTAAGGGTTATTGGCAGGTTACGGACGTGCCTCAGAGATTTCGGCTTTTGCCACTCCAGATTTTTCTTTACAATACAAGGTTATGGCTTTTGGTTTAAAAAATGCTCCTGCAACATTGAAATGTCCTATGTACTTTGTGATGTACCTTGTTGTGAAGCATATCTTGATGATGTAGTGTGTTACTCTGATACTTGGGAAAGCACCTTGACACTTTGGACACTGTGTTTAGGCGTCTTCAATCAGTAAACCTTGCACTCAATCTTGCTAAATGTGAATTTGGTTGTACTACAGTCACTTATTTGGGTAAACAAGTTGGTCAGGGAACCGTTCATCCTATTGATGCTAAAGTCCAAGCCATTGATGCTTTCCAGGTTCCTCTAACAAAATGTGAACTTAGTCGATTTCTTGGGATGGCTGGATATTATAGGAGTTTTTGCAAGAACTTTTCAGATGTCGCAAAACCCCTAACAGATCTCCTGCGAGGCCCAGTGTCTTTTAAATGGGATTCGATGTGTCAGTTCACCTTTGATAGCCTCAAAACTTTGTTGTATTGTTCTCATGTGTTAGCAGCTCCGGACTTCTCGAAACCATTTAAACTGGAGGTGAATGCGAGTGGGACTGGTGCTGTCTTATTACAAGAGGATGATCATGGAATCAACCGCCCAGTCTGCTTCTATTCAAAGAAGTTAAATCGTCACCGGGTTAACTATAGCACTATAGAAAAAGAGGTCCTTGCCCTTTTGCTAGCCTTACAGCAATTTGAGGTTTATCTTGGTTCTAGTTCACTGCCCATTGTTGTTTATAATGACCATAACCCACTTGTTTTTCTTCTCCGATAATGTTTGTTGTTTTGGCGTTTTCGGAGTCTGAAAGTTGTGCCCATTCTATTTGTTTTCAATAAACATTTGTCATGATGAATTACGGCCCTAGACGGACCGTAACAGAATTGGGGGCTCATCTTATAAAATATTTTGTGCTTTTTCATTGACTTTTGCAACGAGTTTTATGCTCTATCTTCGTAGTTTTCGTGGCATGTTTTTTTTTGACTGGCGGTTTGGGAGTGTGGGAGGAGTTCCAGTTATGTCGTCTAAATTTGAATTGCACAAGTTTACGTGTGCGCCTACACTAGAGAAATTGAATAAGTGTCGTAAGGATGATTGAATATTGTTTGCAGAGTTCTTTGATGTGACCGTGCATCGAGGTGTTGTGAAAGGGGAGATTAAGGACGTGTTGTATATGGAGTGAGTTAAATTGAAGATCTTGCCTGATGAGAGAGAGGCCTCGGGTGTTGCAATTGTTTCAGCGATTTCTGAGGAATTAGATGCTGCTAAAGCAGAATCTAAGCCAGTGAAACCAATTGGGATAGATCCCGTTGATCAGCCTCTG
Organism: Triplophysa siluroides; assembly: GCA_006030095.1. Taxonomy (NCBI): domain Eukaryota; kingdom Metazoa; phylum Chordata; class Actinopteri; order Cypriniformes; family Nemacheilidae; genus Triplophysa; species Triplophysa siluroides. The sequence continues at coordinate 106,230 of VCII01000123.1, read as the reverse complement.
ATACTTAGTTCTCAGTTGGAGATACGGCTTAAAGAACTGGAGCTCGAGTTGAGTCGTCAACAGTATCAGAGCCAGCTTCTCCAAGTACGAGCAATGGAGGTTGAGGCACAAAGAGATATCCGGCTGAAAGAGCTGGAGTTAAAGGCACAGCTACCTCCCGGTCCTCCACCTTCGGGTTTTATGATTAATATAGCAATGGCAATTAATTTCATACATTTAGTAGTCATTGCATAGAAAGTAGAAAATGCATTCAAGAAAAGCAACAGTAAGACAAAACAGTACATAAATAAGGAAGAAAAAAAATATGTAGTGTTTTAATTTATTGAAATAGAAAAAAATATGAAATAGATTGTGTTATAGAATAGAATGCATGGTATCATTTCTATACTCAAGTATACTAAACGTTTTAATCGGTTATATTCGGAGCACTATTAGCTGATTTATGTATGTCAATTTTAAGATGTAAATTTGTGATTGTAGCAGTAAACATGTCTTTGTCATTTGACTGATATATTCATAGCATCAGTAAGGAGGTATGTGTATTAAAATATGATCACATAATTAAATGGGCATATCCATTAAAGTGAAAGAGCACTTCTGCAGAAAACAAAGAAGATATATTTTGAAGTTGGTAACCGAAGAGCAACTACATCCATTCACTTCAATTGTATGGACACAAAACCAATGCAAGTGAATGGGTGCCAGTTAACAACATTCTTCAAAATATCTTCTTTTGTGTCAAGAAAGTCATACAGGCTTGACACAAAAAGAGGCAGAGTAAATGATGATGATATGATGATTTGAATAAATTTTCTTTTTTGGGTGAACTATCACTTTAATGCCAGTGTCAAAGATGTATGTAACGATGTATCAAGAAAACCTTCATATTTGTTTATACCATTGGCCATTTAACCATTCAGTTGTAGATAGACTGGCATCGTATTGTAATCCTACACTCTTGACCGAGGAACGATGCCACAACCGGATGGTGATGTAAAAAGGTTTAATCCCAAAAAAACAGGCAAAATCCAAAAGTATAATCCAGGGTGTAACAGATGACAAGGAAAAATAGGTAACAATGGCACAAAGAACTGACTATGAGTAGAAACAGGATACAAGGGGGTCGAGACTAGACAGTATAACATACAACTAGACCTGACAAAGAACACAAGACAAGGCCGGGTATATATATAGTCCAGGTGATGAAGTTCAGGTGAGGGTCCAATCATGACGGGTGCAAAGGTAATGTAGTTCGATAATGTCAAAAGTCCGGGGAAAGTGAACGGGTACATCTGGGAAGCGGCGATGATGGAGAGGGCGTGGCTGACCGGTGAGGAGAGCTTGTTACGATCCTAAGGTATAGTTCAGTAAACACGCTTAGAAAAGGGGTGGCGTTCACACAGGGCCGGCGCCAAGGGAGGGCACTCGGGGCCAATTCCCCCCACAGGGTTGTTGTGCCCCCCCACATGACACAGTTTAAATTTCATGTACATATCATCAATACATACTGAAAATGATTAATAAAAAGTTTTAACGTTTAAAGAATTTTAAACAAAGTGGAAATGAAAATGGTAGCCTATGTATTTACTTTGTAAAAAAAAGATGAATCTAGTCCGGTTGTTGTGATGATGCGTCATTACGCAGCGTATTAATGTTACTATACGTGTGGAGGGAAGCCGCTAGCAATTAGCTAAGTTACAGATGCTCGATGCTACACAAACGGAAGGCTCAGTTGGTTCAGCTTTGGAAAAGGTAAATTTACAACCGAAGGGAAGGACACAGTTTAAGGAGGTTTAATGTTCGCACGTGGCGCCTTCAGCTTTTTTAAAAGGTACGTGTGTTTCATTTATTTTTAGCAAACCTTGATGCGAATGAGCATTATATCACAGCATGGGTTATAATTGTCAACCTGTTGTTTTTGTTGTGACTGTGTGTGGTAGTATTGTTTAATTTGTGTTATTCTTGTTCACTTGTACGGATAATAGCATCCTGCACGAGTGTGCCCTTGCACAGATATGGTAGTTTTCCTTTTTTTGTATTAATGATGCTGATTGTGTGCCCTCCTGTTAGTCGTGGTCTGGCGCCGACTCTGCTTTCACACTTGAAGTTTAGTTCGGAACGGGGCGCGGTTCGTTTGAAAAATCGCTAATGTGAAAGCTTTCAAGCGAACCCGGGTGCGCACCGGCTACCGAACCCGAGACTACATGAAGGAGGTGGTCTGAATTCGGTTGCTCTCGAACTGTGGCGTGGTTCGCATGAATATGAAAGCAACACAGTCCCGGGTGTGCACTTGATAAGGAAGTAAAGTGACCCGCACATATGTTTGCAAGATGAGTGGGCCATATTTGCTATGTCTTATCTGGGCCACTTTAGGCTCACAGCCACATTAGCCAGAGGTTACTGTGCCAGATCTTTGCCAAAACTGGCCCACATATGTTTTATGATAACGGGCCACATTTTCAACAACATATGTGGGCCAATTTAGGCTCACAGCCACATTATCCAGAACTTACTTTGCCAAATATTTACCAAAACTGGCCCACATATGATTTAAGATGAGTGGACCATATTTGCTATATCTTATCTGGGCCACTTTAGGCTCACAGCAACATTAGCCAGAACTACTCTGCCAAATATTTGCCCAAACTAGCCCACATATGTTTTAAGCTGTTTCTGGTTGGGATCTCAAAGGCCGGTGGCAGTGGTGGGGGAGAGGTTATCGCTCCAGTCCTGGATTGCGCCTTTCGCCGTGTGTGTGCCGGTGCAGGAGTGAAGTTCATTAGGGCCCGTCGTGTTCTCGAAGCCTGGGCTCTGTGCATAGAAACACGCGAAGTAGAAGTAGTAGGAGTATCACAATCACGTCGAAAACTTACATCGGCTTTGCGAGCGTCAGCCCGGGATGTTTCTAATGCCGTTTTACGTTCTCTCTCAGCAAACAGGAAGTGGCGCTCTCAGCAAACAGCGTGCCGAAGTACAGTCTGGAGAGCACACAGACAGAGGAGCAGTACAGGACCACTGGTAGGGCGACGGCGCTTAAACTAACATAACTGACTGGACAGGAACAAAAAGCAATTTTCAGACAAGGTAACTTGACTGGACTAAAGCTACATATTTACTTGACAAAACAATTACTCAGGACTCGACTGGACTTGACAAGAGAGGAATATTGAATCGAAAATATAATACGAAAAATTACGAAATTTATACGAAAACAGATTATTAAAATAGACTGGAAAAATACTGCTGACAGTCCTAGCTACAGGTGTGGAGAATAAACCGCCAAACAGATAAATAGGTAAAAAAGGTAAAAAGGTAGCAGGAAACACGCAAAAAAGACAAGACAAAAAAAGTTGTCACAGAGATTGTGAGAGTCAACTCTATTTGCCACATAAATAATTGTTTAAATGCTCACTCAATGTGTTTGGGTTCATTCACTTTGGCATTTGGGCCTGTTGCCTCAGATCCAACAAGTTGTCAACTCATCTCTGCAAAATCTCATTAGTCTCTCAAATCTCCTTGAAGCACAATGACAGTGATTTAAGTCACCTGCCAAAACACCGGTGCAAGCCCAAGGGGATTAGAATGTCCTGCAGAGGCTTAAGCCTTTGAGCCCTTTTTCACCCATACTGTACCATGCTCTAACGCAAGGGCCTTCATTGAAAGAACATCCCTTAGAGACTGTATGATTCTATGCACTGTAAATTAACATAATCTTCCTCTGTATATAGGGATCAATGGTATTACTTCTTTAAGAAGACATGGAGATGACAATAAGTAATTCGCCATTAAGTACAACTTTGATTTGTTATCGGTTGCTTATTTGCCAAACCATTCAAAAAGAAAATCCTTTATATTGTTAAGGATTGTTATCATAAGCCAACAAACCCTTTGAGCATCTTAGAATTTAGGCTTCTCCTACACCTCACATTACATCGTGTCCATTAGCAATATGTGATAAATAATCTAGTAATAATTCATAGACGTCCCAAAAAGTATAGCTTTGCACCTTTTAAATGTTTTAAATAATATAATGAATTTAGGAATTGCTGGTGGTAATAGCTTAGAAGTGCAATACAAATATTTCAATAAATGCTAACCTAAAAATATTTTATAAGTCAAAATTCTGTGTTGTGGGGTTTGCCCCATTGCTGTGGTGGCATTTTTGAATGTGCACTGAACATTGCTATTTCACTCCACAAGACGATCACAGATATGTGCATCAGAATCACTGCTCTCGAAATGACATTGGTATACGTAAAAAAAGAGGGTTTCACAATTAAAGTAATCTTAGAAGACTAGTTGAAGGCAACTTTAGCCTGCTAACTTTAAAATCATATGATCCCACCTCCCTGCAAACTGCCTTCCACAGCCACGAACTTGCCAAAACACATGAATGTGCCTAAACCAGAAGCCAGCGGATTGGTTCAAATACATCATGGCTCACTGAATAAGCGTCATTACTGGGTGCAAGAGAAGCTTTTTATAAAATTATATATTGCGCTATAATTTTTCATTGATGACATACATTTGAGTTTGATTTTCAATATAAACCATTAGAATGAACTGCATTTAAATTACACCATTTGTGCATCTTGAGCAAGCAACAATACTTTTTGTATAACAAAATTTTCAGCAACCTACCCTCATCCCTTAAGCTCCAGCCGAACACCTTAATTCCAGACCACTCATCTAGAGGCCAGTATCGCAGCAGCGACCGCCCCCCAGGGGCCCATGCCTCCATCTACGTTCTACAGCATCAGACATCACTCACTTAATTCAATTCAATTCAAGTTTATTTATATAGCGCTTTTCACAATGTGCATTGTTCCAAAGCAGCTTTACAGGAGCAAATAAGAAAACACAGAGGTAAAACACAGCACAGTGCATAGTGTTTATAGAACAAGCAAGATCATTCTAATAGATAATATCTAATAAATAAATAAATAAATAGATGCAGTCTCCCGGTGAGCAAGCCAACACTGGCCTGCTGTGGCGAGGAGCCAAAACTCCACTGATTGATTGATGGAGAAAAAAACCTCGGGAGAAACCAGGCTCAGCCGGGAGGGCCAGATCCCCTCTGACGTGCCATAGCTGCACTCAGTGACCCCGACCAAGACACTGAGCAAACATCCACGAGGAAAAGGGAGAGCCCACCGCCCGCGACCCAGGTAATCCCACTCGCCGAAACCATGCACGTCCAGCCCGGTCCCACTCCACGATTGACACTAGAAAACAGAGGAACAACCAGGGAAAATAGTAATGGCATATTGGAACATTATTCCTCTGCTGTCTGACATCGACCACAAAACAAGACCAACCAGACCCACTCAGCCCCAACAAATATAAATCCCCCCAACCACAACCAACGAGCCCCCCCACCCCCCACGAACACCGGCCCAGCAACCCCCAATCAGGGCCGCTGAATGCAGCTACAACTTTAAACTGCTGACATGTGATGTAGTTTAGCATTAAATACCAAGCGTTGTAACTTTTAGCATTAATGTGACAAGTAGTCCATCTTTGCTCTTGGTTGGGGATAGAATGGTCTGAGCTGGGATGGTCAGATGGCCGCCTTTCTCTTGGGTGGTAATGGAGTTGCCATAGCTCGAGCTGGGATGGTCAGTCAGTCCGCAGCTGGCGTAGTCTCTAGTTTGGGATGGGCATACGATGTCCATCTGGGCCTGGCGGAACTCTCCCTACCTCGGGATGGGCATCCCGAGGCGGAGGCAGAAAGAGAATACTTAGCGTAGCTGCTGTTCAAGAGACCAGCATGACAGCAGCAACCGCCCCACAAGGGCCTGTGCCTCCGTCTATGTTCTGCAGGAGCAGACACCACTCACTTAGTGGCCAGCATTGCAGCAGCGACCGCCCCACAAGGGCCCATGCCTCCATCTAATCTCTGCCACAGCAGTCTCAACTCATCTAGAAGCCAGTATTGCCCCAGCGACCGCCCCCACAGGGGCCCCATGCTTCCATCCTCTCTCTGCCTCAGCCGGCACCCTTCCTCCAGAAACCTCAGCAGTGCCCGCTTCAGTAACAACTGGACTCTCTTCAAGACTCGGCAGCAATGGCTTTCGTACCAAGCAAGGCCAGGTCATCAGCAGCCCTTAACCAGCCTTGTTTTGGGGTGTGCATAAGCATATATCCGGCTGCTGTCCTGCACTAGTTGCATCTCTTGGGTGGAGTGTTCCGGGTTCAGGCTTATGCCGGATTTGGAGCCCTCACCCCGGACGGGGGGGAGTGCTCTGAGCTCGGAGCCCTCTCGCCGGACAGCACGCCAAATACGCTTACCCTTAAACCTACAACATTATCTGCATAGGTGAACTCGTGAAATGATTGCGGTTAAATAGCCCTTCTAACTTATGTAGTAAGTTTTGTCTGTTTATGATGCCCGATCGGGTAAGTGTTGTCCTTTCCTGAGAAAGACTCGAGAGCAACACGAACTGATCACCAGGTTCCTCAGGGGCGCTAGGAGGATGACTCCACCTCGACCGTGCTCCGTACCCTCTTGAGACCTCAATGTGGTCCTAGATGGCCTTTGTATGTGCCCTTTTCGAAACCCTGAGAGATGCCAGTCTTCCTCATTTAATGATGAAGATGGCGCTCTTAGTGGCGCTTGCCTCCATCAAGAGGATAGGGTACCTCCAGGCATTCTCTGTGTCACACGAGTGCCTAGAGTTGTCCCAGGGGATTCTCACACTATCCCAGGGCTACTCAAAGTCCGGACCCCGGTCCGGATCCGGACCCGGACCCTGAGGGAGTTAAATCCGGACCCGCTTGTTTGACTTGTGGCGCCACTGCGCTCAGACCAATCGACGCATGACATCACATGACCGCGAGAGAGAAAGAGACGAGACCCGCCTGCTCTGTAAGCTTTTGAATCGCTCTCGCGATGTCAATTGCTTCCGTGAAATCCAGTAAGCGTATGACGTTTGACGTAATCGAGCGGGTTAATATAACGACACTTCACCGAGGTGCGTGCGCGGTTCTATAGGTGAGGATGTCCGTTACTAAAAAAAGAAAAGTCGAAGAAAACAGAGCTTTTAAAGATGACTGGACAGAGAGGTACGGATTCATTTTGCCCCAATCCAGCACAAAGCTGTTCTGTTTAATTTGTAACGAGACAGTTTGAATTATAAAAAGTGGAAATGTCAAACTGATTGAGAACAGACAGTGCCATTTCTCACATAAGGCTGCTCTGTATTTTGCACCATTTTATTTTTGGCCTATACCTCTTGGTATGTTTTTCCACTTTTGGATTTGTTGTAAAAGTACTTTAAATGCAAAATACTCTATTGTTTTCAAAAAAGTAATGTTAATTCATTACAAAAAGTAATAAGGATGTGTATTAAAAACTAATTTTGAAACAACCAATTATCCGGACCTTTGACACACTTGTGAATTCAGATTTGGACCTTTGAAAGTAGACTTTGAGAAGCCCTGCACTATCCTGAGAGCTGGGCTAGGCTACATGCCCAAGATTCCCACCAATCCCTTTCGGGACCAGGTGGTGAGCCTGCAGGTGTCTCCACATGTAACCTCCCTTTGTGGTAGGATGTGGTCTCTGTAGCACACTCTTTCAGAAGAGAGAGCAGTGCTTCCTAGTGTTCCCTTTCGGTACCGGGCGGCTATCTCACTAAAATAGATAACTACGTCACCGCCCGTGAGGGCCGTCGGTATAAATTTCTCAAAGTATGCTACTAGTTACCGATCCCACTGGAAGATTACGTCTTGCGGTAGCTCTCACTTGTGACTGAAGTGTCGCTCCGCTTGAGCTCGTGATACGACTCAGCGCCGTGGCATGTCGTATAGGACCCCAGTCTCTCTCTCAACACAACGTCGAGAGACCGACTGTCTTCCAGCAACAACGCTTCGCCGGCCCGCCACAGCGACCGGGAGATGTCTCTCAGGTTCCTCCGCCCAAAATGATGATTATACTTTTTTTATACCTTTTATACCCGTATGCACGGGGCGGAGACTGGCGTGCGGGTAGCTTTCACCAAGTTCATTGGCATTTTTTATTCCTCTCGGAGATGATAGGTTCTCAAGATCAAACCCCACTCTGTCTCTCAACACGTCTCATTCCCTCCATCTGTGAACAAAGGTTACAGTCGTAACCGAGAAGTTCTGTTTTCAAAGAAATTATAACCAATTCTTGTGAAATTGAAGAAATGCGTACAGGCATTCATTGACCCATTTCCTGTTACCAAGATCTTTATTCCGGTGGCAGTCCGCCTCAAACTTCCTCCTGCGTACAGGAGAATCCATCAGGTTTCATGTCTCTAAATTAAAACCTGTTTTTCGTTCACCCCTTAATCCGCCTGCTCTGGTTCCTCCAGCGCTGCGCCTCGTAGATGGGGAACCAACGTATTCAGTCAATCGTATTCTGGACTCGAGGCGAAGGGGACGCGGATTTCAGTATTTGGTGGACTGGGAAGGTTATGGTCCGGAGGAGAGAAGTTGGGTTCCTGCCAGGGACATTCTGGATCGATCCCTTATTGATGATTACGATCAACTGGTAAGGTTGGCTGGGAGCTCCAGGGGGAGCTCCTAGGAGAAGGGGTACTGTCACGGTTCCTAGAGTCACTGTCTCATCTTTGCTTGTCTGTGTCGTGTGCTGCGTGAGAGGGTGTGTTGGAGATCGTTATAGGCTGATCAGCCCCAGCTGTGACTCGTTACCGGTCAGAAACCGGAAGAACACTCTTCTCATTGTCAGATCCTCAGATATCCTCTGTGTTCCTGTCCTGCTTCTCGGTCGGTCTCCTGATATATTCTGGGATTTACCTTGGCCTCGGAGGATTCTAATTCTGGATTTGGCTGCCCATTGCATCCCTGCATCTGCTCTTCATCCACGCCACTCACAAACTCTAACCCTGTCAGTGACTTTGTTTATGTCTCAATAAACTATTGTTTATCCGCAATTGACTCCACAATTGAATTGAAAGCCAACAGTTTACAGTAAAATGTTCAATGGTAAGATTCAGAGATGAACATAAATTGGGCAACTTGAACATAGATAATATATGCTTATTAAACATAAATGTATAATGTGCAACAGATGTACATGTTTTTTATGTTAATACAACAGTATCTGTATCAGTATGAAGATATGCTGGAAAAGCTAATGACAGTTTTAACATGCTAGTGTGGAGTGCAATAAATGAGGAGAAAAGAGACGAAAATGCGTTGAGTCAGCTTTACTCTCCACTTTAATATATCACACACTGAACAGCGAGTGATGTCAAAAACAGCCACGCACATCCTAAACCGTAACACATCGACAAACTAAGACCTCCCTCCCTTAAGGGTACAGTACCTTGGTGAATGTCTCCTTCAGTATAACTTGTGGTTCGCCACACTAGACTCCTTTGATGATTTATACCTTGAAGACATGAGGGTGCCAAGAACCTGCCTCTAATTCAGATGCATGCCTAGAAATGTAAAGGGGCAGTGATCCTCCAGGAATTGAGTTTGACACGCCTATGATTAAACAGTGCAGGACATTATTCTTTTAAAAATGCATGTGCCCTCATGATCGTAAATAAGTAACATCTCCTCCTCCTTCTAACGACATCTTCTCTCCATGACATCTCCACCTGAGGACGGGACTATAATGACAACTTTTGTTGTGCCATCTAAACAACAATGATCCCATCAATTTCAAAAATACATAATCAAGCCCCACACTCAATTTTTCTCATTCAAGAAGCCATTACACATTGAAGCTGAAACATTTAAATTATTAGCCCGAAGTCTTAACAACTAGGGCACACTAGTTCAATAATTAAAAGCCACCCAAATTTCACAATAGACTTAAAATTTGAATGACACAATCAAACAAACTGTACACTTCTCCTGACCACAGGGTTTTCTATCTCTATACACTGAAACATTATGATGCTAGCTTTGTCGCCCATCTTTAGACTGCTCTGGTCATGCATTGTGACACATCTCATCATGTACAGCTGACATCGGCCTTTGGAGACTGCTGTGTGACGGTATATGCTGTCATGACATGAAAAATCATCCCTGGCATCCAACAACACAGATCTGCTGACACCTGAAAGTGCACAAAATTTGTCCACATGCAATGGGTTGTCACCAGTTGCTGGGGTGTTTATACAATCCCTTATTTGTTTAATCGAAGGCACAAAGATTTATTTGTTTTGTTTTATGTTAAGGCAATGATCATTTATTTCAATAGATTTCCACAGAACTTCAGGAATCGAGTTACAGTGGATCTGTCACGGCCCAAATGGCAGCATCCGAATGAATAAGAAACCAAGGTTAATTTTCGTGATGGCAGATCTCCACTTTGGCAATGTTTACATATATTTGTGCGTAATCTCTTCCCCGTACACTGCCTCAAGCACGAAATTACCACGTACAGACAGGTGTTTTTCACATGAATGGGTTGCGTTTTGGCTATGTAAGATAATTAAATACATGTATTTAAATTAAAATATGTGCAACATTAGACTTTAATAAAAATTAAACTTTAATAAAATAATATAATTCCTACATTAGTTTAAATACTTTAAGTTGCAAAATGAAAATGAAAATGCATTCCCCAGATTGATTATATAATGTTGTGTACACTGTAAAACGATGCCTATTATAACGTCAATTAGACCTGGGTACACTGGCGGGTGACGCTAGGAGACGATATTGAGCTGCAGGGACTTTCACTCATGTATGAAGAAGTCACACTGCCAGTTGGGAAACACACTTTTGTGAAATGAACTAATTTCTTGTTGTGTTTTTTAATTTTGCAGGTAAGATGAGTGATGTGGCATTGCAGTTTATGTTCACAAAATATTTAGATGCAAATTTGTTTGTTTAATGCGCTTAGGTTTTGAATGGACAATATTGACCACAATTAGCACACCCGCGACTGGCGGAGGCCATGAATTCATCAATTAGGTCGACAGAGAAGAACATCATTTAAATGCAAACAATATTATTTGGGAGAGATAGTTAAGTTATACATGTGGATAAATGTGTTTGTGTTTGTGTTCTGTAATGTTGTTGTTGTCTAATGACTATTCTGATTGCTGGTGGAGAGTTTATCAATGTTTAGTGTTACTAAAAAATGCTTAACAGTACTGATACACAGCTGATGTGTTCATTGAGTATTAGCCGATTGTAATGCTAATGTCAGTGGGTTAAAAAATGTGTAGCAAAAGTGAAAAGCTGAATTGCAAAAAATGTACTTTTACTAAAAATTGTAATAACAGCAGGTAGGCCTACTCAAGCTAACCTGGACTTCACAAGTTCAAAACCATATCCTCCATGTTATCCCACAATCTGACTAACTTTCTGATTATGTCAATTTTTAATGGCCCTCATTAATCAAATGAATGTTGTAACCAGCGTACATCCTACCGAAAAAATCAGCTTACGACAAAAAACTGAGTCAGCACTGATGTTACGGAAGGTGAAGGATGTGGAGGAGGAAGATAGCTCTGAGGTCGCAGAGAGGCAAGCGTCTGTGGTGAGTTTAACTCATCTAGACGACATAAAGCGCCAAGAGTTGCAACACCTGCTAGACCAGTTCCCTGCTTTGTTTCATCAGAGGCCTGGGAGAACAGAGTTAATAAACTACCCCATACACCTTATAGACCCCTCACCATCCAGACAGAGACCTTACCGTTTTCCTGAGGGACTAGTGGAACCTCTGAAGAAGGAAATAGAAATGATGAGAGAATTAAAAGTGATTGAGCCTTTGTCGAGTGAGTAGTGCAGTCCTGTGGTCATAGTCCTGAAGAAGGATGGATCCCTGTGTGTCTACATCGACTTCCGCAAGCTCTACGCCCAATCAAAGTTTGATACCTAACATATGCCGCGAGTGGATGACTTTTGGTAAAGATCGGAAAAGCAATGTACATCACCACATTAAATCTTTGTAAAGGATATTGGCAAGTTCCCCTGGAACCCCCACTTCCAGACCTTGCACCACTTTAAGGACTTCGATGGGACTCTGTCAATTTACCGCATGGAGCACCATCTACGTTTCAGAGGCTAATTGACATAATCTTACAAGGGTGGGAGGAGTGGTCTGCCGCCTATCTTGATGACGTAGCCATACACAGTAACTCCTGGAGGAGCACCGACAACAGCTCAGACAGACCCTAGGGAAAAATAACCGAGGCAGGATTAACGTTGAACATGGCAAAGTGTGAGTGGGCTAGACAAGAAGCCCAGACAAGAAGTGGGCTAGACAAGAAGCTAATTATCTGGGTTAACACCTAGGCAATGGGCATCTATGTCGTCAAGTTGACAAGATGGAAGGCATCCGTCAAAGTCCCAAACCAAAGACAAAAAAAAAGAAGTGAGGTCGTTCCTCTGATTGGTGGGCTGGTACCGATAATTCGTCCCACATTTCACTACTATAGCTGCATCCCTAGCCAACATGCTGAACGCAGAATGTGAGGGGGCATTCCAAAAACTGAAGGGAAAAGGGTTGGCAGCGCCCCTGCCTTCATCTTCAGTCAGGAAGTGCAGGAATTGGTCAACCTCTGGATGCAAGCTATTGACAGGGCCTACGCCAAAGAACCTTATATTACCATATTTTGCACCTTCTGTCGATCAGTTGTCTTATAAATGTTCATTGTCACGTAATCTTGCCTCCCAAGTCTTTCTGGTAGAAATGTAAGCTTCACGCAAGTGTTCTAATATCACGCCACTTACTATGTATAGACCTAACCAATCATCATCTAACCAATCATCATCCAGCACTTGGAGTATATAAGATCGGCACTTACTCTTTGTCTTGAAGCCGCTGATATTCACCCCATCCTCCCCACCACCACCCGGATGGCCCCTGCCTTTACCTTCATAAGCGTCATGAAGCCGCTGATATTCACCCCATCCTCTCCACCACCACCAGGATGGCCCCTGCCTTTATCTTCATAAGCGTCATGGATGTTTACTAGGGAGTAAATAAGGTTGTCAGTTAGTAGCAAAAAGCTGGGGCTTGGTGATTATAAAGGGGCACTGGTGACCAAGTGGTGGGAACTTCTGATAATAGTCACTTCTCATGTTCTGCACATTATGACACACTGGTGTCCCAAAGATATCATACGTGGACCTCTTTGGAGGTCGCCGTACTCTTATTGTCAACTTCATACTGTCCTCTTTCAACGAACTCCCGTCCCTCTCGTTCAGCGGCTGATTCAACCTCCGACGCTACCTGCTTGCCTCCTGTGTCATTCACCCATCTCTGTTCTCCAGGCTCAGGATCAGACTTAACCGGGGCTGGCGGTAAGCAGGGTTCAAGTACTTGCTCAGGAATATGCACAGAAAGTTCAGGTATGCAGTACTCTCTTGACAACACATTGTTCTGTGTCACATTTGGTCGGTCCATCCCTTGGACCATCTGCTGTAACTGCACTCCAATACTATACTTCATCTTCATCACTCTCACTATTTGTCCCTTGCACATACGCTCTACTTTTCTTTCCAGGCTGGCCCTTCTCTACCTTCCCTCTGTGACGTTTGGAGTCTTGTCTCTTAACAATGGTTAAAGGTAAGTGCTCGCAGGGTAAAAGCAAATTCCTGTGTAAGACTCTCAATCTTCCTTTTTCCTGTTATGGTTTCACCTCAAAGACAGGGGCATCTTCCACATCTTTGCGGACAAATATGTGAACCTCATCCTCCCAGTAGTTTCTAAGATAAACCGGAGTCAGTTCTTTTACCAGGACACGATTCCCTGGTTGTAGGTCAGCACATCTTACTTTGTGATCATAGTTCCGCTTATTCCTCTCAGCAGACCTCTTTGCATGCTCCCGATTCATCTCATAAGCCTCTTCCAACCCCTTCTTCCAGCGTTCTACATATTTTCGATGGCTGGTGGACCCTTGCTCATGGCCTTTGACGGAACAACAGATAAAATGGCGTGAAACCAGTGACGTTGGATTTAGTACAGTTGAAGGCGAAAACTAATTTGTTAAGGGCTTCCTTCCAATTGGATTTCTCATTCTCCGTCAGTTTCTTGAGTATTTGTAATATTGTTTGATTAAACCTCTCCACCTGACCGTTTTCTTGTGGAAGGTATGGGGTGGTTCATGCCATGATACCACTGTACTTCCTTAGTTGGTCAAACAACTGGTTTTTGAATTCCCAACCTTGGTCTTGATAGGGCATGGAAGGGAATCCGAACGTCAGAGCGAAATCGTTGAACAGTCTGTCTGCCACTGTTTTGCCTGATTTCGAAGTGGTGGCATAGGCTTGAACAAATCGAGTGGAGTGATCCTTTGCACTTGTCTAGGTGGAGAAAGTCAACTGAGATTAGTTCAAATGGGTAAGTCGTTTCAATGTTCTTTACCGGTGCTCGTGTCTCCCGGCATGGTTTCTTCTGCTTGATGCATGGACATGCTTTCAGTACATATTGCTCAATATCCTTCTGCATTTGCAGCCAGAAGAAACAATATCTGATAAGGCTTGTAGTGAGATCCAACCCTTGGTGGCTCATGTTATCGTGTAGTTCCCTCAGGACGATGCTCTTGAACCTGGCCGGTAACACAAGCTGAGTCCGCTGTGACGTCTTACGGTGCAGAATACTATGCTCGTCCAAATGTAACTTGTCCCACTCTCTTAGGAACACTAGAGACTTCCCTTAGGAACACAGCTGCCTGCCCTCCACTGTTTTGATCCTGGTCGAGACCCAGATTGCAAATGATTGCATCATTCTGATGTCTTCATCATTATCGGATCTCCTCTTTAGACAACGAGTTCAACTCTTCCGTATTTTTCTCTATCACCGTCTCTAGGTCCACAGGCATCCTAAACAACAAGTCAGCATCCACATTCTCCCTCCCTGGCAGGTAGCAAATGGTAAAGTGGTAGTCAGCTAGTTCACCGACCCAGCGACAACCGGTGGCATTTAATTTTGCGGTCGAGAGTACATAAGTCAAGGGATTGTTGTCGCCATACACCATGAAAGTCAGAGCATATTACAAATAATCCTCTCGGCCCATTTAAGGCCGAGATACTCCAGTTTCCCACTCTGAAGGTGGTAATTCTTCTCAGAAGCTGTCAATGTCCTAGACCCGTAAGCGATCGCCCTCTCCGTCCTGCCGTTGATGAAGGACCACTTCCAGGCCTTTGTTTTGAAGCGTCTGTGTGCAGGATAAATGGTTTTGAGAATTCCGGGAACCCTAACACCGGCGGTTAAACCAAACATTCAATCAGTTTCTCCAAAACTCCTTGGTGGCCCGCTGTCCATTCAATTGGCTGGTTTGATGGCACCACACTTAAAGTTTTTGCTTTTCACTGTCCTTCGTCTTCCTCTTGTTGGACTCTCTCCATCACTAGTTATACTTTTCAAGAGGCTATAGAGGGGACTGGCAATTCTAGAAAAATCCTTTATGTAGCGTCGGTAGTAACTGAGCAAGCCAAAGATCTTATGTAGCTCACCTACAGTTCCTGGTTGCTTGTCCTTCAAAGCTTTCCTGTAGCTCAGTGGTAAGAGCATTGCGTTAACAATGCAAGGTTGTGGGTTCGATCCCAGGGGATTGCAAATACCTATGTATAGGATAATGCAATGTAAGTCGCTTTGGATAAAAGCGTCTGCCAAATGCCTAAATGTAAATGTGAAGCGGTTACAGTGGCAGTGTCAGCTGGGTCCATCCGACAACCTGCTGCAGAGACAATCCTACCCAGGTATCTCATTTAATTTTTGAACACATCACATTTCTGAGGTGTTAGCTTAATACCCATAAGTATGGACTTAATACTGTCCTCACTGCATCCACGTGGTCGTCAAATGTTTTGGTAAAAAACAAGATATCGTCCAAATATGGCACACATGTCTCATCTCTCAGTCCCCCAGACAGGTCTCCATGAACTGCTGGAAGGCAGCTGGCACGTACATAAGGCCGAGCGAAATACAAATCCATTCATATAGACCCTATGGGTTTGTAAATGCTGTCAATGGCCTGCTCTCTGAAGTCATGAAGCATTGATGCTAGGCTTTCCCTTGGTCAAGTAAGGAGAACCAAGAGTTGCCCCCCAGACCATATAGAACGTCCTGCACTCGAGGAATAGGCTGGCGGTCTGGTACGGTCTTCCTATATAGATCCCTCTAGTCTACGCATAGCCTGAGGCTGCCATCCCGTTTCCACATGCACAGAATCGTCAAAGAATAGGAGGAGTTGGACTTGTCTATCCATCCTTGCATGATTAAGTCATTTAAGTAATCCTTCATCTCCTGGTACAAGGGCTTTGGGACTGAATTGCACGTTTGAGACACAGGAGTATTGTCATTTAAGGAAATACTCATTTGTAGTTCTTTTGCACACCCAATATCGTTGTCGGATTTTGAGAAAGCCAGGCACTCCTCTCTCAATATTTGTTTCACTCGTTGTTGTTGCTGTACAGTTAAGTGGCTTATGTCGACGGGTGGGTCCCAAAGGCCGCCTTCCTCAGTCATCCCTAGTTTTACTTCGGCCGTAACCTCGGAAACAGAAGTTTCTTTTGGGAAGATCATCGCTGCATTAAAACGTACTGGTTGCATGATCCCCTACTCCACGCACAATGTCGTGATAAGTCTCATTTTGTATGCTTAAAGTGACAGAAGGATGGGCACCTTTTTTTACCTCCAGGAGGGTGTCAAACAGATTCAGACCCTCAGAATACTCAAATATACTGGCTCAAAGAGTAACACACTGTCATGTCTCACAGGTGGCATCTCGACATTGTATCTGCATGGTCGTTCATTTTGGTATGTTCCCAGGTCTCCTTGCAGCATGCACCGGAAACTCACAAAGATCAGCGGCTAAGGAAAAGGCTCGGGAAAGCATTTAACACAGTATGGTACCGCTGGCCGTTAGGCACCTTGTTTGTGTTGTCCGTATCCTTTTGCTTTATCACCTGCTCGATTACGTTAAAGCCGATGATAGGTTTAGAAATTTGCTGGCCCTTCAGAACAAGCACAGGGAAGACAAATTTCTTTCCCCTTTCAGCAGGGGAGGCCAACTTGAATGTTACCTCAACCCATCCACTATATGGCTTATCAGTGCCTTTGGCGACCACGAGATGTAGACATTCTGTTGTCTCTGTAACTTCAGTAGTATCTGTAGTGAGGAAGGCGGGACGAGAGCCGTCAGACAAGGAGGCGGGGCCAGTGGCGTGAGTGATAAAGGTTATCAGCTGTTTCCGCATTTCTGACGGAGGAGATCGGAAGCATAAAAGGAACGAGCGGCAGAGTATACGTCGAGAGAGGACCGGGCCCGGACACATGTTTGTATTTATCATTTTACTTCCGTGTTATTATCTGTTTATATTTTTTATTAAAGTTTGTTTAAAATGTTCTCCGGTTCCCGCCTCCTTCCTTCCCTACTTTGAACTTTATTACATTGGTGCTGAAACCCGGGAGGAAGGAGAGGCATGCTGTCGAAGAGTCCTCGCCGCCGAGCGGCCTCGTGGTGCTCATGGTGCTGGGGCAGCCGCTGGCGGGCGTCCTCGTCCGCGCTGCCCGAGGTGGTGGTTATGGAGCGAGGATTCGGTTGGGACGGAGAGCTCACTGCCGCGCTCCAGGGCCGTGGTGCGATGGCTGTAGTCAAAGAGGGAGCAGAGGAGTTGTCGCCGTTTGCCGTGTGCTGGAGCCTGCTGCCGTCCGCCGTGAAAAGGGGAGGAGCAGGGAACGGGACACTCGCTGCCGGCTACCCTCAGCCAGAAAGCCATCGCCAACCGCCAGGAGGCCGTCCACCGAAGGTCCAGCACCTCCGCATATCATTGCGAGGAAGAGCCTCTAGGCTGGGCCGAGGACCGAGCAACAGCGTGTCGGGGAACAGGACCAATTTTATTTTATTTTTCCTCTCTCCCCTCTCTCGTCCCTGTGCTTCCGTCTCCGTTCTCTCGTCTCGTCGGTGCATACCCCCAGGGGTTGCGGACGCCGAGACTGGCTCCCCTGGGGGGAGTAAGCACAGTCTCGGTGGTACCCCCCGGCCTGTGAGGGGCGATGGGGGTATGTAGCGAGGAAGGCGGGACGAGACCTAGATCATTTGGGAGTACAGGTCAACCGGGAAAAGAGCTACCTCTCCCCCGTGCAGAGCGTCTTTTTTCTCGGCATGGAACTCGACTCTGTCTCCATGACAGAGCGACTGACTACCCAGCGCGCACAGTCAGGCTGAAATGCTTGAACCTTTTCAAGCGGCAAGTCAGCGGTCCCCCTAAACCTATTTCAGAGGCTCCTGGGGCACATGGCGTCCTCGGCGGGAGTGATCCCTATCGGGTTGATGCACATGAGACCGCTCCAGTACTGGCTACAGAGTCAGGTTCCCTGGAGAGCGTGGCACACCGGCAGCAGGCGTATGGTCAATACGCCTATCTGCCGACGCACCCTGACCCCCTTGTCTTCAATGACCTTTCTGTCGACAAGGGTCCCCTTTGGGAAGGATTCAAGTGACGACAGACGCCTCCCTGCAGGGTTGGGGTGCCGTTGGATGGGCCCCGGCCTGCGTTGGCATATTAGCTGCCTGGAGTTGTTGGCTGTGCTGCTTGCACTGAAGAGGACACAACCTCTCATGCAGCAGAAGCACGTGCTGGTCCGGACAGCACAACTACCATGGCGTATATTACCACCAGGGTGGCATTCGCTCACGACGGTAACCACAACTCGCCTGACGCCTCCTCCTGTAGAGTCAACAGGTGACAAAGTCCCTGCGAGCCGATGCGCTCGCTTTTCAGTCGACGCCTCGCGGAGAGTGACGACCCCCCCCCCCGCGCAGTCCAGCTCATTGGGTGCAGTTCAGGCGGGCAAAGGTATACCTGTTCACCTCCCTGGACACCTCCCATTGCCCGCTATGGTACTCCCTGCCCTAAGCCCTCCTCTGCACGGATGCCCTAGCACACAGCTGGCCGCGGAGCAAGCGGAAGTACGCCTTCCCGCCAGTGAGCCTCATTGCACCCTGTGCAAGGTAAGGGAAGAGGAGCATCAAGTGCTACGAGTTGCGCCGTACGTATTGCAGCTCATCACAAACCAGTCCCTGGAAAGTGTTTGGGACAGCACAACCTGATCCTTAGGTTCCTAAGAAGGTGGAATCCGCCTCGTCCACGCTCCGTACACTCTTGGGACCTCGATGTGGTCCTGGCGGGCCTTTAGAGGTCCCCTTTCAAGCCCCTGGAGACACCACTCTTTCTCATCTCTTGATAAAGACGGCTCTCCTGGTGGCGCTCGCTTCTATCAAGAGGGTAGGGGACAAACAAGCATTCTCTGTGTCCACTGATTGCCTTGAGCTCGGGCCTGGACACTCTCACATTATCCTGAGACCCCGGCCGGGCTACGTGCCCAAAGCACCCACCACTCCCCTTCGGGACCAGGTGGTGAACCTGCAGGCGCTCCCCACCGAGGAGGAAGACCCAACCCCATCCGATTGTGTCCAGTACACGCGTTGCACCTCTACTTGGATCCCACACAGAGCTTTAGGAGCTCTGAACAGATCTCTGTCTGTTCTGGAGATCAGCAAAGGGAAGGACTGTCTCCAAACAAAGTTTGGGCGCACAGGATCATGGACGCCGTCGCGATCCTGGGCCGCTGACAGTGAGGGCACGCTCCACCGGGTTGTAGCCTCCTCCTGTGCACTGGCTCAGGGCGCCTCTCTGGCAGATATCTGCAGAGCTGCGGGTTGTACCTTCACGAGGTTCTACAGCCTCCGAGTGGAACCGATGTAAGCCCGAGTCTTGCCAACAGTTGAGACCGGCGGTCGGTTTTGGCGTACGCCCCCAAAAATGCCCCCCCCCTCCTAGGTGGGTCAGTGTGCTATTTCCGCCACCCCACATCCCTCACTAAGCACCTCCTGCGGGCGGGCTGGGCAGAGCAGCCCTGCCTCCTTAGGCCGGATATCAGATGAGTTATCTAGCGTATAGCTCTAACCAGACCTAGTGCTCCAGAAGTAGTAACCCCTCAGCAGGTTGGTTCCGTCTGATATATCCTCATGATTGGTTCCCACCTTGGTAACCCATGACCTTCCCTAGGTGGACCTCCACCTTGCGGCACCTCTTTCAGTCCGCACATTCCTCCCATGAGTTTCTCCCCTGATGGCAAGACCATGTTGGTGTCTCTTCTAAACTCCTCCCTACGGTAGGAAGTGGTCCCTGTAGTGTGTTTCCTCTGTGAGGAAATAGCGCTTCCCCAGTGGCCCTTACGGTGCCAGGCGGCTTCTCACTGTTAGAGAAACAAGGCCTCCGCCTGTGACGGCCGGTGGCAGGGGCTTCCTACCTTTCCAAAGCTCTGGGACCTCCTACCTATCCACTGGACAATTACAATTTCACGCTAGCGCTCATGTCTGTCATTCCCAGGCCAGTCAGCATCGCTTCGCTAGAGATTGTGACGCGGCACAGTGCTGTGGCGTTTTCCATAGGAACCCCATCTGTTGGTTCGACAGAACGTCGAGAGACCGACAGAAAGGAAACGTCCTGGTTACGGATGTAACCTCTGTTCCCTGATGTATGGTACGAGACGTTGTGTCTTGATTACAAAAAAACGCGTACTGCCCGCTGCAGCAGTCAAGAGATGCTCTCAGGCTCCTCAGCCCAAAGGTGAATGAATGCAGCACGTCGTCTCCCTTTTATACCCGGATATCCGTGGTGGAGTCCGGCACACAAATTTAATTAGCCAATTTCATTGGCCTTTTCAAAACTAGTCAGAAGATGATAGGTTCTCAAGTCATACCCCATCTGTCGGTTTGACACAACGTCTCGTTCCCTTCAACAGGGAACAGAGGTTACATGTACATCCGTAACCAAGACGTTTTCTGTCATTATCTCCGTCACTCGGGTTCCCGTGTCCTGCCTGTGTGTGTTCTGTTTTGTTTCGAGCTCGTGGCGCCTCTGTTTTGACAGCTCGCCATGTGCTCGGTGTCTGCGTCACTCACCCCACCCCCGTCTCTCTTTTGGTATTCCTCCACTCACCGTATTCGCACCCTTTCACCTGTAGCATATTCCCCTTGATTAGTGCCCGTTCATCTATTATCTCTCCCGCCTGTTGTCACTCATCCTTAGTTAGCTTTTCTATTTATCTCGCTTTGTGATCCTGTCCTGTCTCAGACCGTGCTTGTTGTTTTGCCAGCTCTGACTACCCAGTTCTAGCATTGTACGTACCGGTATTTTTTAAGTAAGACCTCAGGGACCTGTGGCAACTTAAAAGTAGATAAAATGTCACCGTGACACGTTTGTCCGTTCACTCATAGAAAGCAATGTGTGTGGCATGTAAACACGCGACGGGATTGTCCTGTGTAATGTTACTTTCACTTAGAGAAAATGCAATGCGTTTGTCTTGAGTACCTTCACTTATAGAAAACTGTGTGTATGGTTTGTAAACACGCGACGGGTTTGTCATGCTTACATGGATTCCCGCCACCCTCCCGTTTTGTTATTTCACCCGTGAATCCCTGTGACGCGATCGCAGGTCTCACTCCCGAAAGCTGAAACTTCACAGACACATTCTGTGGACCCCTATGATCTATATCACATTTGTGTAAAAGTAGAAAAAAAACTCCCCTTTAAGTTTAAATTTATAAATAGATAAATGTACCAATAAACAAATACATTTATCATTAAATGAATGAAACAACATAAATAAGACAGAAATCACTCCCCATGAGTGCTCTATGTTAAAACGTGAGACGTCATGGTGTAAAGGACACCTGTAGGGCATCAGACTATCAAAGACGTATCAAAGTCAGACTGATCACCGGTTCGAACCCTGCTCGTAGCAGATTTGGTTAGGAATAAATCAGAAATGAATTGTTTATTACCTTTATCGCTTCATTTCTGCATTTTGACTGTATTTATCAATTTCTTTATTCATGCACTATATTTAGACAATTTATTACGTAATTTATCATCGTCCATAGAAAACTATGCTCTGACACACGATGGCTGATGTTTTTGATGTAATAATGGATTATAAATTTTGATATATCTAATTCAATGTAAAGAAAAATGTTAGAGTTTTAATACAAATGCACAGGGAAATGACAAAATTCATTTGAGAAGATTAATTGAGAACTGACTTTGCAATGTATCAAATTTATTTTCGACAGTTGCTGATGTAGTCATATTAATGGAGACTCCTTTAATTGTAGAACCTGCTACAGTTGTCATAATCTTAAAAAAAAACTTGTTTAACACTTAAGTACACACTACTTGAGGATGAAGGTTTGCTGTGACAGGAAGAGAATGAAACGTTAGGCATACAGTTACATGTCCAATATGTCATGTATTTGATCCCTTTTAAATGAATGTATTTCAAATATATCCATATTCATATTCTTTTTTTTTTTTTACTTTGTTAGCTAAAAGGCCATGGCTTTCCAAATGTTAAAAGAGGTGGAAACTGCCTATCCTGAAAGGCTAATTGTAATTTGGTGAAAGGTCTTTCAATACTGTAAAACTGTAAGAGGAGGCTGAGGATCAAAGAGACATTTTTAAGGAATAGAGTCAGTATGAAAAACTTTAAGTCTAAGTTTTTATTTATGATTTTATGTAAATTGTTTTAAGTTATAATAAGAATTTCAATATGTTAACAGTATGCCATAGGTGATCCCATTGGGGTCATCTAATAAAGCCTTGTAAACCTGCCCGCCTGGGAATCAAACTTACAACCTTTAAATCTTGCTCTCTAACCTAGGCCACAACTATCGTTTACCCAATGCATTAAATATTGCCTAATAAGTCGACAAATAGTAATGATAAAAAAAAGTAATGATATGAAATTGCTCAATAAATTGTTCTGCAGTTAAAGTACTTCACTATTAACATCCTTTAACTGTTGAAAACTGTTTTAATAAACCTAATTGAAAGTATATATGAAGAGTTTGGTTCCAAAATGAGATAACTCGGTTTACATTTTTTTTCAAAAATAATGTTTTTTTATTATGTTATCATGTTTTTACGGTGTTTTATTGTGTTAGTTATCTGTATTTCTTTTAGACATTATGGCTTAAATCAAAACAAACCAACTGCAGTTTGATTGATATTAATTGGAATGCACAATAGAAAAACTGGAAACTGTGTTATCTCATTTTTTTTACTCTTCATATACAATATTCAATATAAATACATTAAACCTTAAATTAGTTTAATAACATTTTTTTTTTTTAAACCATTTAATTTTATAAGGTTAAATAATAAAGTTAATTATATAATTAGTTGTGAATGCTGAATTGTGATGAGCGAAACTGGAAATGTAATTGTAACATTATAATATTATACGTAATCTGTGCTTCCATGCCCACTTGACGCTCATCAAAAGCACACACATGCGCAGACAACCCCTGAAACTCAGTAACATTTCCCTTGAAATGAACTAAGCCTGGAAAATAACCTGCTTCGGAGCAGGTTATCTTCAGAGAGTGAGTTGCTATGATTACTTACATACCCTGAAAGTTCAAGTTTCAAGTTTATTTTATTTATATAGCGCTTTTCACTATATGCATTGTTCCAAAGCAGCTTTACAGGAGCAAATAAGAAAACACAGAGGTAAAACACAGCACAGTGCATGGCGTTTATAGAACAAGCAAGATCATTCTAATAGATAATATCTAATAAATAAATAAATAGATGCAGTCTCCCGGTGAGCAAGCCAACACTGCCCTGCTGTGAAAAAGTTATCACCTTTTTCGGAACCAAAAAGTTGAGGTTATCAGCTCACTAACCCTTAAAATTATCCAGGTATATCACATAACCAGGGGCCCGTTTCAATAAGGAGGTTCAACCAACACTGAGTTAAAATGTGACCTCTGAGTTGATTTACACCGAGAACTTTGAGTTTTTGGTTTCAGAAGAGCTGATTTAACATGAATGTACCAATAAACAAACATTAATCAGTAAATGAATGAATAAATGATTGAAACAACAGAAATAAAGCAGAAATAATAAAAAATGTCTCATGTTCTCACTCCTCATCAGTGCTCTAGTGATGAGTGTGAGATTTCATGGTGTATAGGACACTTTTCGAACCCTGCTCTGAGCAGTTTTGGGTAGGAATGGCAGCATATCTAAATGAATAATTAATTAAAATAATGTAATACATGGCTGATGTTATTGATGTAAGGAGGGATGAGATATATTTAGATTAATCTAATTCACTGTACAGGAAAATGGTACAGTTTTAATAAAAATGCACAGGGAAATGACAAAATTCCACTCGGGTCCTAAATTGCTCTCCTGAAATCAAATTACATCATTATGAATTATTGCAGCCTGTTTGCGTACAGGATCCTCTATAAAAGCACAAATTACATTTTAGTCACTGAGATGGTCTCTGTGTGTGCCCTGAATGATTGTATTAATGAATGAATGAATGAGGTACACCACTTGCGCTTTAAAGATGACTGAAAGAAACTCTGGGTTTATCAAAGAAAACCTGCTGCCGACCAGGTAAGGTTCATAGAGTAAGTAACTATGGTTACTGACTCGGAGTATAAATTACCTCTCTTTTAAAAATGGGCTTGAGTTAACCCGCTTTCTCAGGTTTGAAATACCTCGCATTCTGAAACGGAAAACCCAGTTTCCCTCATTTCAGGGTAATATACTCAGTGTCTTCACTAAACGTCCTTTCTGAAACGGGCCCCAGCCTTCTTGAATACCCCCCTGTGCCCGTATTGCCTGTGTTCATTCATTTTCCATAGTTGTAATTAGTTTCTCTTGATTATGTTTCCCTGTTTAATTAAGCCCTGTGTTCTCCTCAATTCCTTGTCAGGTATTGTTTATGTTACGTAATAAGTGTGATTTCTGTCATGCTCCTTGGATGTTGTGGATTATTATTAAATTAATTTGTTGTTGTACTCCCGTGTCGTGCAAATTAGTCCTCAGTACACCCGTGACAGTCAACGGTAATTTATTTTTATCTGACTGCCTGATACAGTTTATTACTTTGTTTATTAATATTCTTTCTTAACTTTATACCTTACAGTTGTGTGAAAGTAAACACATATTTTAGTATTGTTCGATCAATTTGGCGCATTTAAACGAACGGATAACGGATGCTGTTTAGTTGCATCGGCCCTCCACCATTTCTGTCAAATAGGGGGGGGGGTTCGGGTGTCGTATGTAACGTGTCATTGCGTTACATGCATACGTGTCCGTCTTGCTAATGCCTTCGCGTTGTGTGCATTCGCGCTATTAACGTCCGTCTGGCCGGCCCAAGAGTCCATTCCGGCCCCATACGTTAGCGGCCCATCGGGGAAAGTCCCGATACTCCAGATGGCCAGTCCTTACCTGGTCACAGCCGTAGGCCGTCGGTTGGACTGCCGTTCTGGAATTTGACAGAATGTCCTACTGGTCAGTCCGCCCCTGGTCCGTTCCATTTACATCTTCAGGAGGTAATCACCACGTCCCGGCAATGTCCAACGTTACGTCGTCACGACATACAGTATATGGGAATCGAGGAACATTATTTGGTACGTCGTGGCAACAAATATGGTCCGGTTGTCACAACATAACTGTAAGCTGGAAACGTACCCCTTGCTTTTATTATATTGATTATTGTAGTTTTTAATGTTTTACTTTTTATTGTGTATCAATTGTTGTAAATGATCTAACCCTAAGTAGCATAAAATCTCATCAAAGTTTTGACTCCAAAGCACCTGTTAACCTTGTAATTTCAAACAATTAAATGTTCATATTGTTAAGCTAGAAAAGAAAATACTTTATTAATGGCATTGTGGCAAACCACAAGTTTACTGAAGAGACATTCACCAAGGTACTGTACCTTTAAGAGAGGGAGGGGTGATAGGGAGTTGTTGTGTTCCGGTGGTTGATGTGCGTGTGTGTTTTGTCCTCACTTGCTGTTCAGAGTGGATTTATTAAAGTGGAGCGTAAAGCTGTCTCGACGCATCTTCGTCTCTTGTCTCCTTATTTATTACTCCACAGCATGAAAATAAGAAATCGCTTTGGAATCTATTTTTACATTTGTTACACTTAACGAAAAAAAAATACTTCTATTTGTCATTATTCCTTTACAGTTATCAAAAGGGTAAAGCGTACAAGGACCTTCACCTTCATGAAGAGAGACTTGTCGTGACATTTGATCGCTCAACCGCTAATGTCCATGTTGGTAAATGCTTAGTTTTGCGTGGAAACAAGCATACGCACAGTTTTCTGGCGTACGATCATTTGATAAATGAGGGTCAATGTGTGGGACAAAAAACACTGTAATCTGGATTAATATCTGATATGGTTTGACAAACAGACAAGCCATATCAAGTGCATGTACCTGTACATGTGATTTTCAAATCTCCCCAAATCAGAGAACATCTCTACAGTTCTTCATAAGGGACCTCGAAGTGTGAATCTCTTATTATAGTAACCCTAAACTCTCTCTCTCTTCCCTCTGGGATCAAAACAGCACTTATTAATGCACAATTATATGGATTCAGTGCTAAAATGATTTCTCCTCCACATGTCAGGCATTCTTCGTTAGCATAACCCTTAAGGACACCCAAGCCTACAGTATCACCATAATGTTTTAAACAAGCATGCACACAGGGTTACAAAAGAACAAGTAGACATAACATAGGGTTTAGGAGTTCATTATTTCACTTTATGATCACATAAAGGCATCGATGTCACTATTTGTTCTTCCACCCTAAGCCAGATATATTTCTGCAGAAATGTTTGCTCCAATTTTATTTCGTTATTTTCCCCTCCCTGGTGAGCCCATTAGGGGATTTAAGGCTGTGCTGGTATATTCAAATCAGAGTGCATCATTCAGGCTTGTTTTTTTAATCATCCAAGGTTCAGACTCAGGGTGGATTATGAGATTTATGGTCTCTTCTCTCTGCATTGTTATCAGGTGAACCAGGCAAACATCTGCAACCATGCATCCTTGTGTGAACTCAACTTTCTAGAGTGCTCTGCCAGGAAAACAGTGGAAGTTTTGCATTTCAACTTAGATAAATGCCTACTCAGCAAAGCTTACTATGCACCAGTGGACATGCACCATTGCTGTTATTTAATAAACTTTTGTTTACCAGACACACAGTTAACCCACACTGAAAGTATATACTACAATTAAACATCTTACTTTATTTTTTTATATTTTGCAAAACAACTTACCTCTTGTTGAGGTTAAAGTAACCTCTTGTCAACACCTCCAGCTGAACCCTGCCGAGACAAAAATACTTTTGTTTCCGGCACACCCCACAGTGCAACACGATCTCACCATCCAACTTGGCAATACCACAATCACTCATTCCAAAACTGCCAGGAACCTCGGAGTCATATTTGATGACCAGCTGTGTCCTTCAAGGGATACTTCACTCAAAAATGAAAATTCTATCATCATTTACTCACGTTCGTGTTGTTCCAAATCGGTTTACATTTCTTTGTTCTGATGAACACAGAGAGAGATGTTTGGAAGAAAGCTTATAGCCCCTAAAGGTTTTTTTAATGAATGCCATTGATAGTTGTTTGCCATTAGGCTTTCTTCAATTGAAAGTATTACTCACAAAGTACAAACACTTTGTTTGGGGTGGGACAGTTATTACACTAAAAAGAAATGATTCAAGCACGTCTTTCATAAGAAACATTACATTTAGTTGACAATATTAACTAGCTGTTTACTGACATTCGCTCATGACATGTTGATACATTATTATGTCATGACTTTACCCAGGTTGATTGTGATTATAAACTTATCATCTAGTGCATTTAAAGAAGTAAATGAAGAAGTAAATATCAGGATATCAAATATTAGCCTGTTTTTTAATTGAATGAAGCAACCGTAGTGGCGTGTTAAAGGAAAAACAACATAAAATCATTCAAAATATCAAGTTATCAAGATCACAATGTTGGTAATTTAGTAGATTCATGCAATAGTCACACACTCCACTGTTTATGTGATTGCCCCACTCTCAATAAAATGGACCACCACTAATCCAGCAGTGTGACAGATGCTATATCAAAAGTAGTAAACGTGTGATAAAATTGTACGTGTTAATTCATGTGAAATATTACAAAAGTACTCATTATAAGTTATCAGAAAAACTCATTTTTCTTTATTTAAGGGTAGATTTGGTAAGTTTTACTTCCAGGTGTTAATTAATACATCAACTAACAAACATGTACTAACAAGTAGTTAACCTGGGCAGTATTAACACATGAATCCTCATGACTCCAGTATTAGCTAAGATTAGCCCTTTATTCATTCTTGATTACTTCATTTCTTCATTCATCATTAGTTCATGTGAAAGTAAGTATTAATTTAGATATTAGTACATGATTATTCATGGACCCTTATTGTAAAGTTTAACCAAAAAAACTACTGAAAACCTATCTCTTCTGTGAATTCTTGACTAAACACCAACTCTCTCTTTCTTTTCCTCAGGTATTGTTCTGGATTTTGTGGAAACTAGTAACTTGGTATTAGCACTTATTGTATTATTGCCCCTGTATGAAAAATCGCTTAATTGCTCACTGAATTTTCTGTAAGTCGCCTCGGATAAAACCGTCTGCTAAATGTAAATGATATAGTCATATTGGGGTAACAAAACAAAATTATATAATAGTTCCCCTGTGGTAAAAATCAAGTTTTTAAAGCGGAGGTAACACATGCAGATTAGATTAGTATTGCATTCTTCATATCTTTGAAGAGTATTTACTTTGATCACATTTATAAAAGACAGATACAGCTGTACGATTATTTCCGAAAACAGTCCAGCTCATGGAGGCATGCAGTTGGCAGAACTAAAGCACAAGCACACAATACACCATTGCATTATCCCCAACTGTTGATTCACTATAAGTGTGTGTTGTTTACATTATGCACGTATGCAGCGACTGCCAACTAAACATAGATATTTGACTCAGTTTAATTTACCGTGTGCAGTTCATGTCCGGCATATTTTAGCGCTGGGACCGCTCCATCTATCAATTTCAAACTATCTGCAAATCCAGCGTTATAAACACAGTTTTTATAACATTCATCACTGAAATGCCAGGAACAATCAAACAGCTGAACTTCCGTAACCCAAACGAAGCACATTGATGGCCATGCTCTTTGTCTCGCTGGTTGACGTGTGCTTTTTCGGAAGAATTTTCCAATAAGGGACTAAGAACCCTTGTTACGTAGTGGAAATTTATGTTATAAAAACTTTCCGAAACCTATATGGACCCTGGGGGAGTGTATCAAACACAAAAATACTACGTCATACGTCTAACTCGTTTTTTGAATAGTTGACCATGTCAAGCATGAGAAGCCAGCATGTTAAACAGTGTAAAGAAGTCAGAATGAATGAAATAGCATTTTACATCTCCTTTAATGTTGTGTATACGTCTATGTGGTGTTTTTAATATACTTTTAAACTAACCGTGCACAGATGAATCATTTAAAACTATTGCTGAGTATTTTCCCCATAAAACTGCAGTTTACTAAAGACAAATTTAAAAAAGGTGAATTGAAATTGCCTGAGAGAGCCTTGCCTTGCCTAACAAATATAGCTAAACCTGTACACACACCTGGCAGCTATATGTGACAGTTTGAACAGCTTCTTCGAGTCATTCATGTTGCACTGTGTGCTCACAACCAATTAATTTCTTCCATTTTGATCTAAGGAATATCTAGTAAATTGTATTTATCTTAACAATTCCAAATTTAACTTAACAACCATAAAGAATTTCCCCACAACTAAAGAAGTTGGACTGAAAGATTAATCACTGATCAATTACAATACACATATATTTACTGTTTTCAATCATACTGTCCATGAAAACCTTTATGCATTAAAGCACAACAGGAGCGTAACATAATATATTTCTGATGACCTTTTGTTTGATGGATGGAATAAATAGGAATAAATATAAATTTTTGTCCAAATTCACCTGATACTAAGAAATGAATTACTATTGATGATACCATTGGATGAAAAGCTAAACAGTTTTTATTTTGAGTAGCCCTTTGGATTTAAGAGGAAAAGGGTATCAAAAAGGTGTCGATTGAAATATGTTTTAACATGAAAAACTGCCCTCTACCCATAATTCCACATCCTGATGAAAACAATTTTAGTGGTGAAAATGAAGACCTAGAAAAAGCGATTAGTGGATAGAGAGAGATCAAAAATCATCATTGTTACTCAGTTATCTTCCAGGCAAACATTGTGTTAGGGAGGGGGGAAATGATGAAATCCAATTTGGTAAGAAGAAAACTGAGAGTAGAGAGAGAGAGAGAGAGAGCGAGAGAGAGCTTGAGAGAGAGAGAGAGACAGAGCAAGAGAGAGAGAGCGAGAGAGAGAGAGCGAGAGAGAGCGAGAGAGCAATTTACGCCAGATGTTGGTTATTGTTAGAAGTAGGACAGGAAAGTGTATGTTTGTTTGTTCTCTTCTTATATGGGTGTTGAAAACTCATCAGGTCCTGACACATCAGATTAGATTCCCCACCCCTCAGACGGGGAATCGGGGACGTCCCGGTCCACGTGTCTCATTCAGGGAGAATGGGCATATGCAGCTGATCCTGATCTGATGGTTTTATCTCTGGTATGTTATACAATCTGCATGCAATATTATACACTCTATTTAGCCACATTGGGCCTCACTATTTAGATGCATACAGTAATAGTAGCTTACCATTATAAAATAATTGTATTTTACTATTTACAAACTATTAAAAGATCTTTAATAAACTATAGGCAGTCTGCACGCTGCATGGCGACAACTCATAGAAATCAACCTGACACATACAATTTGTGGACATTGAATCCACAATCTCAAATAAAGAAAAATATAATTGTTTTACTGCTGGCCTGCATGCAAAACTCCAAACCCTCTTTCAGGGTTGACTCTGATGAAGTCCCACATGAGGGTATTAATATCCAAGCTATCCAGTACAAAAAGTCTGAAATTAGCTTTTTCACCATTTGGACAACAAGACTGCTCCTGACTCTTGACCTTCACTAACGAATGCCATGCAGGCCCGGATTAAGAATTCAGGGGCCCCTGGGCACAAGTGTCTTGTAGACCCCCCCAAACGCACGAGACAGATTTGAATTGGCCTATAGGGTACCACGTGTAGTGTTATGGTTTTTCTTTCTTTAATTCTGAAGAACGACTCTTGAGTCAAGGTTTTGAAACCAAAAGTATGTTAGACTTTATTGTCACAATTGTGACCTCAAGACTTGACTACTGTAATGCTCTTCTTAGTGGTTGTCCTGCATCTTCAATAAACAAACTACAGTTAGTTCAAAATGCAGCTGCCAGAGTTCTAACCAGGTCAAGAAAATACCATCACATTACCCAAATTTGATCATCCCTTCACTGGTTACCCATTAAGTATCGTATTGATTTTAAAATTCTTTTAATTACTTATAAAGCCTTTAAGGGTTTAGCCCCTACCTACTTAACAGAGCTTCTATCACATTGCAACCCATCACGCTCTCTAAGATCTCAAAACTCAGGATTTTTGATAACACCTAGAATAACTAAATCTACCAAAGGGGGTCGAGCTTTCTCATATGTAGCACCTAAACTCTGGAATAGCCTTCCTGATACTACTCGAGGGTCAGACACACTCAACCAATTTAAATCTAGATTAAAGACACATCTTTTCAGCCAAGCTTTCACTAATGCATAGTAAATGAACAGCAGCTATGCTAATTGTTCTCTTTCTGCCTCCACCTCGGGATGCCCATCCCGAGGTAGGGAGAGATTCCACCAGGTCCAGATGAACGTCATATGCTCATCCCCAACTAGAGATTACGCCAGCTACATCTGAAAATCCTGTGCCATCCTCCTGCGAGAGCCTATGACCATGCCAGCTCAATCTCAGGAACATCCATCCCCAACCAAGAGCAAAGACGGACTACTTGTCACATTGATGCTAAAGTTACAATACTTGGTATTTGATTCTTAACTTACATCAAATGACAGCAGTTTGAAGTTATGGCTGCATTCAGTGGCCCTGATTGGAGGTTGTTGGGTGGGTGTTTGTGGGGAGGCTTGTTGGTTGTGGTTTGGAGGGATTTCATTTGTTGGGGTTGTGTGGGTCTGGTTTGGTCTTGTTTTTTTATTCTCCATTAATCAATCATTGGAGTTTGGGTTCCTCGCCACAGCAGGGCAGTGTTGGCTTGCTCACAGCGAGGCCGCATCCATTTCTCAGATATTATTTATTAGAATGATCTTGCTTGTTTTATTATATAATTAATATAATAATACCTTGCACTGTGCTGTGTTTTACCTTTCTGTGTTTTTCTTATTTACTCCTGTAAAGCTGCTTTGGAACAATGCACATCGTGAAAAGCTCTATATAAATACATTGAATTACCAACCTTTCAAACACAGCTGTGTGCACCTGCCATGCTCGTACTGCGCTGCAGAGTAGCCCACTGCTAACAGACTATCTCCAAACTTTTTCACCTAAACATTTATGTGCTTGTTTTTTTCAACAAAAATATTGTAAACAACATGATCATATACCGACCAAAGTGTTTATTTTATAGCATTATGTGCAATATGCATTATTAACAGGTTTTTCATTCAATATGTGCGAGTTTATTCTGAAATCGTTACGCTAAAAAACGATAAACCTATTTTCAAACTCACATTTTTGTTCATCATATTCGTGAAAAATCATTATACCGTGCCTTTTGTACTGCAGTTAGGCTGTGTTGCAAAAATACTGGCTAATTTTTACTTCGCAGCATTCAGTTTCTTTTTTCATGAAGGCTTGTGTAAATTTGCATCGAACAGGCCTGAACAATTTGCTTTTATTTGATTTCATACAACATTTTATATTTATCTTATATTAAGCTCGTTGCGCGATAGCCTACCTTGCGTTCTTGTGCCTCACTCCTCTTCGTTGTTCTGCATTTACCAATAAAATATAAAAAACTAAAAAGTTTGCTTTAAAATGGACGTCTTTTTCATTTGAAAAAGGCAACGATATATGCTACAGAATAATATATAAAAAAAGAGATTATTTAGGCATATTTAGCACTAAATAAAGCAAGGCAGAAATAATAACAAATTGTGCTATTTAGCCACCTAAAAACACCGCAAGGAAATATTTTTCACCGTGATCGACACTATTTTCACTTATTACGTCACGTGTCTTTACGGGATGTGTGAGAACACACGGACAAGATTCCAGAAAATCACTGTCAGTGTGAATGAACAACATATAACGACCCCAGAAGAAATTCCAGGATACATTTTCCGTATATTTTCCAGGATCTCTGTGTGAAAAGGGTTTATGTAACATCAAATACATTTTGAATCAAAAGTAATCTAAATGTAATCCAAGTAGTCAGATTACGCTACCAAAAATGTTTAATCTAAGAGATTACGATAATGACTACAAATTTTGTCTTTGCTTTTATAGTATTTTTTGGAAAACTGAAGACAACTTTCATGTGACTTTTAAATGGACAAGCAGGTGTTGAAGATGCTTGCTGTTATCATTCAATTATCATTAAACCAGGGTTTATAAATGTTATAAATGACCTCCTAGAATTTATTTTCCCAATGGATGGCAAGACTGGTCTTAAATATAGAACAAGATAATGTTAACACCACGTTAAAAACAGCCCTGGGAAAACGGCATTAAGTTTAAAGCCAAAAACTGAACTTAAAATCGGACAGCCTTCTTAGAAACAACATGGAAGTGCTTCATCTGTTATTGTCTTTTACAATGCAAGAAGCAGACCAGGCACACAGTGTTTTAAAGAGTCTTCACAAAGATTTCTAATATCATATCATTTTTTTGTTTAACATACATGGCCAACAGGTGAAATTTTTAATCAAATTGGAGCTATGCAATTAAACAACTGTTAGGCAAAGGTAAAAATGGAAAATACAACATCAGAATGCTCATAAATGTTGAGGAAAAAAAGTGTCCATGGTCAGTATATTGATTACCGAACAAAAACCCTGACGTTTTTACTTCACACAAAATGTGGTTTTATACTGGTTTGTAGTCCAACTTGGACTCTAGCTTCTTAGAATCTGCCACCTTCCTAACAGCCTTCATGAAATCCTCTTGAGTCACATAATCACGATCAGCACGAATGGCAAACATTCCTGTTGGATGTAATGGACAAGGTCATATGTTAGAATTCTGGGCATTCAATAACTGACGAAACCAGGTGTGTTTGGAAATACTAGCTAACTGCATGCAAGACAAATGTGGGAAATGCTATTCCAATGTGTTAGATCTGTCTTACCAGCCTCAGTACACACATTCCTCAAATCAGCTCCATTAAAACCATCAGAGAGCTTGACGATGGCTTCATAATCTGGGAAACCAGAAAGAAAATGACATTTACTAAAAAAAGGAAGCACACCAGCGAAAGAAGTCAACGGTGCAATATAAAGTGTTAGCAAAAAATAAAAATACAATTGTGCATAATAAAAACAGAAAACTGTGTTACATTAACATATAAGAAAAACAAATCCGAGAAGTTTTCCATGTCCACGATCCACGTAATGTAGTTCAACTACATTAAAGGTTGACCCGAAAATTAAATGTATGCCATAATTTACTGCCATTAGATGATGTCCCATTTTTTATGTGTACACTCATCGTGACAAAGAGTGGAGAGCTATGGGGTGAAAATTGTTGGATTATTCTAAATAAATTTACTATGATCCGCAAATAAATGTAAATTTCACAAATAATTTTCAAATCCAGATATGCAAACCATAAATATATGTTAGACGGTCCACAAAAGAATTTAACAAATACAATGAGATTTGCAAATAAACATTTTTTTTAAATATATTTTGATAGCATTTATTTGTGGATCACTTTCTGCACATTTGTTGATCGCTCTCCGATCATTTGTCGATTATTTTTAAACATTTCTAACGCCAAGGCGTGCACACTATCAGCAAATACAGTCGTGGCCATACGTTTTGGCAGTGATAAATTTTGTTTTGCAGTTTCCTGCTTCTGTATTTGTAGATTATTTTTCTGCATGTTTGTATGGTATACTGGAAAACAATGATTGCATATCTTATGTTTTTGCCATTAAAAGCCTTTGTAAATATTAAATCTTTGGATATATACATTTTTAGTTAGGGCTCTAGACAAATTTTTGTCGCACTGTTGCGACTCACTTTCTGAGTTGGTGGCACCAACTTACAATTTGGTTGCACCCTTTTTAATGGTAATCATAATGACCTTGCATAATGACCTCAGTTGATGAATCATAGTGTTAATATATAATACATATTATAAACAGTATTCATCCTCTCTCTAGTCACACCAGTGTTATGTTAACGTGCCAGAGGAGAACTTTCAACATTCATCATCTTCATAATCTTTCATCAAAATCAGAAGTTTACACCTGCCCCTCTAAACGACACATCTCCTCTATATGATGTATGTCTCGTATTGAGGGTGGGACTACTGTACCAACTGAAAAAAAATAAAACCATTCATTCATGTTAACATTTTGTTCATGTTTCGGACATAACTCTTAATTGTCGTTTCTTTTTTCCACATTTTGATTACAATATTGTGATCGAAACAATTGTGAACCTAGTATCGTTAGCTGAGCGTTTCGTTAACACTCCCAAAACAAAATGACAGTGGTGCATTAATAAAGACGTACCTATATCACCATGCTTGGTGATGGGCCCTGAGTGGATCTTCAGAATATCCAGTCGAGCCTGTTCATTGGGCAACTCAATATCTGCGCAAGAGAAAATGAAAAGCACGATTACTTCAACAGCATTTGAAGGAGTAAAGAAAGAGGAAAGAAAAAAATCTTACGGATCTTTCTGTCCAGTCGGCCAGGACGCAGAAGAGCAGGATCTAAGGTGTCTGGTCGGTTGGTGGCCATGATCATCTTGACTCTATGCAGAGTGTCAAATCCATCCATCTGATTCAGCAACTAATATTAACAGAAAATATAAAATTTGCACCAAGTTTTTTCAAATATTTGTTAAGAAGTACTTTAAGGTAAAGACATAATTTGGAAAGAATCTAAACAGAGACACAATGAAATTAGATATTCATATTTGTGCCAGTCAACACAGTAATAATGAAATTTAGCACACACATAGAAGACAGTCTAATCTGTTACCATGGCAAATATGGAGTCTCTAACCCAAACTTCATAGCACCACCAACAGTCCAAACTTCCACATACTCTTTAGCATAGACCAAGCATACATCTGTTTGGTTACTGACATTCTTCCAAACATCTTCCTTTGCCACCGGCTGGTACAGAGTTATTTGCTCTAACGCAGGCACACTCGAATGTGCTACTTGGCCATCAAGCAACTTTGGACCCAGACGCACTCTACAAGAGCAGACCTCATAACCTCCCTTTTGTTTGTCATGGAGCTAGGTGCGTAACCCATTTAATCATTTATAGGGTTTTACTTTTTTACAAATCGTATTTTCAGTATTTTTTTTACATTTTTGCTTTAATATGTCTTCTGGTCACAGTATGAGCTTCCGGTCTTGAAACGTAAGGGATCTTAGGTATATATATAGTCTTATTATAAGCTTGTTTCTCTGTTTTTAGATGTACAGTCATGGCCAAAAGTATTGGCGGTGTTCATTCACATCGTTTATAGATTATTATCCAGAGTGATCAGATGCATTTTAGATCATTTAAAAAAAAGCAACTCCCAGATGTCAATCCCATATAGAGATCCTGTTGTCAATCCTCAAAAAGCGAATGGATAAGCAGAAGAGCACAAATTGTGATCAACATTGTTCTTACATTTTAATGTCAATACAAAATGTCACATAGTTTGAATGAAAGACGCTGTATTTAATGCATTTAATTTATTTTTCTCTGAGCAAAATATGAATAAACGAAACCAGCTGGCTTATAGCTAGCAAGTGAAACAATTTTTTTAACCGAACTATTTAACATACATGCAAGAAATTATCTGATGACAGTCTCCCTCTAAAAAACACGAACGCTATCTCTCTCTTCTCTAAGGTGCGATCGGCGACCTGCTTGCTCTGTATGGGGGCTGACACGTGCAAATTCAATTTAAAACGGAGTAAGACCTGGACCACGCGCGCAGCAGATGCATAACACAGTCCTCAGATCAGGCTCTACATGTGGTCAGGTAGAAGGATGTCAGGAGTGGGCAACCGTCCAAAGACCCGCTCCTGCACATAGTAATGTTATCCCGCGCTTCAAGAATCCGTATCGGGTCCTGTGAATGCAGACCTCTACCGCAGAGATAAAGTAACAGCTTCGCAAGGAGAAAGATAAAAAGGCTCAACCATCATTAACGATCACTACTCTGTCCTGTCCACATAGCACCAAAGTATGCGGATCGCATTTACAGCGTCCCACAAGTAGACCCAAAAGAGAGGCCAGTCTTCGAGTGACCACCAATGATGATGATTGTTTGTATTTATATTTATTTATATAAAACGCGCAGATTTTGAACAAAGCTCATCATTTCAGGCAGGTCTTGGTAAGCTTTCGCTTTTAGATAGAATGCATCATTTTTTCCGTCAATTTAATTTTTGCAATTTTACGTGTCAAATACATGCATGGGCAACTTATAACACACCAAAGACACACCTCCAAAGACTGTCGCCGGCACCAGCCGGATGTAATAATAATAAATGTGTCCAATATCTATTTTGTTTGCATACACTACCACGTGAGAAGCACGGTAGTGCATATTGTAATGTATGTTTCCACAAGTTTCATATGTTATCATGTAAGCATGTTTAAGATTTTAGATAAGAGAATCTACAAAGTCGTGTTTGCGCTACTGAAGCAACCCAAATTTATAACCGTCCAGGATTTTAAAAAATCCTGTCGGAGTCAAGAAAACACTGAACACAACAAACAATCTGCATAATTCTGAATTAAAATCTGGGCGTGATAAGCAGTCAAGCAAATAACCAGGTTTCCTCTGCATGTAAATTCTCAGTATAGCAGATAGGCCTAAATGGACGAATAACACTTGGTTGACTTAAAAAAGCAGACTCTTGACTTATTATTCATGTAAAAGCGTTGTGAAAGTCCGCCACTTTGGACTCTGTGTAGTTAAGGTAGGTGTCACTGCAAAAATAATGAGAAAATAGCATAAATATAGAATGCTGTAGCCTAGTGCTGAGGAATCGTGTTAAATTAAACACATTTTTCCTCTACAATGTCATTTGCAATCAGATCTATTAAAGCGTCTTCTCAACCACCTTTACAACGCGTCTAAAGTCAGCAATGATCCACAAGCTTATTCTATTAGACGTTCTCGACAGTCATTTTGACAGGAAACGAAATATATAATGCCCACTGGTCGGATATAATCACACAGTGGGCATTATTCAAATGTGTGCCATGTCTATGTAGACATGTCATGGAAGTAACTGACATTGCAGAGCTCAGATATTTCTGGAAAGTGATTTCTGTTAAAGAGAATATCTCCCTTTAGAGTTTACTTTGAGCGTTATAACTTTGCAGATCTTTTTTATGCCTAAACAGCAATGTTACACACTAAAAGGGGTTAAAAAAGCAAAATAGCATCTGTAAAGCACCCTTTAATTCTTTGACTTTCTGTGACCGATAGTAAATATTCATAGGAATGTTTGACAAAGTTCCTTTACCTCCATTAGTGTCCTCTGGATCTCTCTATCCGCTGATGTTCCTTCAGAAAACCTACGGCCACCTTTAAAGACAAGCCACATTTCCCATTCAATTTCAATGTATCATTTCTTTGACCCTTTATAAGAATAGTTTGGAATACAAGATTGATAATAGTATTACCAATTGCATCAATCTCATCCATGAATATGATGCAAGGCTGATGGTCTCTGGCATAGTTGAACATCTCTCTGATAAGTCTAGCACTTTCTCCAATGTACTTATCCACAAATAGAGCTGGATACAACCTGGTCAACAACACATTTCGTTCAGTTTTATTAAATGATCTTGTGTAAAATGTACATGCATTAAAAGCATGGTTCAATGATTCAACAATCTTCCAACTGTTCTATGTCCACGTCATATAATCACTATTTCTTAAAATAAAATAAAACAAAAATTGCAGGAAAAAATGTTTTTGTTAGAGGTCAAACAAACGTACCTTAAGGAAATTACAGTCTAGTTGGCTGGCCACAGCTCTGGCAAGTAGAGTCTTTCCAGTGCCTTTAAAATATATAAATTAAAGCTGTTTGTTACAACATACGTCCTGTCAAAATTTTGGTCAAAAGGGTAGACCTTTAAATGTGCATTTTTACATGTTTAGACCTCTATTTAAGTATCACTGCTATTAATGTTTAAACATTTGCATATTATAACCAATTATTATATTGGGATGTAATTGTAATTATTTCCCACAACTGTTTAAGCAACATGGTGCAGATTCTACAAAGCATAGTTGGCTTACTAGCTGTAAGACCTTCTGTCATTTTGACGTATTACAATAAGGGCACTTCTAGTTTAGTCGAGTTGGTAGCATCCAATCATTTCCTTTCTATTGCCAGCATGATTGTGAGCGGCCGGAGGTACTACCCCTGCCTTGAACGCATTTTTGTGTCCTATAAACACAGGACTCTAGACTGCGACCAGATGGTTGCATTTTGCGACAATTTTTCCTGCCGGTGCGACATGTTTGTCTTAATGGTCGCACAGGTGCGAGTGCCAAACTGATCAATGTTTCATTTTTGCACATTATAAATTAACAAACGTTGCGAGAGCGGCGCATCCAGTCACTCGGTCTCATCTCCCCTCCTGCTGCGTTGTCATCCATTGGTATCAGTGCCCTGCCCCCTAAAGACAATGCGTGGGTGTAATAGGTGCATTCAAATCTATGATGAAGGGGAAGGACTGACAGAGTTAAGAGCTCACTCTTGCAACTAAATAAACTATGTTTTGCCTGCAGAATACAAACATTTCTCTGGCTAAGGTACAAAATAGCAATGATAATGAAATGTGTCGTTCGACAAGTCGCAGTCGGGAAAGTAAAATTCTCTCTCACTTGCCCATACAAAACATTCACTTGTCCTGGACAAGCGTTAATGTCGAGCTCTGCCACTGCGCAAGGATTTTTCTTTGTGATTGAATGTTTATGTTTGAAGCATGGTCAAGTTAAGTAAACATTATTAGGGGTTTCCATGTTTCACGGTTGCAGTTGTTCTCTCTTCTTATTTGTCCTGTATTTAACAGTGTCTCTCTCATTGTGTCAGGCAAAGCAACCAACCCTGTGACGTCACTGTAAGCGGTACTGCAAGATGGTGGCACCCTTGCTACAAAACCTCTTTTTTCTTTTAAATGGTTACATTAATCTGGTTTATTAAATCATTTTTGATTGGAGTGGAAACCCCTTTAACTCTGGGCGATTTTTGGGGGATTTGCGCCAGAATTTGGCATTCCCCATTTTAAATGCACACCATATTCACATACAGTGGCGTAAATACAAAAAATGAGTGTCAAATTATAGGAAACCCCTCCAACTTTCACACAACACTGTTGAAAGTCCTATAAAAAAGACAGGAGCTTTTTTTTCTAAAGTCTGTTTGAGCCCGAGGAGCCCAGGAACCCGCGGACAATAGTTCTCGGTTCCAACTGGTTTTTCTCTATCATTCGGTTTTTAATTATTTTTCTAAAGCAACTCAAGTGTCCTTACTTCGTAATTTCCGCCTGAATATGGCATACCAAATTTTAAACAGACACCATAACCACATACAGTAGTATAAATTTTTTTAATTTCACAGTTAACCTCTTAAAATTGCATGTAACACAGCTAAAAGTGCATGTAACAATCGTAACTTGGTGTTGAGTTTGCTCGTGGTGTTTTGGTCCGCCTCCCCTGTTGCGCATTGCCATATTTCAGCCTCTGATTCACCTATTTGGACAAATGAGGGGTCTACATAGAGGCCAGAGGCTCGGCTTCTCTTTAATATGCATCTCATGTGGATAGTTAAAGATTCAGTTAAATATCTGAACCTCTGTCTATCCAAACTTTTATGTCACGCTGCTGACGCAGCACGTTGATGGGAGACCGGATATTTAACTTTTAAAACCACGAAAAGAGGTAGGAACGGACCCATTTTGTAGAAAACAACCTAACCAAAACGATTATGTAGCATTTGTGGCTACGTGTAATGGTGGGATGCAGTTATTAGCTTAGATATTCGATGGATGTGTTGTTTTTTTACAAATATCAATTTCAAACATCATAATGAATTCGACTTGCATTCAATCTGTGGTAAAATATAAATAAATCCAACTGGAGATCTATATTCTGCAGAATAAGAGCTTTCATTTGATATATAACTTGAACATGTTTGACATATTTGAGTGTTATGAAAAATGTTCACGTTCATAAACAGCCACTTTAAAATCATGTATATGACAGATGATGAATTTCTGCCTAAATATTTAATTTTATGTAAAATAAATGCCAAAATGGTGCACTTCTCCAGAAAATAGAGACGCTAACTATCATATGTGGTATCATTTGAAAGCTTAGAGTTAGAGTTAAAGAAAATCATGTAAACAAAGGGAATTATTTTATGACATTCTTTTTTTTAAAAGAAAATGGATTTCATGCAGATCTCCACAACTTACTGAACAAAGTACATAAATGTGTCACCAATAATAAGAAAACTCACCTGGAGGTCCATAAAGGAGGCAGCCTTTAGGAGGGATTATGCCTACCCGCTGGAACAGCTCAGGATTGGTCAGAGGTAGCTCAATGACCTTTAGAAAAGGTTTGTACAGTAAT
Source organism: Triplophysa siluroides (assembly GCA_006030095.1). Lineage (NCBI taxonomy): Eukaryota > Metazoa > Chordata > Actinopteri > Cypriniformes > Nemacheilidae > Triplophysa > Triplophysa siluroides. The sequence continues at coordinate 64,582 of VCII01000123.1, read as the reverse complement.
ACATCAGTCAGACAGATCTTTCCTTAGCTGACAATTATAAACTGCTTGAGTGAAAGTGCAAGCCAACCTCTCTCAGCTCACGGATCTGCTCAGACAATCCACCAATCTCAGAGTAAGAAACACTGCCAGGATCTTCATGGGACATGTTGTACACGAGTGGGTCCACCTCACGTGGCAAATACCTTAAAGTGTTGGAAAAACATGTTTTGAAAAAAGGACCTTCTTACATAAACCATCAGAAAAATAAAGGTTACACAGAAATAAAACTCACTTATCTATTTTTGCAAACCTCTAAGAAATGTATGCAACGTTTACAATTGCAATTACGATACGTTTCTCTTTTGTCCACATTTAACCACTTCTGTCGTGATTTCTTCGAGGAGAGAGTTTATGGGCATGAGAGTTTATGTTTCACATCCCATTTACACCTGTATTTTGCATCGTCCACTTGTGATCCAATTGACCAAAACGCATTTTAATACCAGGTGTAAACAGGGACTAAAATTAAAGTAGATTTCTGTTGCGCTTTGCAAAGTTTGGCATTTTCGCAAAGTAGCTTTGCAGAAATTGTAATTTACAGCAAGCAGCATGGGATTGGGAACAGACATTTTATTTCAAAAATGTTCAAGGGGTAGTTTAAAAAAAATAAAAAAATAAAAACTCACCTCATTATAGTAAGAGTTGTCATGTCCAGGGCCACTCTGGTACCTGGTTTTAGCTTGGTTTTATCCAGCTGTAGCAAAACATATGATTAAAAAAAAATGTTTGCATCAAATTGCAGCAAAATTATATTAGTCAGGTTTTTCACAGAAAACATTAACAACAGTGGACCTCGGTGGATAATTCATTTATAACTGCAGTTACAGCGTTATGTCACTAAGGTGGGGCTGGTTGGTTATCTGCACATTGACAAAACTTTTAGAGAGAAGAGCTGGATCATTCCATGTCAACTCAACCAGAGGTCTCCTGCTGAAAATATTTTTTTCTATTTTTACATAAGCAAGACCAACATCAGTAGTAATGAAAGACAAAATATTAAATGCCACCAATGAATAGTTATTTAGTAATCAATCAATTTATAGAGGGAGGTAAAAATGGCAATTTTCAGCTAAATTTGGAACCATATTAGATGGGGTAAAAAAAAAAAGACATGAGAAATATTTCAGCACCATATTTATATTTTTACACAGAGATTAGTTTATCTGTTAGTAAAATCTGATCATTTTAAAGGTGCGATGAAGTAATGTTGTTTATTGTTTTATACTGTTGTATGAGGTCTACTTATGACGTTCCTGTGTTTTTTACATCCAAAAACATCAAAATAAGTAATAGGCTATTTTCTACTAAGGTTTTGAGGCCAGCTCTGCAAACTCTCGGTTTTAATGGGCGTGCCGCATTGAAGACACTTGGAAGTAAACGCCCACCGCTTTGATTGGATAGCAGTTTGCGTAGTTGGATCCTTCTGTGAATTTGTTTTGAGACATAACGTTAGGTTACACATTAGCACCGTTCACAGTTTTCGCAGGGCATTAGTTTTATCTGGAGACCTCCTGGGATTTATAAAAGACCTCCCCACATCAGTATTTCATGTGACGCATTCGCACTGGATGATTTTACTCAAATTTACTGACTTATTTCCCGGATGTGATGGCAAGGCTTTGCGTATAGTTTGTATAGCCTATACTTGTATGGTGTTAAATGATATATGACCGTACTTGTTAACATTTGAGACCCTTGATCGCGAAACAGACAAAAGATAAATGATAAATAAACAAACAAACAGGAGACTCCGGGTAACTTATGGATATCACCCAGCACCCGAATAATACCAAAACACTTCAAAGCAGCCTCCATTATTCACAAACGTTGACGAAAACCTTGCAAAAAAAGATATACGAGCCCACCAAATCACAGAGATGGCGATTCGCACAGGCTTAAGATCACAGACAACCTCTGCAATTAATACAAATGACTAGGTCCCCAGGTAATACTAGTTTCGTGAGAATTCCCTTATGAAAATGTACCATGTTTTTACTACTGTTAAAACCAAAAAAACATGGTTACTGTAGTAAAACAATGGTCATCACAAAATAACCATGGTTTTGAAAACCATGTTTTTTGTAAAAACCATAGTAAACGATGATAACTGTAGTAAAATCATGGTTTTGCCCCGTGTAATCAATGCCTCAAAAAAACATGGATACTACACTTGTACCACAAAAAAACCATGGTTAATTTCTGTAAGGGAGTGCTCAGGGCACATCTAGTGGTCTCTAACAAAGCAATAGATACGCATAGTACAGACACGTTTTACTCACATAAGATTGCTGCGCCATTCCTATCGGATCCAATATTGACGGCACAGAGAGCACTGCTTTTTAATTCGACCTGTGCCTTGTTTATGTAGGAATTCGCGGAGCTGGGCATTTTTGTTTTCTTTTTACAAAATTTGCATGCCTTAGATACACCCTTATGTCCTTCTAGATTATTGTACTTGACCAACCTTTTCTGTTGGGAACTACATTTTTAAAGCCCTAAAAGGTTCAGTCCTAGAGATACGAGGATCTAAATATGGCTTCATGAGAAAACTGTTAAAATGTACACCAGTCATCAAAAAACAAATGTGGGTCAATTTTAAAAAAATCTGGTACTTAATTTCCTTTAAAGAGGAATGTCTGAAGAACAAATAATGTTGAAACTAGGAATCTATAATTTTTCCTTCTATGAAAACTGTACTAAACATAACCATTTCAGTGTCCTTTCGGGTTTAGGCACTTTAACTTGCTCTTAATAGTTGATTTACTAGTTTATTTAGGCACATAAACTTGCTCTTAATAGTTAATACATCACTTACCTACACTATCACTTATTATAAGGGTGCTCCGATTGATTGGTCGCCGATCATTATCGGCCAATAATCATTTTAAAGAGCTTGATCGGCGATCTCTTTAGCGGCCGATCAAATGACACAAAACGTGTAGACCGTAGATGTGTCCAACTGCCGTGCTGTGTAGACCAAGCAGCTTATGAGTACTGGACCATTTAGCTCAGCTGTCGGTTGCCTGTCATTCCTTCTTGCTGCGGTCTGAAGTAAACTGATAAACGTACACACTGCAGATAAATTTGGTTTACCAGAGTGATAACTGCATTCTAGTTTCGAATTAACCCCAGAAAAACGGAGATAGTGACATCTTTTAACAAAAATATATGCAGAGTGTGCGGAACCGAACTCAATAACTGTGTGTTCATGAGATATCTAAACGACCATAAGAGATACGTTTTCGTCTGTATGTGAGGTGCTAGAAAACAGCAGTAAAAGAAGTCTTTTCTTCCACAGATTAGACACGGGCTAACGTAATCCGCTCTCACGAGCCATTTGCTAAAGTGACAGTGTTGCCAGATCTTTATAGAAAAAAACCTGCAAACAAAGACCCGAAGAAATTAACCTTAAAAATACAAATCATTTATATTTTATAAGACCCAAAGCTCTTATAACCGCAACTGACCATTTCTCCCACCTAAAGTGTCGAGCTTTATAATCTAAAACCAAACAACAAACATAAAAGTGGTTAAAGAGCGCTCTCCAACAAAACACAGCTCATCTGTCAGAGGTACTTTAGTTTAATTGATGGACAACGCGAATCTTAGCTGAAAAATAACAGACACCAAAAGGTTTATATTATTACAGCTTATGACCCCCATAAAAGTCACTTACAGTGCCCTGTTTCCAGTGCACTACAGAAAATTGTTTTGTCCACTATTACGGCTGTCTAACTTGAAAAGTTTGGGTAAGAGGGTCACACAGTTTATTCCAGTAACTAAGTGCTAAGTGTTCAAGTGTGACATGAAATGGCCTACCTTTGATTATACCTGTGTTTGGGAACCCCTTATTTATATTATCATATGTTGCTATAGTGTCATTATTCACTCAACAGAAGCGCAGAACGCGGAACATTTAATCAATAGCTACAGCAGGAAAAAAGAACTGAATTTAGGGGATGCTCCGTTGAGTTTGTCTTGACAAAGTTAGACCAACAAGACCAAAACCTGCTGAATTTGCTGCCGCGGCAGGTTAACTTTAATATAATTATAATTGCAGCATAAATTGTAGCCAGGTTTTCACTGATTAAATACACTAAAATGCTCTGCGGATGGCGCCGTCTTTGATATAGCCAAAACAATTGCTGTATCGCTGCAGTTTGACTAAACTTTTTACCAAAATCTTTCTTTTTAAATATACTACAAATTGTTTGGGTTGCCAGCTGATGCATTTTATTTAGATAATATAATTAAAAAGCTAACAACCATCAGTGTAAAGACAATTATATTATTTGCAGGAAAACACTGGTGTTTTTAACTTTTGAATTTTATTTGTATAGACTGCGATGTAGAGAAGCTTTAGGGATGCACCGAAATTTCAGCTGCCGAAATTTTTTTGCCCGAAAATGCCATTATCAGTTTCGGGTGAAAGAAAAAAAATGGCCGAAATAAAAGCAGAAATCCCTTCAGTGCTCACGTTCACTCTCTCACTAGCTGTTATCAAAGGACGATCATGCAAGCGCATCATAACAGGGTCTAAAACTAATACATATAACAATAAAAGCTCAAAACCAGCGAACAGAAAATGACACGCAATCTCTGTGTGATGCGCGACTGCACGTGATTGGCTTTATGTTTCTTTATTGTCGGAGATCACGCGCATTGACTCGTGCTCGTTTTAAAGTCGCTCTTTAAACGCAACAGACTCTTCACAGATGTGAATGATCAGCGGAATGAACTCTCAGGTGCTGATATCACTGAAGCTCATGTTAAGCCTGTTTACATGAAAAGATTCACTGCCCCTCTGTTAACTGCCTGTTATTTTCATTAAAATGATTGTGCACCATATATATAAAATTATATGAGTTTAAGTTTGACTAACTTTACTACTGTTATGCATATAGACCTAATAATTCTAGAACTACAATGTTTAAATGATTGGTAAAAAATGACATTGAAAATTATATTTGTTGTATTGTTTTAAATTATGTTCTCCTTAATTTTTGTGGTTTTTGTGTGTTATTAAAGCCACAATATGTAGATTTGGACCACTAGATGGCACACTTTCAAAACAACAACAAAAATGTCATTTTCACCATCCAGAGGGGTATGGAGATCGCCCATCATTAGGGCTGCAACAAACGATTATTTTGATAATCGACTAATCTAACGATTATTAGAACGATTATTAGAACGATTATTCGACTAATCATTGATTATTTTCTCAGATTAATCGGGAGGTTTTGGTCGATTATTCAGTTTTTGCAATTCATTAAAATGTTGAGTTTAACCTATTTTAACTAATAAATAAAACAAAGACATTATTTCAGCTGTTTGATTTCTAAACTTAAATTTTTTTTCCTAAATTCTGTTTGATTCAATATCAATTTATTTAAATATATAAAGTAGGTTCTTGGAGTACATACTGATTAAAAATGTATAGCTTGAATGCACTGTCAGTCGCTTTCGACAGAAGTGTCTGCTAAAAAAAAATTAAGGAAAACCTCAACTAATGATGTAAAAACATATACAGGGAACCAAGTCAGTACATCAACATACCATTAAACGTTAAAATTATACAAATTATTTATAGCCAATACAACTGCATTTACTAAAGATTTTAAAAATAATCATATTTAATAATAACTAATTATTCTAAAGACTGATCAATTACATAATTTATTTAAGATAAATATAGGCTTTTATACCCCAGCTGGAATAAACTATAGAAACCCAATAGAACCCATGAAAAGAAATTCTAATGGTTTCCATTGAATATTATAATTTACAAACCATAAACTTGAATCATTAAAACCGTAAAACAAAACTCATTTTTTGTAGTGTTTTTTGGGCCTTACTCCCACTATTAGAATTCATCACGTAGGCCTACCATTAGACATTAGACCATTATAGTTTCCATTAAAACCAATTCATTTACCATAATCCACAACATTTTCTATGGTAATTTTGGACAGGGTTTTATTGTTTATTCAGCCGGGACGTTTATGCAGGTAGGCCTACACATGGAGCATTTTAAATGAATAAATAGAACATTTAAATAGAACATGTTTTTGGGGGGTCAAGAAAGTGTTCGCGGTATATTTCCTCCTTCCTCACTGCAAAACGTTCGCTCTGTGACTCTGGATGCATTTTAAATTCACAGTAAGGATGCACCCCTGTCACATTACACACTTGCGTTTCAATAAACCGACGGATGGTGGGTTAATGTGTTTATATGCTAGGTGAAATAGACGTAAGATGCAAAAATCTCTCGATGGCAATCGTAACAGAGCGCTCTGCTAGGTCAGCTAGCATTGGCAAGCGGCATATTCTTCTATTGCGTAAATGCGTTGCCTCTTGAAGGGTAGTCGCGCTACAGCGCCCCACAGGTCAAACCACGTAACTGCGGGACCTCAAATCAAATCATGTGAAATCAAACGACTACTCGACAACACAATTATTTGTCGACAATTTTTTATTGTCGACGTTGTCGATAATGTCGACTAATCGTTGCAGCCCTACCCATCATGTTCACGGACGAGATAATGAATGAATTTTATTTTATGTCATCGTAACGAATTAGCTTGCAAGAAACGTAGAATGTAATGCTACGTTTGCTGTAAACGGTGGTTATACAGATGCTGTATAGCCACTTTCGCATTTGCGTGTTGCCGTAGTTTCTCCAACCGGAAACTGAAGGTATTGTGGAGCACCGGATATTACATCACTGATATGCGACAAATACAAGGGAGACAAAGAACGGGACATTATTTTAAATAGGAATTTCTCTGGATCTGCACATGCTTGGGAATGTTCAGGATAATGCAAGTACACAACTGCATGAAATCTATCACACCCTGCAAATGATTTTGGTATATTTCACAACAAAATTTTTAATAGAATTGAATAAAAAATATTTCAAAGTTTTTCAAACAAATTTTCAGTGTGGCCTAGTGGTACCTGAATTTTGGTATCGGCTTTGGCCCAGAATTTTCATTTCGGTGCATCCCTAGCTTTTTTCCACAGTGGCCACCAGCAGGGTGAACTCTTAACATTGATAAAGTATAGCTAAGAGTGCTCCAGACCAACCTTCCAAAAGTATGACTAACAGAAGGTATACTTAAACAAGAACGTTTCGGGAAACACATTATAACAACAAGGTACAGCTTAAGGTATTACTTAAGAACCATGTAGCGTTATGAAGGTTTCGGGAAACACGGCCCTGGTTATTTCTCTTTTTGTTTTTATGTGGAAAATATATGATCAGAGTAAAATGTGTCTGTCTTTTCACAGCTATTAAACAGGAGTTTAATTACATGCAACAATTAAAATGTGTTTCTATTTATTTAGTGTGCGCATCTCCAGCACTATCTGTTCTGCAAAAAGCAGAACAGATTCCGCATTATTTCAACATTAACCATCATTTCGTTTTATTTCACTGCATGATATGCGACAGTAGCGTTCAGTTTCTTGCACAGATCAATTGATTCGCTTTACAAGACACTAATTTAACATCGCAGGAGCAGGGATTACTGTTGTGTTGAATGTATTAGCGTTTTTGACATTTATTTCATTCATTCAACTAACTATCTATTTGAAAAACCAATGCCACCCACATCTTGGATGAGTAACTTAACAGCAATTTAATTTAGGTAAGCTAAAGCAATAAGGAATATATAAACAATTAAAAAGACAATATCCCTTTAAATTAAATATCAGGAAAAGGCAAAAATTCTGGATACAACATTTATGTTCATGTTTTAAAGGTACAGTGTGTAGGATTTTGAAGGATTTATTCACCAAAATGTAATATATAATACAAAACTATGTTGTGAGTGGTGAAGAAATACCTTACAAAATGAACCGCAATATTTATATTACCTTACAATGAGCCATTTTATGTATATACACCGTGGGCACACCCTTACATGTAATTTATCAATGTGCACAGCCATGTTTCTATAGTATCACTACAAGGACAAACTGAGCGCGTTTCGTAAAACGAAGGACGCGCGGGACTAGTTCTTCTTCTTCGGCTGTGTTTTGAGGCAGCTTGCAAAGCGACTACATAGAAGGATTAGCAGAAGAAGAGGAAGAACAATAACAGCATTTACTTGTCGTGTTTTTTATTAGAAATATAAACGGTTCTTTGTTGCAGTAAGAAGCAAAATTTGCGATAATGGCGGACCACACATACTCTGCACAAGAGCCGATAGAGCGTCAATCTGTTCGTTCAAAAAAGAGAAAATACGATGCAGCAAGGCGAAGTCGAGACAAAAAACGGCAGAAAACCCGAATAAACATCGGCGTGGCTTTTCCCAAATGGAGGGCACTGAAGCAGGACAAGGGTTTGCTAAGCGACGCCGAAGTTGCCAGCTTTTCTGCTGGACCAGTAAGTTTGACTAATTTCCGCTATATAAGTGAACTGTGTATATATGTGTATGTATGTATGAACTAATAAATATATATAAACATCTACAGACTAACGTAACCGTGACATTGCTATATGAGCACAGAGATGAGATGTTAATAACGCTGCCATTTATGTAAACCGGTCTGAATATAATTCCATTGCAAACCTCAGTAACAGCTGTCCTGTTTTGCTGGAGGGCTTCCACTCTTTCTACATCCTCTCTTGTGCGGTCCTCCCGGGTAACGTTAGCTCCTCTGCCTCTCCTCGCCCTGCCTGCAGCTCCCACACCCCTACCTCTCCGCCCCCTTCCTCTCTCCCTCTTCCTCTTACTACCTGTGTAAAGTCCTCTGATTGACTCTGTGATGATGAGAAAAACGTCTGCTAAGACTTTCGCGGTTAGATTACACGCCTTTAGCATTAGCAAGCGGTTTCAATAGGCAGGAAGTTACGAACCAAGTTACCGTGCCAAAAAATGCTATGCAAAATAAGCGAATACATCACTGACACAATGCTAAACAAGTAACAATAATATTCACTATAACGATTAGAGTAAATAATGAATAAGTACATTTAATTTATTTATTTTTCTTTGTAAATAAACCTCGTCACTTGACTTGCAAAGGTTACTCTCTGCTGTCTCAGACGACGACATCTCTGTCCTGTGTCCGTAGCTTCAGTCTGTTGTTCGCCTGAGAGACGTAGATTGCAATTATCAACACCACCGATAATGGCCGCTATCATTTACGGAACCCCTTTTGTCCTGTGACGCCAACCGTAGCTTCTCTAATGGGAGGGGGGTGGCGGAGCTGTAGGTTGCAATTTCCTACATCGCCAATAGTGGCCTCTGAAACTTACACACAGAACCTTTAATATATGACCTATAAGTAACAACTATGAAAAAACTGCATGAAAGTAACACAATGCAGCAAATAACAGGCCCGCATCCTATTTATACTTTTTGAATCTGGCTCTTAAAGAAAAGTCGTTCAAGACCCCTGCTTTATACCTTACAGAGAGTAAACGCATATTTTAGTGATTTTTTATCGATTTGGCACGTTTAAATGAACGGCCCCTGATGTTTGTGAGTGTGCCAAAAGAAGCTTTTGATAGTTGTATCTAAAAAAAAGAATATCCCAAAAACTTGTGGTATAACAAGAATATATTTGTTAAGCTTAAAGATCAAGTTTATTAATCACTGTCAATAAATATCTGCTTTGAATCCTCTATATCGTGTTGAAGTCTTTGGTTATTTATGTAATTTAATTGAATATCTAATTAAAATGTGTCTGATGCTGATGTACAGTGCTGTGTTAAGTTTTATCCTATTAATTGCTATACTTTGAATAATACATATTTAACTAGAAAACTATTCAAATTATGCATAAAATGTAATCTTTAATGCACAGATTAAATCAAAAATTAGTTTCATGTTAGTTTCATGTGTATAATTTATAAAAAACGATTTTAACTGATAGGTCGTTGGGACGTACTCGTCACATCCCAGAAACGTTATTTGATACGTTGCAGTGACCAATATGGTCCATTCCATTTACGTCTTTATGAGGTAATCACCATGTCCCAGTAATGTCCGTTGTTAAAGTGTCATGACGAATATGGGAATCACAAAGTTACATCGTTGGAACGTTATTTGGTACGTCGTGGCAACGAATATGGTCCGGTCCAGATAAGTAGTCACAACGTAACTGTGTTAGCTGGGTTTGGATTTATTGTCAGTATTGGGCTTACAGTTCAAGAGCAGGCTACTTTTACCAGTGGATGACCGTCAGTCACCACAAAGACCATTTTTGACCCAGTAAAAACTCTGACCATAGAAAAATATTATGAATTGTTAAGTACCTGTCTACGACATCCAACAACATAGCGTGGGCCATTGGTAGCTTTCACAATAACTGTAAAAATAACAAAACATTAAGATCAGAGCTGTGGCAAATTCACTTTCAGATGCACACCAAAGGAACATAACTTACATTTCTCCTCCGTTAGTTGTTTCAGCACCTCACCCACAATCTACAAAGACAATAAAAGATCATGGCACAAAAACGCAGATGTGTCACGTTTATTGTTGCTAAATAAAACTTCTAACGTTAGGCACATCCTCCACAATCCTTACCTGCCCCACACTTTGCAAAGCCTTCAGATCGTTTTCAGACTTCTCGTACTGTTTCGTGAGCTCCTTCAACTGTTCTCGTACTGGAACACACATTTAACAGCATCGTAAACGAGACGACATTTTGAGTTAAATAGAATAAAGTTGCAAACACCATCAAAAAACAGATATGCTAAATAGTCATTGTAAGCTAGTTAAATTGTTTAACGGAATAAAAAATACTGTTCTTTTCCCACTCAGGTCCTAATAAAATCTGACGGAATCCTTGAAAGCATGCTATGTAATGTAATGTAACAGAACAGAACAGAACATGCGTATTATTTGTTAATTTTAGCGGTTATCATTAGCAGCTAGTGAATCTCAGTACTGCATGACTAAGCGACTTACAGAGAAGTCAGCGGAAACAAACAGGTAGACAAGCTTGTAGGCTGATCAAAAACAGTCTTGAGCTCATTAAAGCCCAGCTACACAACATACTTACGTTCTTTAAGACGTCCATCGATCTCTTTGTGTTCCAATAATTTCTCCTGTAGTCTTGTAAACCTTTCTCCCTGTTTTCCGCCATGTTTACTGCCGCGCTGCCTCTTCTTCAGATGTTATATGGCGGGTGGCAAACCAAATTAAACGGCGCATATCCGCCACCTATTGGATTGAACAGTGAAGCGCATGAACAATGGTAAAAACCATCCTACAAAGATATCCTGAGTGGACTACTCCGCGTTTTACTGAATGCTATTAGGTGGAAATCTACATGCTGAGATAATGGCATATTATTTCTATTTTTAGGGCGATCACTTTATGCAGCCAGCCACAGGCTGTTTGGCCAGTGAATCTCCATCCATGTCTTTAAACGCTGTGATGGTGACGTACAGATCAGCGTCATCCTTCCCACCTCAACAACACGAGGTGGTCTTCTCCTGGCAGTTTCACTAATAAATGGTCTCAAAATGTGATTTTAGTGTGGTTCATTTTCCTACTGCGACACAAACACACATGGCAAAGGCTGTGACAAACTCACATACCCGTTTGTGGGTCAATGCGCAAATCTCTTCCTCCATGGTAGCAGGCGACCCACAGATGCCCTCTGGGGTCTGTGCGAACGCACGATAAAAAGACATGACGTGCAATCTCATTTTGGAACCAGTCCCTTCATATGTATGTTTTGTTCAAAAAAAGTGAAAGCCAGTATAATGAGTTTAAAAGTACTTATTGAATTGTTTAATAACGCATTGTTAAAAGTGCTGCACAAGCAACTAGAATTGAATGTTGTTTGCCGTTGTATTACATTTACATTTAGACACTTAGCAGACGCTTTTATCCAAAGTGACTTACAAAGAGTTTAGGAGCAATAAGCGATATGTCATACAGGAGCCATAATACGTTAAGTGCCAATACAAAGTTACTGGTTTCAACAAAAGCTAGACAAACCACCTGTTGAGAGAAAGGGTTAGTTATTTTTTTTTCTTTCTCATTTGTCTGTCAAGTATTCACAGAAGAGATGGGTTTTAAGTAGTTTTTTTAAATGTCGTGAGAGGTGTGGTTGAACGGACAGAGTTAGGAAGAATGTTCCACCAGGAAGGAGTTGTGAATAAGAATGAGCGGGACAGCGATTTACTGCCCTTATGGGAAGGCAAAGACGCCGATGGTTTGCTGAACGCAGGGATCTTGATGGGGTGTAGGAGTGCAGGAGGGTGTGAAAGTAAGCCGGGGCAGATCCAGTGATAGTCCTGCAGGCAAGCATTAGTGACTTGAATCTGATACGGGCTTCTACCGGTAGCCAGTGGAGAGAGATGAAAAGGGGAGTCACGTGAGCCCTTTTGGGCTGTTGGAAGACGAGGCGTGCTGCTGCGTTCTGAACCAGCTGGAGCGGTTGGATAGCCTTTGCAGGAAGACCAGCAAGGAGAGCATTGCGGTATAGTCCAACCTTGAGATTACCAGGACCTGGACAAGGAGTTGTGCCGCATGCTCAGTGAGGTAGGGTCTGACCTTTCTAATGTTGAATAAGGCATATCGGCATGACCGTGTTGTCTTTGCAATGTGATCATTGAAGGACAGCGGTTCACCAAATATGACTCCGAGGTTCCTGGCTGTTTTGGAATGAGTGATTGCGGTATTGCCAAGATGGATGTTGAGATCGTGTTGGACCGTAGGGTGTGCCGGAAACACGAGTAGTAAAATATTATTATTATGGAATCATTAGAATGATTGACGTGATGACGTCCTCCAGTGGTAGAGGTCATCTTGTGGTAAAAGCCATGCGTTCATTGAAATAAAAACTCAAAAAGAAGTTATCTTGAGACAATGGAAGAAGGTGAGGCTTTATTAAACAATTTCACATGACCGTCCCCCAATAAGTGTTGCATTTGTGAAAGAGGAACACGAGCATACTGTAGCTTCTGATATACATTAGGCAACGTTTTTTCCATTACACTAGATGTCCTAAAAGCCATGTTTCACATTGAACAGAGAACAGAGAGTTTGCTTTTTCAATATGTCTACATCAAGAGCTGTTGATTTCATTGGTGAGGTGGTGAAAAGAATAACAACACACCCTTATAAAACAAAATGTCTTTATTTGGAGGCGTATGCTTTTTGTTATTAAAGCACTACGGCCTGGGAAAACATCAATATGATTCAAACTCAATAAATACGGCAGATTACCAAAAAAGTAATTCAACGTTTTCCTCACTTTCTCGGGTAATATTGAAGATTCACACAAAAATATAGTCCACTTTTTCCCCCAAACCCGGTTGCACAGAGCGTTTTAAAATCCTAGACATGTTTCAAATCAACACGGATCCCCATTTTAATGCACATTCCTGATATTATTGTGCACGGTTCGTGTTATTTCAAATGAGCACTTGTTTAAAATGTGGTTACCTTCTGTCTTAGATTTCCCAAAGCCATGTCTTTTAACCCTTTAAGCCTCAACCCTGGGATGTGACACCCACTTTTTCTAATCCAAAACTGCTGATGGGAAGTCTCACCCTACGTTTAGAAGATCTTGTTTTACTTAAAAATATGTCTCATTTTGATTTGAACAAGACATCAACAATGGAAGACAGCAACTGTCGTCAGCAATCGTTGTCATTGTATAGCACCATCCTTAATAAACCACATAACAGTGTCTGATCGGCTCACTTCAACACCTCTGTTTGCCAGCAGCACGTTGAGATCATCAATAATAAACATTGCAAATGTGGAACAATGATCTCTATCAAATTCATCCCTGGAAGTCATTAATTAATACTATTGTTCACAGAGTTTGGTTAATGTAAACAGGATTAGAAATGTGTACAATTGTTTCACTTTTGCGCGTCGCATCTAAAAAGTGGATTTGTAAATAATTGCATTTTACGTCCGCTGATAAGGTGTATTAAATCAGTTTAAGGCAAATATTTTCCTATGTCTAATACCGCGAAACAAAGATTATCATCTATCCGACTGTAGCGATTTTAGCTGTATGTTAAAATAAGGATGAGTTTAGCCCACCAAATATGATTCTCCACCAGATCTTTAAAGATCACATTCATGAAATTAGTTATTTAAAACATCAATTTCAGTCAAGGAATTAGTTTAGCTCAAAGGAAAATACGTATAATAATTGTTATTATATATACATATTTTACGGTGTCTGATTTGTAATATAAAGTATAACAATATTTGTATGCATTCGTCCAGCGATTGCATCAATGATATTATAAACTTTACGTTATCTCATGGCCATAAGTAACGTTACTTTCTCAAACAGGATTTAGAGCAAAGGTAGCCTAGATCCAAACACAGTTTAAGTGACCAAGTTTGTGAGCGTGAGCACAGAAAACCCATCACAAGTGAATATATGTCTGTTTATTAAAACACTACTCTACATGGTAAACATAATGACGACACAAACAAATACATGAAACACATATGCGCTAGGGAGCGCGGAGAGAGAGAGAGAGAGAGAGAGAGAGAGAGAGAGAGGGCATGGCATGTCAACAATTTCTGAACATCATTAAAATCATCTTTAACAAAGAGGCACAAACTTAACGCAGCTATTCTATAGAAACGGAATACTTGCAAAGCTCTGTGCTGGATGTCCTCGTATGCGCTTGGAGTGATGGAAATGTTCAGATGGTTTCAGAATGCAGTTTTGCTTAAAGTTGTGTGCCTTGTTGCCTTGGTCCTCGTGACCGGCCGCATGGCTCGTCGAGGTGTACGAGGCCGCAGAGTCCATTGTTCCTTCTCCAGATAGGGAAGAATTACCTCACCTCCCCGAAAGGGGGAGGTGAGGGGAAAGGTCCAAAGATGCGATTCAGGAACAGAAAGGCAACCGAAGAGCAAAGATGGAAGAGAAGCAACCGAAGAGAAAGATCGAAGAGAAACAACCGAAGAGAAAGGACTGTGTCCTTGGTCGGTATTTATCTTTTTGAAGGGCATGCCCTCAGAGTTTGAGTCGGCCAATCATAGTTGAGTGGGGGAAGAGATTCTTTGTCCACTCAACAGCTAATTTTCACCTGTATGTAACTTTACAAGATACCAGTCCAAATTATAACGTAATGAGTGTAATGTGTTCTATGGTCACACAATTTGTATAAACAATGAGAAATTGTAAAGAGAAACATTTAGATATCAAAAGTGACAGGTTTGAATTGTATCAAGTTGTGATTCATTCGGATGTACGAGTACAAACCACGCCTGAATTAAACTTATATCTAACAGTTTTAGACTCTTTAAAATGGCGTGAGCGCCAACATGTAACCTAGACATTTAGATACATTTAAAGGAAGGACAGTTTAATTACATAAGTTCCTATTCGTCAGAGAAGTTTCTCTGGTTAGCCTCAGATGTTAAGTTAGAAGTGAGACACAGAGACTTCACACCTATGCTTTGAAGCCTAGGAGTCATAAAATATCCCGCAGGGTAACCAAAAGGTTATCAAGACTCTCAGTGAGATAGCAAAACCTACAACCAGACCACTGGAGCCTGGTTTTGCTATGGTCTTTTGAAGATGGATCAAGAAACCAGGACAAAAGGGAGTGGGAGGAGGTTTTATGGCTTTGCTCTCAATGATCCAGTCCCTACACGACGGTTGCACAGTTACAGCGGTGGTGAAATAATAAATGGCGTTTCGGCCGAAAATTTGTGACGGATTAATAAGCATCATCGCTGTCTTCTTGGTTTTTATCCTGTACACGAGAATGATGGAATGCCCGAACAAGGAGCGGATCCATATGCAGATAATGTTTTAATAATACATCCAAAAATGACACAAAGGGTTACAAACCAGGTAGGGAACACGAGGGAAACAGACATACAAACGATACATGATAACGATACAAAGAATGATGGGAACTGGAGTCCTTACAAAACAGACAGAACACTGAGTGGAATGGCGCCATCAGGTGGCGAACAGAGGTGCCAGCACCAGGGCGTGACACGTGACCTGCGGTGAGAATAAAGGAAATTATGTGTCAGTTATGATGTCACCTGTGATGTCACCTTGTGTGTTTTGTCACCTTAAATATGCAGCCAGCCACAGGCTGTTTGGCCAGTGAATCTCCATCCATGTCTTTAAACGCTGTGATGGTGACGTACAGATCAGCGTCATCCTTCCCACCTCAACAACACGAGGTGGTCTTCTCCTGGCAGTTTCACTGTCTGCCGTCGGGTGCCTGAAAGAAGTCCGTTAACTTCAAGTGTTGGCCAAAAGTCATTCGGATAAAGAAGGCCGTTTTCAAGCCTTTATTCCAATATAAATGGTCTCAAAATGTGATTTTAGTGTGGTTCATTTTCCTACTGCAACACAAACACACATGGCAAAGGCTGTGACAAACTCACATACCCGTTTGTGGGTAAATGCGCAAATCTCTCCCTCCATGGTAGCAGGCGACCCACAGATGCCCTCTGGGGTCTGTGCACATGCCGTCTGGTATGTCTTCATCGGGCTCTACCCTGTCAACCCCTCTGCGGTCAGCTTGTGGTTGATGTGGTAAAAGATGTGGTGATCCAGTGACCGGTCCAAACTGTTGTAGGTGTCCACCTGGTCTGAATGATGAACGGTCAGGATAAAGCGTGTACAGAGACCCCTGCTTCCTCTCCACCACGGCCGGCGGCAGTTCCAGTCCCACGGTACCCGGATACGGTGGGTATAATAAAATCAACCGCAATACATCACACGTTTACGTAACTATACACTTAGCAAACCCTAATTCACTGTATTATCGTAGAGTCACCCAAACAAATTGTATTTTCTGAGTATTTACCTGCAAAGAACCTCACAGGTGGATCTACTTTTCCATCACCGAAGCGAGCGTTGTTGGGCTTTCCTTGTCCAGCTGAGCAGCTGTTGTAATGCAGTGCATGGCCCTGTCACCTGCAGGATGACGTAACCGCCTGCCTTCCGCACCACAGACCCTACAGGTTTCTCCGTGACTGTAAAAACACACAATGCCTTTATATACAGGAGCCTTTATCTCATAATACACCAACAAACTTTCAGATGCCTCACCTGTAGTGATACTCTCCTCATGACCAGTGAGAGAGCTCGACCAGCGGACCCACCAAAGACTAGCCTTTTTCCTCCCGGACAGGACTCTCGGTGAACTGTCCCTTTCCATATTGAGCACAGACTGGACATGGACTTCTTAAGGTTGTAAACACTTGGGAGTTCTTTTCAAAAAGAGGAAATTAAAGGATAAAGAAACGGACAAATAAAGTGTTCGTGTATCAGAATTGATTGTTAAATGCGTTTTTCGTTGTATTTTCATTGATCTACCATAACGTGTAAACCGACGTTGAAAGCCACACAGTTTACCGTGAACGATTTAATTCATCATTTTCTTAGACAAGTGAATTGACTCGGTCACCATTCACAACATGCACGCATATGTGCCTAATCTTATCCTCAATACAACCCCAAACACGTCTCCGTGACTGTCTCGTCGTCACACTGCTAACGCAATCGCAAACTACATCACATATGTGTCATGTGTCATGCTTACACCTGCTCTGAGCCTCGAACAGGCCATGGGTCCGGCATGGGCGAGACGAGCTCGCAGCCTCGCAGCCTAGACCTGCACACACACAGCTCCCACTCGTGCAGCTGATCTCCGTTACACGGGAATCAAGCAAATGACGTGTTTTCATCTAAAACGGTGTTTAGTAGTTTGCTTCGGTGGATCCTGTCGCTCAACGCGTCCATCGTTAACATTTTAATGCTTAGTTAGCCATTTATACGTCGCGCGTTGCACTCTGTCTCCTTCGATTTGATTGGTCGCGCTCGGCTCTGTAAGAGGAAGGGATACAGCCACGGCCGGAAGTAGTGCAAAATCTCGCCATATAATTCCAATAAATGACATTAGCTAACGCCTACCCCAACCCTAAACCGAACCATACAATCATAAAGCGACTCTTTTGTAGCCTGACACAAATTATACGGTATTGAAGTGCGCATGCTCAGCGGAGGTAGCCGTGTCACTTATATTATGTAGAGAAACAAACATGTACAGCACAGAAATGTGTAACGTTGCACATTTGCGTGGTATCGTTATCTTATTAACATTTGACAACACGATCTGTACAAATGAAACCAAATGAGCGCTTCCGTTGCGTTACGTCTAATCTTTAGCATTACGACCGTTCGTCAGTAGGTGACGTCACTGCTTCCGCTCGATCACCCCTGCACTCTAGTCTTTGAAGCGACGACCACATGCTTTAGTATCAGACTCGGCATTAAACGCCTTACCTGTCAATCCATTTGTGTGTGAGGGATTCCAACGATGTCAACTGGTTATTAGACAAACACAACACGATGTATATACTACAAACATCTATAAACGATTGAAATACTGCTTGGTCTGCAGTTGGAGAGCTGCCATTGGCTGTTGACTTGAATAATTAATGAGCGAGGCCTGTCACGGTAGTTCTTTGGTCATGTTCGTTTATAAATATCGTTGTGTTTCGAGTTCCGTTTTGAACAACCGGGTATATAATAAGTGTTCTGTCTGACTCATGTTCCCAACGTTAAACGTAAATTTGCCAGCTACCGTCGTCGAAAGTAGCAGCGCCGATGCGCAGTATAAATAGACTCGCTCGAACATTTCTCTCAGTCGGGCAAGAGAGCGCCGCCTTGGCAAAGCCACATGCTACTAGAGTCGCTAGTCAAGGCGCGCATTGCACCTCTGAGCCCGACTGCTGATGCGCGTTCGGTTCGCCGGCGCGCATCAGCTTTTGTTTCTTGCAAGTGTATAAAAGACAGCAATGATTCCTTTATTATGCATGCTATCATGTTTTGGGGTGGGTTTGTTGTGTGTTAGCTAGCTGTACTTGTGGACTTGCTCTGGCTTAAATCAAAACAAACCAACTGCAGTTTGATTGATGTTCATCGGAACGCACAATTAGAAAAAAACATGATGTGTTAACTCATTCTGGAACCAATCACTTCATGTGTAGCCTACATTTCGTCTTCAACATGTTCAAAAACCATAGGCTGTGTATGTAACCGGTCTACTCGCAGCGCTCTGCGCGGGCCTCGGCACTCTAACGAGGAGGCTAAAGACCGCAGCCTCTAGAGCGTCTCTGTTGGCCGGGAGTGAGGTTTACATATATATTAGTTCAAGAAAGTTACTGCAAGAGTTAAGTGAAAAAGTGAGTATGCAAAACAAGCCTTTTTTAAAGGCACTCCTTGAGAAATTAATCTTTGCATATTAATGCATACGAATCGGAACGCACGACAAAAAGACACGAGTCTTATAAAAAGCCAGTATAAAATGAGTTTAGACTTCCGGTTATGCCACGCAGCTGAAGAGACGCGCGGGTTAGGTCCGCTACAGATTTAACAAAATATCTTAAAATACATGCTTTCAAAGATGTCGCCTAAACAAGCAAAGCAGAAGCTGAAAAAACCCGAAAACACAGATATCACATCTGACTCTGAAGGCCCGGAGGTACTGCCGCGAGATGCACATGGTGGAGATAACCTTCCGACGAGTGGAGACCAAGCAAGTGATCTACACGGTGATACAAATGATATTCTTCAAGCAATACATTCAGTGAAAGTTGATATGGCTTCTCAATTTAAAACCGTTCTTTTGGCGGTACAAGATATCAAGAATCAAGTAGCTGAGTGTATCGGAAGGCTAACACAAGCAGAGGAGCGCATTTCGCAGACCGAAGATGCAGTCACTACACTTAAGTCGATGAACAAAACTCTCGAAAAGAATGTGAATGGTCTTATTTGGAAAGTAGATGATCTGGAGAATCGTAGTCGACGCTCAAACCTGAGGCTCATTGGCCTACCGGAAAAGTCGGAGGGTACGGATGCATGTGCATTCTTAGAAAGCTGGTTACCTGAGGCGCTGGATATGGAACCGCTACGAAAACCATTGTCCATAGAGAGAGCACATAGAATCAACGGGATGCGAAAGCCCGGTATGGACACGAGCTTATTCCCGAGAGTGATGATCGCAAAGTTTTTGGATTATAGAGACAAGGAGCGAGTGATGCGTGCTGCCAGAGAGAAGAAAGAAGTACTGTTTAAAAACCATCGGATTATGCTTTTTCCAGATCTCTCTGCTGATGTAAATAAACAACGGAGGCACTTCGACGAAGTCAAGAAAAAACTGCGTGCTAAAGGACTAGCTTATGGATTCATCTTTCCAGCGCGTCTTCGGGTGACTGTCAGTGGCAAGTCCCACTTTTTTCAAAATCCTTCGGATATTGAAGAATTTCTAAAGAATATGTAGGTTGGTGACATTATTCTAACAAGTGCAATTTGACACTATATAATTAAGTGGAACATGTTTCACTCTTTACAATGAAATTAATTAAATCATTTAGCAGGATTGAAACCGGAACGCGATTACAATAAGTTTTTTTAGTTTTGTTTGTTTTCTTAACCAAAGCTGTGGTGGCTAACCTAATAGAGGAAGTGGGTAGTAGAGACAGGTTTAGATCTGCTGGTGGTTATCGGCAGGTCGTAATGAGGATGTTTAAAAGTTTTTGTGTTTATAGGTTGATGGTTGATGGTTGTTGTAACCAAATTAATATTTTGTTTAGTTTTTTTTAGTTTTTCTTTCTTGCACAAGGTATATATGACTTCTGGTTTAGTAAGAAGTGAGAATATTGGTTTATCTTACGATATAACACTCTATGGCAAAGACTATTGATGTTAAATTTACTTCATGGAACTGTAGGGGGTTGAACACACTCACTAAAATTAAACAAGTAATGACTAGATTAAAACAACTTAAATGCAAAATTGTTTTTCTTCAAGAAACGCACCTAATGCCTAAGAATATGTACCGAATACGTAACAGGTGGCAGGGCCAGGTATTTTCAGCCTCATTTAGTTCCCAAGCAAGGGGTGTTATTATAATGATTCACAGATCTATTCCATTTCAAATGGTTAAAATAACACAGCACCCTTCAGGTAGATGTCTTATTGTCCAAGGGACCTTAGTAACCACAACATTGACTCTTGTCAACATATATGGTCCTAATGACGATATTCCAAAATTCTTTAGTAACCTCCTTCTAACCTTATCTACCCTTTCTGGATCTTATATCATAGGAGGGGATTTCAACTGTACACCGGACCCAAGTATAGACCGTTCATCTGGTTTTGATAAATCACATAGACAAACCAGAAAGATCCTTAATTGTCTTATAAAAGACTTAAACCTGATAGAAATTT
The DNA here is from genome assembly GCA_006030095.1 of Triplophysa siluroides. Taxonomy (NCBI): domain Eukaryota; kingdom Metazoa; phylum Chordata; class Actinopteri; order Cypriniformes; family Nemacheilidae; genus Triplophysa; species Triplophysa siluroides. The sequence goes on along the minus strand of VCII01000123.1, from coordinate 43,324 downwards.
GGAGATACTTACATCCTAAAGAAGTTCAGTATTCGTGTTTTTCTAAAACACATCAATCGTATTCCAGAATTGATTATTTTTTTATTTCAGCAACACTTATGTCAAACGTTACTGATTGTGGTTATGACATTATTGTTATTTCTGACCATGCTCCGATATCATTTTCCTATACTGATAATAAGTTACTAGGTACGTCTTCACTTTGGAGATTTCATCCTAAATGGCTCCTAGATGAAGAATTTAATGAATATATTACTCAACAGATAGATACTTACTTTGATATTAACACGACCCAAACCTCAGCTAGTATCAGGTGGGAAGCATTTAAAGTTTATATTAGAGGCATCATACTAAGTTTCACATGTTTTAAATCAAAAGGTTTCAATAAAGAACTGATAGAGCTTGGTGCAAGAATTAATATCCTTGAAAGAAAACTGTCACATAAAGATGAAGCGATCATTCTTCATGAATTATTAAACCTTAGAGCTAAGTACAACGAACTGTCTGCCAAAAAAGCAGCAGATAGTCTGAGCATGCTAAAGCAAAAGTATTATGATCAAGGTGAAAAAGCTGGGAAATTGTTGGCTTGGAGACTTAAACAAATCCAATCTGAACGAACAATAAATTCTATTGAAGATAGTAATGGTAATATGATCTTGCACCCAGTAAAGATAAATGACACTTTTAGAAATTTCTTTGAGAATTTATATACCTCGGAGTACTCAGATAATAATAATAATGCACAATCAGTCTTTCTGGACAATCTGTATATACCTACTATTTCTGAAGAATCAAAAATATCCCTGGAAGCAGATATAACAGAAGAAGAAGTTATAGAGGCAATTGAGAGTCTAACGGCTGGCCGAACATCAGGACCCGATGGTCTTAATGTAGATTTCTATAAAAAAATTTAAGGTAAACTTATTACTCCTATTTTAGACATGTTTAAAGAGTCCTTTGTTATTGGTTCTCTTCCAGAAACTTTAAGAAGCGCCCTCATTACATTAATTGCTAAACCTAACAAAACTAAAACCAAGTGCGAATCATTTCGACCAATTTCACTTCTTAATATACAGATGTAAAAATACTGAGTAAATTACTGGCGAAGAGGTTAGAGACTCTGCTACCCGAACTAATCTCTCATGATCAGAATGGATTTATTTATGGGTAGACAGGGCTTCCTTAATGTTAGAACTCTACTCAATGTTTTGTATCTTAGGAAAGGAACATCTGATACAGCCATCCTGTCTTTAGACGCCGAGAAGGCCTTTGACGGTGGAATGGCCCTATTTATTTGAAACTCTTAAGAGATTTGGGTTTGGAAGAAATATTTGCAAATGGATAAATATACTTTATACGCTTCCTAAGGCTGGAGTCCTTACTAATAATATTATTTCCAAGTCTTTTGACATTAAAAGGGGAACCCGCCAAGGGTGTCCCCTTTCACCCCTTCTTTTTGTTTTAGCAATGAGCCATTAGCTATAGCAGTGAGGTCACACAGCAATATCCACGGCATCAAAGTAGGTACTACAGATGTCCGTATTTCTTTGTACGCAGACGACGTAATTCTGTATTTAACAAATCTAGCTCATTCTATCCCTTCTCTAATGCAACTTCTTTCATCCTTTGGTGTCTTTTCTGGTTATAAAATAAATAAATGCAAATCAAGTACTCTTTTATTGGACAAGAAGGATTGTCAAACCTTAGCTATGTCACACTTGAACGTAGTAGATTCCTTCACTTACCTGGGTATAAAAATTACAGCTAATATAGATCATATATCCTTAATAAACTATCAACCCCTATTAGACAACATTTCTAAATCCATTGAAAGATGGAATAGTTTACCTATTTCTTTAATTGGACGTATAAATACAATAAAAATGAATATATTACCTAAAATACTACATCTCTTTCAAAATATCCCTTTATGTCCTCCTTCTTCCTTTTTCATTACACTTCGTAAGCTATTTACAAATTTTATTTGGAACAATAAAATAATTCGTGTTCGACTGTCACTATTATATCTACCATACAATAAAGGAGGTCTCCAATTTCCTAAGCTAGAGTGGTATTATTGGGCTGCACAACTTCGAGCTATTATATACTATTTTTCCTCTGAAATAAGTACTCCTTGGTTAGATGTCGAATCCTCCTTTATAAAATCAAACTTGCCCCTTAATCTTTATCTATACTCGACAGATATTAAAAATATCAGGAAAAGGAAAGAGATGGTATCTTTTAATACAATTCTTTTGAATACAATTCAAGTTTGGTTTGATGTACACAAATATTTAGGTCAGTCCAATACTTTATCATGTTTTACTCCAATATGGGGAAATTAATATTTTAAACCCGCTAGCATGGATTCTGGATTTAAACTTTGGTATGATAAAGGACTGAAAACAATTGAGGACTTGTATAAAGGAAAAAGATTTAATGTCCTTTTCAGAATTGGTAGCACAATTCAATATCCCCCCAAAACATTTCTTTAAATTTTTACAGCTCAGAAGTTATATTTTTTCTAATCAGGGTGAAAAGTATACAAAACCTACCAAGACACCTCTGGAAAATTTATTTTCTAAACACCCACAGTCTAAAGGCTTAATATCTCAGTTTTATATATTGTTAGAGTTCAATTCTAAGGAATCATCGAAAGATAAATTGAGTCGTTGGAATGAGGATTTAAAATCAAACATCCCTTTAATTAAGTGGGAGGAAATATGTATGAAAGCACAATTGCAAACATTCAATAGCAGTCTTAAACTGATACAATATAACTGGTTAATGAGAACGTACATTACGCCAGTGAGGCTGAACAAAATAAACCCGAATATTCCAGACACATGCATTAAATGTTCAAGTGACGAAGGTACTCTTCTACATTGTGTTTGTGGACCTGCCCTAAGGTGAAAGAATTTTGGAGGGAGGTGGCGGCATTAATTTACCAAGTGGTCTCAGTAAATCTTCCAATGGAACCAGAGATTTTTATTTTGGGAAGTATCCCAGACCATATTGTACTTTGTAGTAATATCCGTAAATTGATTGACAGGCATACTTCAGGCTAAGCGTTTAATTGCTCTGTACTGGAAAAGATTAGAAATGCCTTCTATCATACAGTGGATCGACAATATGTCCTTCTGTTTAGCTATGGAAAAGATAACATATACATTAAAAGGGAAACTTTTTTATTTTGAGAATATTTGGAAACCCTTTGTATCTTTTATTTTGAACTTAGATCTAAGTAACATCTTAAATGTGGTTTAAGGCATTTAGACACCATTACATTTAAAGTAACAGTACCCTGATTACCTGTCTATGTCTCCTTTACATTTTTATACATTTCGTATTTTCCTAAATTCTCACAACTGTACTATAGAAGTTCTATGCATCAACCTGGGCCAAGTATTATTTAGCTATGAAAGTATGTATATTTATTTGTATTAACGTATATACAGGTTCTTTTTTTTTATTTTTATATATGTGTATGCATGTGTATGTGTATGTATGTGTGTGTGTATGTATATATATGTATATATGTGGATATATGTATGTGTGTGTATATATATGTATATTGTATGTATATATGTCTTGTATGGTATATATATGGTGTATAAGGGATAGGCTTGGTTCTATTCTATTTTTTATTTTTTTTTTTTTTTTATATGTTAATTTGATATTGGTTTCCCACTTTCTGTATAAGTTATTGTAAAGTTATTTATTTCTTTATTTTCTTTTTCTACCTTCAATATGTAAAAGAGAGTTCTGTTTTTTTTTTTGTTTTGAGTTAAAAAAATATATAAAGAAATAAAAAAAATAAATGAGTTTAAAAGTACTTGTTGAATTGTTTAATACCACACTGTTAAAAGTGCTGCACAAGCAAACCGAATTGAATGTTGTTTGGCGTTGTATAAACAGACTGTGAAAATATTATTATTATGGAATCATCAGAATTATTGACGTGATGACGAGCTCCAGTGGTAGAGGTCATCTTGTGGTAAAAGCCATCCGTTTCTTGAAATAAAAACTCAAAAAGAGGAAAACGAGGATATGTAGCGCAATTAGTGTTTTGTATTGCACTTCTGTAATGCGCTTTAGGAGATTGAAAAAGTAGATGTGATGCAGCGGGAGCTTTTAAAAAGAATGTTGTCTCAGGATACACCAGTTAGATGGCGGTGGAGCGGCGCGGGGATCGGAAAACAGACTTCGCGTGAAATCTCGTGTGAAATGTAGAGTAAGAGTTTCGTGTGATAGCGAGTGCCGTTGTTGAAACTGCTATTACTGGTAAGCTGGTGTATATTGTATGGATTGTAGGATATTAATGTACTAATGTTCACGAGGGTTTTGTGTATATATAATGTATTGTGGAGTCTTTGATAACGAGCCGCTTTTGTATTAAGTGTATAATATGTTGATTTGTGTGTTCGCACGTGCGTTGCTATGTGCTTAAGTAATTGTGCTCGTGCTATTTCATGCTGAATTAAAATGATCGATTCTGTTAACAGAGGGTTCATTCACGTGTCTATAAGGTGATTTGTGTAGAGTTATAATGTAACGCTTAGAACTCACGTGAAATCTCGTGTGAAATGTAGAGCAAGAGTTTCGTGTGATAGCGAGTGCCGCTATTGAAACTGCTATTACTGTTTTGCAGAATAAATGATTTGAAATGTGTGGAAAATCATTCTGTCACGCCTGAGGAGTGTTACACATTTTGGCGAGCCAGTGCCAGGAGCTGCAAATTCCCACTTGTGAGCTCCAGAGACGAATGTAGAAACACCATAAACACAGTGAATCAGTGGAAATGTGAAACATGGAGGAGTTACGCATTAAAATCAGCCAAGCCCTTTTGACGCTGAGCAACCCTGACCTCATTCCTGTTTGCAAATATCTGAAATGTGACGAACCGGTTGGAGGGTTTGAGAATAAAACACAGCCTGCTCTAATCAGACTGCTGGAGAAAACACTGGATGACATCGAAGAGACGGAGGACCGGTAGATATTTGTGCAGTGGTTGGAGAATGTGTCGTCTTTGATGGACTCCCTGAGACGGCCAACCGGTACTGTAGTGGAAAACACATCAAATGAGCCAAATGAATTGGTCACGTTGAGAGAGAAATGCTCCAGATTACAGTTAGAACAAGACCAAGCCCGTCAATCACTTGAAGAGAAAGTTGTTGCCATGGAGCAAAAGTTAAAGACCAGAGTGAATGTGGAGGAGACGAGATTTAACACTGTGCCACCACCATTTCTGCCTGAAGTGACTCTCAGAAGGGAGTTTTGGAATTTCTGGGCTAATAGGGGAAGTAGGGCGGAGAGAGAAACTGTCGTACACCAGCCTCATGAATCAGATGGAGTCAGGACTGCGAAAAGGTCATGCTGAGATCGAGATCATTGAAGCGGTTACTCGTGCAGTAAGCCCAGGCCTTCACCCGAGAGACGCGTTCGAAATAAAATGAGACCTCACCCTCCTTACCTTAAAAATGATCCTAAGAGGCCACTTCAAGGTTGATCCTCCTGCTGACTTACTACAAAAACTAACGAACATCTCTCAAGAGCCAAAAGAATCTGCACTAAACTAACTTCCTATTTCGAGGAATCGAGCTCAGAGAGAAGTGACTTTGGAAACTAAGTGAGGAGGATGAGAAGGAACATTTCAGCCCAGCGTTAACTAAACGGAAGTTCCTCCGCTCTATTGAAACTGGACTAGAAAGCGATGCAGTGAAGTTACAGCTTAAACCTTACTCGAGCGACCCTAAAGTCACAGATGGAGAGCTAATAGAGCGAGTCAGTGAAGCGGCAAATCTAGGGACAGCTAAAATGCGTGGAAGAACAGCACGAGTAGCCTCCGTGAACACAAACAGACGCCCAAATAGGTGAGCAACGCAGACATTGTTTTCGTTGTGGACAGGATGGACACCTTTCCAGAGGCTGCCGACGTCTCGGGGAACAGCACGGAAACGAGAGAGGGTTGCTGTGATGGGACCATCAGTAGCCCATGAGTTTGAGTCCCCGCTGGAGCACTCGGAGCAGAGTGTGACACCAAAAGACCTGAAAAGAACCCTTGACAATAGCAACGGGTCCATGTCATTTTGCGTGACAATGCGGCAAAAAAGAAAGCTATGAGGGATATGGGGGTGCCGAGTGTGCGCTGTGTCGCCCATTCCTGTCAACTCTGTGTGCATGAGGGCCTGCTGTCTCGGCGCATCGTGACCGAGACCCTGGCCAACGCAAGGAAGATTGTAGGCCGTTTTAAACACTCCCCGTTGGCTTACTCTCGACTAGAAGACATACAGACGGACCTAAATATGGATATCAAGCGCCTACAGCAAGATGTACAGGTGAGATTCCTCTCGTAACGTTCTTAAATGTATTTCTATTTTATTATTATTTCCCATACACTTGATTTAGTAAGCCACTAATACATTACGTGCTCTGCACCTAGTTTGCACAGAAATAAAGTGAATCATGTTGTCTTATGTGCAGACGCGATGGAAGAGCAGCCTCTACATGCTGCAGAGCCTACTGCAACAAAAACCTGCTCTTAGTGTCTTTGCAGCCAGGCACACTCTACCAGCAAGACTGACAGCTCACCAGTGGGAGCTGATGAATAAGACTGCTGATGTGCTATCCCCCTTTGAAGAGCTGACCAGGGATGTGAGCAGGGAGACTGCAACTGCAGCTGATGTGATCGCTGCCATAACAGGTCATTTGTATTTATATGTATTACTTTATACTGTAACATTTATTGATGTTGTTTGAAACAAACTATAATCCCATGTATTCATTAAGTCATTCATTCACTCATTAGTCCTCAGACGTGTTCTGTCTCGGGAGGATGATGATGATGACCAGGGAATAAAAACAATGAAGAGGACTCTGCTGGAGGCAGTGGAGAAGCGCTTTGGTGTTGTCGAAACTGAGCCACTCTTCTACATCGCCGCTCTTCTAGATCCCGGATACAAAGATGGGCAAGTGTAGTAAAATAATCAAAATGCACCTTTTGTACATCATGTTTATATAAAGTCAAGTCATTACCAGACGCCAGTATTAAGCCAATTTATTTTTTACTTCCTTTTTAATTTAGCTTTGGGCAATTTAGTTCTAAGGTAATTTTTTTTATTGTTTATTAATTGAGTACATGTGTAGGCAGTTGCCTAACTGAAGAGCTGTGCTATGTGGTGTCTCTTCTTGTCTCAATGTTTTGAATTGTGTGTTACTTTTATCTGTTTCTAGCTTTTTCACAAAGTCAGCCAACCTGTTGCTTGCCAACCCGTTCTCATCAACCTGCGTATAAATAACATGACTTTACACTTTCAAACTGCGTATAATACATACGCCAAAGTCCAATTTCGCGTGCATGGGATACGCCAATCCTTTCCATTAACTTCAGTGGGGAGCAGAAGCGTCCAAATACCACGCTTCGTCTTCAACGGCAGTGACGTCACCAGCGATGCTCGGTTCGCTCAGTTCACCTTATGCACGCCATCTTTAAACAGGTGAGTAAAGGCAACACACTTTGTAAATAAGGTTATTTGTAAGTAAATTATAATTAAGTTTCATTATTTTTGTGTTTCTGCATCACGTTACACGGGGCCATGCGTCAAAACGGCAGCGTGTGCGTTGAAGTTTGTTAGTGTAACATCGCGCTGCTCAGTTTGCACAGTTGGTAACGTTAGCCTACCTTTGACATTAGCCTAAGATCAATTCTACTGTATATATCTCCTGTATATGTTGCAGTTTGAAATACACAAACAAATAAAACTGTGCTTTATCGTGTTTTGACATGGCTGATGACAGCACCACTATTCGAGAGACTGAATTAGTGTTAGCTGATGTTTTAACTTAAGTGGTAACGTTAGCCTACGGGGCCCCGGGGGTCAATAAGTTGCGCCAACCACTCCACATGGACTCCTATATCGGATTTATTCCCAAAATTGTGGGCAACGGGACAGCCTGTTTACTGCCTGTACATCGTGCCCGTGGAAAAGGCATTTTGATGCATCTGTTATATGCAACTGTGTCCCCGTGGACACCAAAAGGTAACCTTGTTATAGCTGACGCCAGATCAGTATTTCGCATCATACGGCCTGCAATCTCTATACAGGCCGATCTGAGATCTGCTAAAATAACAGGTGCGTTGGTATAATTAAACTAGACATTACTAGTTGCTTGCAGATCCACGATACATTAGGGTTGATCTTGGCTCCTATTTCATGGTTATTTAATTTCTCATGTCATCATGTTTTGCTTAAGCACGATTTAGACAAAATCAATTGTCTCCAGCGGAAACAAAAATAATATTAATCTATCAATCCTGACTCTGCAAAGTCATTAAAGTTAGTATTTTAATAATAGTTATTGGGTAACCGTAATGTCACAGACTCAACTGTCCTCAAGAATATGGAAGTCCCATTAAAGAGAAGAGAGGGACAAGCCAACGTTTCCAAAGAATTGCATGGTTATTATTCAATGAATGCAAATATTAATACATTCATGTAGTTCTGTTATAATGTTAATCCCATAACTTCCAAAATGAAACCAATAAATTACAAATTAATATAACAAAATAGTTACTTGTTATTACCATTTACTATTTAAGTTACTGTGTAATATTACCCTTAACCTATTTTGGTTAATACTTACTTTGGTTAAATTTCGATTTTACACACTTATTGCCTTGCAGTTAATTATCATTAAGAATAATTGTATTACTGAATATGCAATTTGTCTGATGTGTTCCATGTCACCCATCCCTAGGTCCAACACAATTTATCCATGGTTGACAATAAAGTAAATTGTATCTCTTTTATATCTTTATAATGCAATAGAAAAGGCTTAGGATTTGCTCGCATCAGGTCCTCCCTCAGTATGAAATACTTTGTTGTGTGGCATGTTAATAATTCTAATTTATCTTTGTTTTGTTTGTAGTAAAAATGCCGGGAGGATCAACTTTTCGGCAGTGTACCCATTGCTTGGAAAAAATCAACTCTGCTAATCGAAGATGCACCAAGGTAAATAATGTACAATAGACTATTGTACTGTCTAACTACTATCCCCGTTTGTCATGCATTTAAGCCAGAGGAATCAGGTCAAAATTCAAATAACCTTTATTGGCATTAAATATCTCAGTATTTGTTGTCCAAGTAATACAGTGACAATAAAACTGGAGTTTGCAGTGGATAAATTAAGTTAATAATAAAAAAGCCAAAAGAGTTTTGTTTTGTTACACTACAAACTTGCATGACACTAGGTATTTTTCAAAAGGCTGCATTCCTTTAAATAACATTCTGTTACAAGGCTACACATTTGACATTGAATCTTTCTATTGCAGACAATAGTACATTTTTCTATTGCGGTGGTTCTCAGTAGGGTGAGGTATTGTCTTTTATTTTTCAATTCCGTTTTTGATTCTGCTTATCGATTCTGATTCTTATTGATTCCCTGTTTTGATTCCTAAGTTGTAAAAAGTGAAGTGAAACACTTAGATATCAAACTGTATGCATATTTTGATTCAAAATTCTAGAAAATGGCAACATCTCTGCTAGCCCATGCAATAGGGTACGTGAATGTGTCAAACATCACATGGATAAACAAGTCTCGTTACATCTGCTTGTTGGAAAAAGTGTTAACAGAAGTACTAACTAACTGTGATATTTATTTGTAAATAAATCGTAAAAATGATTTGTATTTTTAAGTTATTCAGATAACCTAGCTAGCTGTTTCCATTTTTTATGGCATTTTATTTTACTATTCAAATATCTGTGAGACGAAGAAAATAAAAGCTTTTAAATATCAATCTGGTTATGTAATGGCCATTGATCTTCGGTAACTCATTTAAAGGTAATTTTAGTATAACATCTCTTTGTGTAACAAAGCGCATACAAAAGGCTTAAACCTGATGCAATGAGAATTGTTTTCTGCATTTGGGGATCGGCATGAAGCCTATAATGACAACTTAAGTTATATTGTTTGTGGCCAAATAACGGAGATTCATATTTTCCATTAAAATATGGTACATAACAAGCTTGGTAATATTAAAGCTTAGCTGCATATTTAGTCTACCTAGTCAACACACAGACCACAGTTTAGAACCTTTTTTATGTCATACTGTGTCCTCACTCTCTCCGTCTCTCCTCCTTACTCAGTGTGGGAAGCTGCTGGACCTAAAGTCCAGGCAGACAGCTCGCATAAGAGTGTTCCAGACCAAGGCCAAAGAATGGGCTCAAAAAGTCACGGAATCAGGCTAAAATATTTGACAACAGTTCCCTGTTGGTAATAAACACTTTGTCTTTCTCTTTTGGTTAGCCATGGGAGCTTTCTGTCACCATAAATTATATTTTGCAGGCAGTTGTGTGTCATGACGTCATCAACAGAATTAGCCTGGCCTGCAACTTGTATCCATTCAGCTTCACGCTAAGGTTTTTTCTTTTGGTTCACTGGTAATGTAGTAGAGTACACTAGTGGTCAAAAGTTTTGGGACACTTCAGTAAAAGGTTTCTCTTGTTTAAAAAAAAACTTTTGATCTGAAAGTGTATGTCTAAATGTCTGAAATTAGTTTAGTAGACAAAAATATAATTTTGCAAACATAAATGTTTTTCAAAGACAAAACTAACATTTTATTTAATGATTAATGTTTTTAAAATTGATGACTTTAACTGAATAATGAAAAGATAGATGGGAACTCCTGAAATATTGCTTAAAGAGCATCTCAGGGTAAGACCTCAAGAAGCTTCTTGATAAAATGACATATAAAGAAAACATTTCTGTACTGTACTGTATTATTTTCCACATTTTAGAATATTAATAAACACTGAAATTATGAAATAAAACATAGGGTACTAGGGGAATGTTGTAACTGTGACACTGAAAAATAATAAAAAAATATTATATATGATCATCTTTAGTGTAGTCACCTTTTGACTAGAAATGTTTTCTTGTCATTTTAGAAGCTCCTTGAGGTCTCACCCTGAGATGCTTTTAAAAGAATATTGAAGGAGTTCCCATCTATTCTGTCCTCTTATTGACAGTTTTTTCTTAATTATTCAGTCAAAGTCAGCCATAAAAAAAAAGTTAGTTTTGTCATTAAAAACATGTATATTTTGCAAATTATATACTGGCTGCTGCTCATCCAGGGGCAGTACAGAATCTTTAAAGTTAATTTTTTCAAGGATTTTCTTTGCCATTATTTAGAAAGGACGAAAGAGAGTGGACAGAAAAGTGTTCGAGGGGGAATTTGGTTTGTCGTGAATTGCACTGGCACTATATGGCGGCACGCTAACCAATTGGTTATTGGTGCCATGGTACAGAATCTTTCAGAGAGTTTCTCGTAAAGAAAGGTTGCTCTGGATGTTCCCCCTTATAAAAACACATAAGGACAGTGGACTGCCCGCTCTTTATTTCTTTATTTCTAAAGACTATGTGTATAGTAACCCTGCCTAGGAAATCTCTCTCTGTTTGCTTATATGCTTTTCTTTGTTAAGATGGAGAAACTGAAAGCTCTTGGGTTTTTTCCCCTCCTGCTGTGGGGAAAGTATAGACCGCAAAATAAAAAGTGGGTGGCCCAGCTCCAGTGCCCCTTTGAGATGCCAGTGTTAGCACATGCGGTCATGGAGAAGATCATTTGCCTATTTGAAGGTTTGTTAGAAGGTAGGTCACATGATAACATCAGTACATTCATGACAATTTAAGATTGATCCTGTATTGTGTACCTGTCCAGACCAGATTTAAATCTCAGTTAAAAAAAATTCTACATAGTGGTGTGTAATTCTGTTATATATATATGTTTATATTTCTTTGGGTACTCATATTTTATATATTGTGTGTGTTTGTGTGTATGTATGTATGTATATTTATATGTGTATGTAAATGTATATATATATGTATAATGCTTCTTAAATGTCTTGTTTTGTTTTGTTTTGTATTTTTTATCAAAGCATGTGTTCCTGAAAGAGAGAGGTAGAAAGAGAAATAGATGAACACCAGAGAGGACAGAAGGAGCACCATGAAGTAGAAGAGACTGAGAGTAGGGACATGCAGGAGATTGAGGTACAGGAAGACAGAGAAGAGAGTGAGAGTGCGGAGAGAGAAGAGATGGAGGGACGAAAAGACTTAGAAGAGTTGGGACTGATGGAGACAGAACAGGCACAGGAAGAAAAAGTAGATAGTAAGATAGTGGAGAGAGAAGAGATGGAGGGACAGAAAGACTTGGGGGCAGACAAGGAGAGAGAACAGACAGCGGAAGTGGGGAAAAGAAAGATTAAGGAGAAGAAGAAAGTAGTAGCAACAAACAGGTAAGTGCCAATTCAGAATAGAAGATACAGAGTAATAAGGGCAACCTTGACTATGTAGAATATGTCCTTGTACAAAGAAAAGTAGCACACCACACTAGACTCTGGACACAGGATAGTAATTCACAAGTTGCTCTTTTTATACTTTCTTAAAACATGAAGTTATTTGTATGGCAGCAGTTTGGCATCCAGGGGGCCATAATGCAAGGTGGCAACAACCAACAGTGAAGTCATCAGAGAAAGTGTCAACAGATTGTCCTGCATTGCACTTGCAAGTATTTACCTGGCTTACTTCTATTGCAATTTACACAGTTGTTTTTCTCTATATAGGAAAGTAGCTGTCAATATTTCAGCTAAAAAGAAAAGAAGAAAAAGAAGACAAACCGAGGATGATGGTAGGAAAATGCTATAGAGTATTTTAAATAAAAAATTAAATAAATAACTAATCCTAAACTGTTAATTAATAATTTAAAAGATTTAAAAAATCTAATACCTTTTTGGGGTGGGCTTCAGGGTTAAGTACTCTGTGCTATTCTCTATTCTCTTAGGACTACTTTGCGAATCCTGTAACATCCATTGTGGCACAATTTTTAACCTAGTTCATATTTACGAAACGCAATTGGGCTGGTTAGTAAAGCTATTGAAAATATTTTCTTTGTATTTTTCAGTAAAATAAAGGTAAATTAACAAATCACATATTTCTTGAAATGGGGTTGTAGATTACTATCTAGCCAGTATGGCAACAATCAAAATTTCTCCGCTGATCCACATTTCTGGTGTTTTGGTTATACCGCTGTTTCATTAAGGTGCAATGGTTTGTATTTACACAATTTGTGCATTTTTCTTCACAGCATGTCAGTATCACAGCACATTGGACATTTTTCCAGTACAATGTGTATCTAAGACACGTGAAAGAAAGGTTAGTAGCTATACAAAAAAACATTCTGTACAACTGTATGTGCATGAATTGATACTAAACTACACCTAGAAAATATTGCTGAAAATGTTGCCTTTTGTCAAAAATTTTGAAGTCTAAAGAAAAAATAGTTAAATTGACAATTTATTTACTTTTAGATCTGTGTAAATGTTAAACCAAACCTTTGATGTTTTGGTGATGATATGGCAATTGATTTTTAAAGGGTGGGAGGAGGAATTAAATGAAATATTTAATTATAAAATAAAAGTATGACTTTGGATTGTCTTTTACCTTCTCCCCAAGGGATGTAAAGAAGTACTGGTCCACTGGCTCCCGTGTCCATCATGGTAATGTCAGCTTCATGTTGAACTGATTCGAGTTGTCCCTAAAGGGACAGTTAACCCTAATTAAGAAGCCTGTCATATAATAGAATGGGAGTTATTTAGAGTTTTGTAAGGAGCACATGGACCAATGTTACACCTCTTTTTGGAAAGTGAAGCGGGCTGCTTAATTAGGATGGACTAAAACAACTCAACATGTTTTCCCCATCAGAGAGATTAAGTTTTGTCACAAGAACAATTTATATGTACAGGTGTTTTAAGTGGCATTCTGCTAAGCGATGACAGAGCCATAAATGATTTGCTAAATTTTGATTCGATTGAGGGTAAGGGACAGTTATCACAATTTCATATTTGGTAGGAATGGGAAGGTCTGCTTTTCACACAATACGATTAGATACACAATATAAGCTATAAATGCGTTCTACACCCCATTATGTCAGGAAAATATTTAGAAGCCCAACAGGATTTATGAACCATTTCAGAGACTATAATTGTACTTAACATATTTTAGAACTCAAATATATAATTTCTGAATGTTTATTTTCCTTTTTTTCAGCCAAAAGGCCTGGCCCCCATCTTGGGAACCACAGGAGAACATAGGAATGAATGTGTCTTGATGTTGCAAAGAAACAAAAAAAGTTCTGCCTGTTAAACTGAGCCATGTTGACAATAAAGTTCTGTTTCACTGAACTGAGTACATATATGTTGCAAATAAAACGTATTTGTTCATTAATCTATATAATTTGTTCATTAGGGTGTTGGTAGTGGGTCAGAATATGATTTGATGTTTCTAAATTTTGATTACAGCCAAGTGTGAAGCGGCTGGGATGAGAATCAGCACCTCCAAATCCGAGGACATGGTTCTCAGTCGGAAAAGGGTGGCTTGCCCACTTCAGGTTGGTAGAGAGTTCCTGCCTCAAGTGGAGGAGTTCAAGTATCTTGGGGTCTTGTTCACGAGTGAGGGAAGGATGGAACGGGAGATTGACAGACGGATCAGTGCAGCTTCTGCAGTAATGCGGTCGCTGTACCGGTCTGTCGTGGTAAAGAAAGGAGCTGGAGCTGAGCAAGGCGAAGCTCTCGATTTACCGGTCAATCTACGTTCCTACTCTCACCTATGGTCATGAGCTGTGGGTCATGACCGAAAGGACAAGATCCCGGATACAGGCGGCCGAAATGAGCTTTCTCCGCAGGGTGGCTGGGCGATCCCTTAGAGATAGGGTGAGAAGCTCGGTCACTCGGGAGGAGCTCAGAGTAGAGCCGCTGCTATAATAAACTGGTTTCGTAGATGCTGCTACTCAAGTATTCTATTAAAGCATTGTTTTTTAAGTTATAGCCAGCTTAGGTGTTATGGATAACCTTACAGATAACACTAACCATATTATTATATTATTAACCATACATATTATACTTTTGTAAAATAGAGTATGCTCTCAATATGTTTTACATGTGTACATGAAGATTCTGCTACAACATACAGATATTGACTTTGCTATACTTCATTGTGGGAAAACTATTGTAATGTTTTTAGCCCTTGTCATAGCAGCTATTCACAAAACACATGTGAAGTCAATAAAAGTTATTTATTTAATAAATAGCAATGAATGTATAGTCTCAATTGGTCAGACAGTCTCCCACATAAGGTAAGTTAGTCTAGGCGTTATTGGCTAGGCTTGAATTAGTCCAAATCCAGGCTATGTAATGTTTAATGAGCAAAATTGTTTTCCTCTTCCCATTGACTGTCTTTGATCTTTAGATCGTTGCTATGGTAGTTGCTATTACGCTGATATCGCTGTGACATGTAATTTTCATTACGCACTTCCGTCCGGAAGTATTTTCTTCACAGACACCAGCTTTTTTAATACCCTTAACATTTAACTTACCTACAGAAAAACAACTTATCTCAACAATGAAAAGTTAACGTTAAGGCCATCGCTTTTAATAATTTGTCCTTCGATTTTGAGAAATAAAGTGATTTTCAGTTTTTTGTAGAAGATGGTTACGGAAAGATATCTACAAATAGGAAAGCAGTTAGAATTTGTGTTTAATATTTGAAATAAATATGCTGTAGTCTGTACCCTCTGCCCCTCTTTTCTTTCTTTTTTCCTTAATATATAGTTGTATATTCCTGTCTCTATATGAATACTGTAATGTTTAATGTAATTTGTAAGGAAATCTAATTGTATATTGACTTGTTCTTAAATTTCAACGTTCAATTGCAATAAAAAAGGTTACGGAATGAGTGCATCGTGTTGTGGTCGGAGTTTGCGCATTCTACTCGTGTTTTGGCTATAAATTATGAAATAGTTTACTTTTTGTTAACATAGATCATCTAGATACAGCGCAATTACTAGTTCAGCTGTACTAGATATTTGATATATTAGGTAGATATATCTTTTCACAACCCTATTTTCCAAGCCTACTCTGTTTTACAACCCTGTACCAGAAGAACTACAACTGTAGTGCTGATTCGTATCAATCTGCATTACGTTATAACCTTTTGTCCACATAAACGACCCCAGCTATATATATCTGAAATAAAGGAGGGGCCCACCAACTATTTCCTTAACGCTGCTAACACCTAAGTATATTTCCCAGATTATTGTCATAAACAATAAAACGAGTATGAAAGGTTTATATCTTTATATAAGATGTTTGCCTTCGTTAGATCAAAAATCATAAACAGAACAAAGCATGAATATAAAAAAAATGAAAAATACTTTGAATTAAACCAGTACAGTAAGTCAAAAAGAATATAGCAATTCTGCCAAGTAAATCTTTAAACAAAAGAATAATGAAATGACAATAACAATAAAGAAACTTATATCATCAGTTCAGGGTTGTACTTGGACATGGTATGGACTCACTACTATGAAAGTCAATTGTCAATGATGTTAATGATGATGTCCCAGTTCCACAACGGCTAGTCACATTGATCTCCAAAACGCAAATAGTCCACAAAGTTACGATCCACCGCATCAAATCCTTATACTCCGGACGTTCATTAATCCATAAGGATTAATGGATGAAAAACCTTCTTCTGGTAAATCTTGATATCCAAAAGGTGGAGCTTTAATAAATTGTCATGGTTCCTCACACCATATCACAAGGTCACCTATAAAGAATCCATAAGATCGACCTGGAAACTAAGTTTCTCAATCTGGACTCCCAAAGCGTGTTTGCTGGAGGTCCTTAGCACACCACCTTCCTTCCTCCCTCCAAACAAAAACTCTCCTCTTCTACTCTACCACCAGTTTAAATCAAAGGAGCTTTAGCGCTCAAGCGCCCCCTAGGAGTGTGTAGAGTCATTACCTGGGTAACAGCTAACACTGTTACAACGTGGCTATAGGGAGTTGTAGTTTTTAAACAATAGTATTTTTCATAAAAGTGGAAGTTGCAAATATTTACTGGAGAGCATAGTGAGAGGTTTAGGGGGATAATAAAAACTACCATGCAATCAGAGTTAAGATGTCTAATTGTTAAATCGGTAAAAAATAATTTTAACCATATTTGACAGTGCCCCCAGTTGTTGACTATCCTCACATGATAGCTGAGGTCAAGAACTCACTGTAACAGTTGATCCCATATCTGTAGCCACTTTTGTTGCTGATTTATACATATTCAAACGTGCAATGAGGTGTAGTTTATAAGGTCAATATTTCAAGAACGAGCCATGTAGAATCTTCATAATAACATATATTACATTCCAGGCCAAGTATATGTAGAATAGTCCTACATGGTCAGGATCGTATAAAGTTTTAGCCTCAATATCCCTCTGTCTATAATGTTTCATACATATACTGCGTCTCTGAAAATGACACTATTATGAACATCTAGATGACAGTCTCCACATCAGATTTGTGGCTTATTTGTACCATGGGATGAAATTGTTAATAAAATGTATATTATCATTACTGTTCAAGACCTCAGCTCACTGAGCTTCTTAAAAAAACAATTCGTCTTGGGTTTTTGCTTAACTGTATATTTTATAAGTAATATTGCAGTATTTTTCTATTCCGATTCTCTGTATAACATGTGGTTATATATATGGTTCATATGTATTTAGATGGTTCTACACTGTATGTATGCTACACTGTGAGTATTAATCTGTGTACAGCAAGTACGTTTCGCATATCAATTTTTATATGAGACATGGTGTGACTATGACTTCTGATGTTCCAAAATGTAGTTCAGGTTGAATCTCAATGCTCTCAGTTTCTCTCTTCTCCTAAGAGACGATGAGCCAAAGACAACTCAATAGTCTGACAAATCACATTTGTATTTCTGTTTGCATTTACACACTTGTATCAGTAAGTGTTATACAGACATCAGTTGCATACATATCTATCAAATATCTACAAGTATTACAAATTCAGTTACAAAAGAGAGTACAATTTGAGCATATGGTATCACAGATAACAATAGATACTATGCATATAAGACAGCAGATCCTTTTATATATATTAAGGGAATAGTTCACTCAAAAATGAAAATGGTGTCATCATTTCCTTACCCTACAGTTGTACAGTTGCAAATGTACAAACCTACATACTTTGGTAGATGTTTCATAAGTTCAAAATTTTGTCATTACATACACATTCATGTTTTTATATTTAGGATATATTTACATTTACATTTAGCAGACGCTTTTATCCAAAGCGTATATGCAAAATATGCATTTACATGCATATTTATATTTAAATTATATATAAATGTGTATTAATTATGTAAACACAAAGTAGTGTTTTGTCCAAGGAAAAAGCGATTACAACTTGAGTCAAGTGACTTGAGTCTCCACCTCTGCGTTATCATTGTCATCCTCAGAGCTGATGTCACTTTGCCAGTACATGTCTTCCTCCATTTCCCATTCCTTCTCTTCCACCAGCCTAGGAGACGGTTCAAGAATGCCTCTGTATGTGCATGCTACAGTCTTTTGTTTGAGTCTGAGGTCATGCAGTCTTTTCTTAAGTAGAGAGATGAGGCCCTTGGACCCCTCCTCTGTGAATCCATTTGGATAGCCTAAAAGTCCACACGTGAAGAGTAATGGAATTACTGTCACACTGAACATTTGATCAGATTGAGCTTATTTATGTTAACAAAAATCTTAAATACTAGTAAAACTACTAGTTACTACTAAAAACAAATTGGATAAAATAATCTTTGAAGGCCATGATTAAGTTCTTAAGTTTTTGAGCATATACTAGTATGATTGCTTTTTACTTCAAAGTAGTTTGACCTATGAATTTTAAAGTGCATAGAGCCATATTGTTTGATTTACACTTACTTCCTGTTTGTTTGCACAGAGAAACGGTGGCTATTAGTGACTGGACCTTTGTTACGGAGTCCTTAAGGTAGTGACAGTGCTGCATCATCTCCTTAAGGAGTATCTGCTTTTCTTCTGTCAGTCATGAGACAAGCATTACTTTGTCAAAGATCTTCTTTTTGGTCATAATTTCAACACCATCTAAAAGAATGAACACATACATTAATAAACTAATTTAATGATGATGCATTTTAAATAAATCCGTAAAGTTAAATCTTCATAAATACCAGTGTTGTGTTCCTGCCAAGGCCAAATCATGCTCTCTGCAGCTTTGTTAGAGAGATTCTGCACAGCTGAGTTTGTGTCCACAGGGTCAACATCAGGATGCTGGTTGTATTTCTGAATCTCCTCTAGCAAGCGTTTCTTTTCTTGGGCAATCTTCTGACTAATCCTATGACGCTGTTTGTTGCAATCTGTATTAAGAGTGAAAACAATTGTTTTACAAATGATCTGTCATGACATGGAATGAAAAGAACCAACATAACTTCTATCTGTATCACTTACATTTACCAATACATACCATTTTGTCTATAAAGGTAGTGCTTCTTTTGACAAATGCTCACAAAGAGTGCTTCGATGGAGATCTGCACAGCATGGGCATCAACAGGACTGGCTGCTGCATTTCCTAAATTAAAGGTAAGAAAAATTAAACATGTTTTAAAGACACTTAAGATCTGTTAATTGCACATAGTAAAGCAGAAACAGACAGACTTTAGGACAATGTTTTTTAGGACACGTTTCAGCAACAATTAGGGACCAAGCAACAAAGAGGCGTAGGCATCTACTCTCTGTGAAGTTTTCATTATTATCATCACTTTTCTAGAGTCCCTGTTTATGGCAGTCTTTCTTTATTAAACTCATTGATGGGGGTTTATGTCCCCTATCAAACATCAAATGAGGTGACCCCATGACTTTAATTCTAGATTGACCAATAGGCCAAACTTTCAATAATGAAAAAAACTGTATCCTCTGAACAGAAGTAACCATGGTGCTCTTAAGGATTAATAATAAAGTGAAATCCTTAGATTCATAGTTGCTTATTGGAAATAGAAACTAGATCAGTAGAAAACAACTGAGATACTTGCACCAAGAATGTGAACTAACAAGTGCCTTTTGAAAATATCAGAAATACAAGCGGAGCATGCATGAATGCTGAAAACATGGAGACCTGGACTGGCCCACTGCTTGACATCAGCAATCCACTGCTATAGCATGTCATCACAGCAATGCAACTGGTCCTGCATCTTCTTCAGGCTCTCGGTTACATCAAATGTCTTTTCTACAGTCTGCAAACGAGCAATATAAAATGCTGTAATTTAAAAAAATTATCGTTTAAAGAACAAAAAGGTTTATGTTCCCGTCTGATTTAATACAGTAACATATTCAACTACACATACATAGATAAGGTCCTGCACCCCTACAATATCTACATGGGATTACATGTGATGCATTTTTGGTGGACTGTGAGTTCAAATTTAACCATTTAAAATAGTTAATCCTTTTTCAATCCTGGAACATACCTTTTTGTATCTGGAAGACAAGGCAATGTGGAGGCCATTATCTTTACGCAGATTCCACCCAATAGCATGGATAGTAAGCATATCGGTTCTTACTATAAAGAACAATAGAAAATCACAATAAATTGAACAAAAATGTGTATGTTTGCAGGCTGGGGGGGTGGAACTTGAGGACAAACCTGACTTGGTCATATACTTTGTGGTCAGGGCACATCTGGAGAGAAAACTATTAACTTGCTCTACTTCTTCACCAAGAGTGGTTCCAGCACCTTCCTGATTCCTTGCATTCCACAGAATCTACAGGAAGCAGTGGACTTGTTAAACAGTGTGGACAACATGGAGATCAATATAAATGCATATGGACACCAGCTATAAAAGACTGCACATATGAACTCATGTACAACTGAAAACACACTCCTGGGTTGTTGATTAGGTCAAAGTGTCATTCATTGTGGCACTTTACATAATTTGCTGGCTACATCATACCCTGAAATGTAGAAGTCAAGTAGTTGAAAGCATCACCTCGCATTTTGTATTGTGTGCTTTGGCATGCATCACGGACAAGCAATGTCTCATTTTCTGAAGAGGCTGAAGATGAGTCAGGACCTCTGACACCTTCTCTAGGTATGGCACATAACGGCAGGTCACATCCATGGCCAAAAATGTAGCACTCTGGAACTCTTTTTGGAGAAACATTGGATATGCAAAGATTTCTCCTCTATACATATTCAGACCTTTTGAAAAAAAATTAAGTAAAACAACAAATATTTTTTATGCAATTTATCAAGACCAATACACACCTTTTAGGAGGAATCCATGCATGCACACAGCGATTTCTACACCTTCTTCATCTAACTTGTTGGCCTGCCTTGATGTCTCCCTTGCTGCTGACCAATGGGATTGCCCACACATCGCTTTTCCTGTAGTCTACCAAAGTTTCAAAATGTTAGAAGTTAATTCAAGGACATTAAACAGCAGAACTGTAAACTCAGACACAACAACAATTACAGTATTTACAGGATTGTGCCTTTTATTGCCTGACCACCTAAATCATCTTTCACCTGTAAATCCATAGAGGATAACAAACCAATTTGAATACAGACAATGTGTCAGACACATGTGCGGCAACCAATATTGTGAATATACTACATTGTTTATAACTTTACTTCCAATTAGTTATAAAATAAGCCAGAGACCCGTTGCTCAGCCTGATTAAAAACGTACACTTTTGACAGCCCCCCTGACTTCCTCAACAAAACTGGACACCTCGGAGTCTTGGGCTAAAAATACTCCATGAAAAAACCCTTGCTCTTCACTCCTACAAGAAAATATATTCTGGATAACCACAGTAGTAAGAAGTTTTTCACAACATTATATTTATATGGAATTTGTTTAAAAACCTACGTTACGAGCGTTACTTCCATTGGAGCGGAAGTCCTGTCTGACAACATCTCAAAGACGCTCCGCAGCATTTGACATTTTTTACAGAAAAAATCGAAAAAATACGAGACGACGTAGTTAAAATCCAACCTCCAAGTGTGTCTGATGAATTAGTACCAACCATCACCCAAAAAGAAAAGCTAGAGTGTTTTTCACCTATAAAACAGGAAGATTTAATTAAACTTATTGCAACATCCAAACCGACAACATGCTTATTAGATCCCATTCCAACTAAATTACTAAAAGAGTTACTACCTGTTGCAATTGAGCCCATTTATAACATTATCAACTCGTCAATTAATCTAGGCCATGTTCCAGGACCCTTTAAACTGGCTGTGATTAAGCCTCTTATCAAAAAAAAAAAACTTAGACCCCAGTGAACTTGGAAGCTATAGACCGATTTCAAATCTCCCGTACTTGTCTAAAATACTAGAAAAAGTAGTGTCCACTCAGTTGTGCTCTTTCCTACAAAATAATGACATGCACGAAAAATTTCAGTCTGGCTTTAGACCGCATCATAGCACCGAAACTGCGCTCGTTAAAATTACAAACGATCTACTTATGGCATCTGATAAAGGTAACATCTCACTCCTAGTCCTGCTTGACCTTAGTGCTGCGTTCGATACTGTAGACCATAAAATACTTTTAGATCGTTTACAAAATTATACCGGTATTCAGGGACAGGCACTAAAATGGTTCCGATCTTACTTATCTGACAGATATCAATATGTCCATTTAAATGGGGAATCGTCTAATCTAACGCAAGTAAACTATGGATTACCTCAGGGATCGGTTTTAGGACCCTTGCTTTTCTCCATATACATGCTGCCCCTGGGCAACATTATTAGAAAACATGGAATTAGCTTCCACTGTTATGCAGATGATACTCAGCTATATATCTCTTCAAGACCAGATGATTCCTTCAAGCTATCCAAACTGGCAGAGTGCATCAAAGATATGAAACATTGGATGACTAGTAATTTCCTTCTTTTAAACTCTAACAAAACAGAAATATTACTTATAGCACCAAAGACTCGTAAACAGAATATATCAGATTATAACCTACAAATCGAAGGCTGCACTGTTACTCCGACAAATACAGTTAAAGACCTAGGCGTTATATTAGACAGCAACCTGTCATTTAAAAATCATATCTCAAATGTCACAAAAACAGCCTTCTTCCACCTTCGAAATGTTGCCAAATTACGAAATGTTTTATGTGTTGCTGACGCAGAAACTCTTATTCATGCATTTGTGACCTCAAGACTTGACTACTGTAATGCTCTTCTTAGTGGTTGTCCTGCATCTTCAATAAACAAACTACAGTTAGTCCAAAATGCAGCCGCCAGAGTCCTAACCAGGTCAAGAAAATACGATCATATTACCCCAATTTTATCATCTCTTCACTGGTTGCCCATTAGGTATCGTATTGATTTTAAAATTCTTTTAATTGCTTATAAAGCCTTAAAGGGTTTAGCCCCTACTTACTTTTCTGAGCTTCTATCACATTACAACCCATCACGCTCTCTAAGATCGCAAAACTCAGGACTTTTGATAACACCTAGAATAACTAAATCTACAAAAGGGGGTCGAGCTTTCTCATACGTAGCACCTAAACTCTGGAATAGCCTTCCCGATACTATTCGAGGGTCAGACACACTCTCCCAATTTAAATCTAGATTAAAGACACATCTTTTCACCCAAGCTTTCACTAATGCATAGTAAATGAACAGCAGCTACGCTAATTATTTTCTTTCTGCCTTCGCCTCGGGATGCCCATCTCGAGGTAGGGAAAGCTCTGCCAGGCCCAGATGGACATCATATGCCCATCCCGACTTAGAGACTACGCCAGCTGCGGACTGACTGACCATCCCAGCTCCATCTAAGGCAACTCCATTTCCACCCAAGAGAAAGGCGACCATCCCAGCTCAGACCATTCTATCCCCAACCGAGAGCAAAGATGGAATACTTGTCACATTAATGCTAAAAGTTACAATGCTTGGTATTAAATGCTAAACTACATCACATGTCAGCAGTTTGAAGTTATAGCTGAGTTCAGTGGCCCTGATTGGGGTTGCTGGGCTGATGTTCTTCTAAGATAGAGGATGAAAGAGCAAGAAATACAAAAAATGGGTCCGCTGGCTTGGGGATAAGACATCACATGCACATTGGAAGCCCATAGCTGAGAGCTACCAGATTTGGGGCTGAATGCATGTAATATAAGAAAAGAAGGGGTCTGTGTTCGGTGCACAGATGGACTTGTGCTCGTTGCAGACAGATGGACACTAAACGACGATAGTCGGATCGAAGATGGGACCTGGACCTGGGCGTTGCAGGAAGTCCGGAAGGGGGGGATAAGATTCGGGGATGTAAAGGGAAATGGGGTCTGGAGGGCTTGGACATGACAATGGGATGGGGCTGGTGGGGGTGACCAAGGGAGGGGGGGTGGTTTAAGGGGGGTGGCTGGTCGGAGGCACAATTGGGGTCCAGCGATGGGCTCTCCCCCCCTTCCTCGGGATGTTGCTCGGTGACTTGGTTGGGGTCACTGAGAGCAGCTATGACACGTCAGAGGGGATCTGGCCCTCCCGGCTGAGCCTGGTTTCTCCCAAGGTTTTTTTCTCCATCAATCAATAAGGGAGTTTTGGTTCCTCGCCACAGCAGGGCAGTGTTGGCTTGCTCACCGGGAGACTGCATCTATTTATCTATTTATTAATTTATTAGATATTATCTATTAGAATGATCTTGCTTGTTCTATAAACACTATGCACTGTGCTGTGTTTTACCTCTGTGTTTTCTTATTTTGCTTCTGTAAAGCTGCTTTGGAACAATGCACATTGTGAAAAGCGCTATATAAATAAACTTGAATTGAATTGAATTACAAACTCTAACACAGATGTCATATTCAACTGCTACAGTAGCAACAGCTTAATTTTAAATAAGTTATAAAATAACTATATTATTATTATAATGTTAATAGCAAGTACGTGCATTAACTACATTGGGTTTTTTTTAATGTGCGCAAAACTCACTGGTTTGTTTTCTGGAACCTGTACAGTTTTCTGTTGCCATCCACTGAGACAGCCACCATTTCAGGGATACAGGCAGGACAGACAAATGGCTCCTTTCCCAAAAGATGGTTCTCTTCAAAGCTGCAGTACACATATTGCAGAAAGCTCCTCTGTAAAGCATCTGCATTCACTTTGCCAGTCTGAAATAAGATATAGTACAGCTTTCATTTCACTATGTACAATACCTAGTCAATGTACCTTTTCAAATGCAAGAGGGATGTAAATGACAAAGCTGTCTAGTATGGTTTTTTTGTCCAGTTTATTTTAACAGCCTGAAATATTACAGCCAATTGTTGACCTTGAACTTATATGGGTTTGTTTTAATTAATGCCTTGCTTAGACTTAACCACAATTTTTGCCATACTGTCCAGCATAATAATAAGTGATGCCTTGGGACTTTGCTTCCGCGTAGGCAAAAATATTAAATATTTGTTCGACGCATCATGTGTGTAGCTTGTCATGTCAAACTATGTGTTCGGCATGTCATGTGACCTATGTGCATCACGTCAAAATACGTACCTGCTGCAGACCCGTTGAAAGAGTTTTTGATAAAAGAGACGCTTGAGTTTGTTAGAAACCCAGGAGTGTACTCGGAGTTAAGTGTTAGCGAGTGTCTCGCGAGTATCTTGTGAATGCGAGTATCTCTTTTTTCATAAACCCTTTTGACACATCTGGAGGCAGGCACGTAGGTGATGCACATATGTTTACGTGATGCACCGAACACACATTTTGACATGACGGGCTTAATCAAAGATATTAATATTAACAAGATGCGCCACTGCCATTACAATGAATGGAGAGGGAATGCAATGCTCAATATGGCCACTCTAGCAAAGGAAGTCATGCCTTCCAGTGAAACGAGCCAATCGTCAATCAGTATTGCTCACCAGCCTGTGTGCATGCGAAGTGGAAGATGCGACCTCGAAAAAGGGGTTTAATAGTGCAATTTAAGCTTACCAAGCCAAAGTTATGGCACACTTTGTCAGGTTTAGTTATTGACAGGAAATATGTTGTTTAATTGTGATTTCTACCAGCAATTAAAACAATATCTGCCTTCCCCCATTTAAGTAGAGAGAACTGTGGACTTGCTATGACGTAAATAACTGCCCAGAGGTGTTGCAAACATGTCGGCCGAGCGGCATGACTTTCGTAAAACAGTCTTTGGCTTAATACATGTTTTGACGAGATTCGCATTTGTGCCCCTCTGGAGGAAAAGTCACGGACCGCATCTAATAATACCTCTGATAATAATACTAAATGTATTTGTCTTTCAGCTTCAAATTTACTCACTCTTCCAAACTGCTCTGTTCTTTGGTCCAGCATTGCTGTGAAGGCTTTCATTGACATTCCTGGAGATGCTGTCTTCATAGCCTCAAAGGAACGGGAACAGATCTTGGTGGAGCAGTGTCTGCGAATGCATGGTTGCTGGCCAGTAACCACTCCTTACAAAATCACTGACTTCTGGGGCCCATTGCTTATTGCAATGTTTACATGTTAGCACCGGAACGTGAAGATTATAACGACCTGAGAGCAAAAAAAGACAAACACATAACAAGGAACTAAAGTAATGTGTAAAGCTGATGCCAGAAAAGATGTTTTGAATCTTATAAAAAAAATGTACGGCCTATTTATAGTCTTTTAAACAGCCTGATTATCTTGTGGTGTGGCCTCAGCTTTATAAACACACATTTTTTTTTATGCAACCCTACCATTTATGCAAACCAGTATGATGGGTCTACCAACAGAGACTGCAACATCACCAGTGTCACAGGAGCAAATCATTTGAGGAAAAGCTGTTGGCAGCAAACAATCTGCAGGAGCCGATGACAATTAGGATGACATTGGATGGATTTTGATCAAGTACTTGAAAAACATAATGCTTAACTTAACAACGTTGTCTTACATCAATTGAAACAGAGACACCAACCTTTTTGTTGGTCTTGTGGCCTCGCCTGTTGCCAACATTGTTGGACCTCTTTTTGCCTTTGACACCAATTGTACAATGGCGGCTGCTGAGCTAAATCTTGTTCATCAATGCCCTCCAGTGAATCCTGAAGAAGGTCCTCAAGCCTCTGCTTAATAATATCTTCAAAGAGGGAAAGAGAAAAATACATATATACCAGAAATTTTACATTGCAATTCCACTACCACTGATTCCTTATGTGCCATTTCCATTGCTTTTAACACAGGGACAGTCCAGTGATAGCAGAAAAGGTAAAGGGTAGTTGGAAATGGGCATCAATCAAACCCAAGTCCCTGTACATTCTGTGTAGTTTTGCCCACTTAACTGTGAAACTGAACAACCAACACATGGTTTCGTTAAGAAATACTGGTGCTGATGATGCAGTTCTCCTACTTCTGTGATGTGAACAGAGCTTAAGGCACCAAACTGTGGTAAGTGTAATGTTTGAGGCATGTTTTGGGAGTCGGGGCAAAAAAGATTTTGAAAGGAACATTGTCAGCTGGCTAGTTACTAAACGTAGCAAAAGTGCAGGTATAATGAGACTTCCTTTTTACTTAACTCATAATTTTTGTATGATTCATACCTTATTAAGTGTTTGTAAAGTATACTTACCAGGATAATCGTAGCTAGTACATGGTAAAGTTGTGATGAAGGAACTAGCACACTGAGAAGTACTAACTGTTTGAAAGTAAAAATAACATGAACATTAGAAAAACTCATTCGAACTCTTTGCCAGATGTACAAAAATAAACACTGAAAAAAGTAAAACTTGCAAAAAGGACACAATAAAATCTGAATGTATTTGGATTAAAATGTAATCATAATGCACCAACTCTAAATTACACATCAACACTCTACATTAAAAGTATTTGACATGCATTTTATAAGATGGACACTAACCAGCAGAGGATCCTTTTTTCCTCTGTTTGTTGGTGGTCACACGCTGCCCATCACGGTCCCTCTTCCACCAGGTCACTTTAGGTCGTTCTGTGACTTCAGGCGTCTGAGTCTGTGACTCAGTACATTTCTTTATGGACATAGCATATAATGAAACATAGATGGGTGAAAATAGACATTATAAACTAACTGGAGTTAATTTATTACACATTTGTGTAACAAGACTGAAACTTGCCTGCATCTCTTCAACAAACGCATCCCCAAGCTGAAGAACAGCTTCCAGTTTGTTCATATTTCCACTTGACATTGTACTTAAACAAAAAGGTGTCCATTAGATCCGCCTGAAACCTATAAGATATCATTTTCAACTACAGGTTCATGTTTTTGTAGACTGTATTGGTTACTGCATAATATTAAACATGTTTTATTAGTTTCGTTTCCGCTGGAGACAATTGATTTTGTCTAAATCGTGCTTAAGCAAAACATGATGACATGAGAAATTAAATAACCATGAAATAGGAGCCAAGATCAACCCTAATGTATCGTGGATCTGCAAGCAACTAGTAATGTCTAGTTTAATTATACCAACACACCTGTTATTTTAGCAGATCTCAGATCGGCCTGTATAGAGATTACAGGCCGTATGATGCGAAATACTGATCTGGCGTCAGCTATGACAAGGTTACCTTTTGGTGTCCACGGGGACACAGTTGCATATAACAGATGCATCAAAATGCCTTTTCCACGGGCACGATGTACAGGCAGTAAACAGGCTGTCCCGTTGCCCACAATTTGGGAATAAATCCGGTTTAGGAGTCCATGCGGAGTGGTTGGTGCAACTTATTGACCCCCGGGGCCCCGTAGGCTAACGTTACCACTTAAGTTAAAACATCAGCTAACACTAATTCAGTCTCTCGAATAGTGGTGCTGTCATCAGCCATGTCAAAAACACGATAAAGCACAGTTTTATTTGTTTGTGTATTTCAAACTGGAACATAAACATGAGATATATACAGTAGAATTGATCTTAGGCTAATGTCTAGGGCTGCAACAAACGATTATTTTGATAATTGACTAATCTAACGATTATTAGAACGATTATTCGACTAATCATTGATTATTTTCACAGATTAATCGGGAGGTTTTGGTCGATTATTCAGTTCTTGCAATTCATTAAAATGTAGAGTTTGACCTATTTTAACTAATAAATAAAACAAAGACATTATTTCAGCTGTTTGATTTCTAAACTTTCAAGTTTTTTAAAAAATTCTGTTTGATTCAATATCAATTTATTTGAATATATAAAGTAGGTTCTTGGAGTACATACTGATTAAAAATGTATAGCTTGAATGCACTGTAAGTCGCTTTCGATAGAAGTGTCTACTAAAAAATTGTATTAAGGAAAATCTCAACTAATGATGTAAAAACATATACAGGGAACCAAGTCAGTACATCACCATACCATTAAACATTAAAATTATACAACTTATTTATAGCCTATACAACTGCATATACTAAAGATTTTAAAATAATCATATTTAATAATAACTTATGATCACTTACATAATTTATTTAAGATAAATATAGGCTACCCCAGCTGGAATAAACAATAGAAACCCAAAATAACCCATGAAAAGAAATTCTAAGGGTTTCCATTGAAATATTATAATTTACAAACCATAAACTTGAATCATTAAAACCGTTACAAAACTCCTTTTTTGTAGTGTTTTTTGGGCCTTACTCTCCCACTATTAGAATTCATCACGTACCATTAGACATTAGATCGTTATAGTTTCCATTAAAACCAATTCATTTACCATAATCCACAACATTTCCT
The DNA here is from genome assembly GCA_006030095.1 of Triplophysa siluroides. NCBI lineage: Eukaryota > Metazoa > Chordata > Actinopteri > Cypriniformes > Nemacheilidae > Triplophysa > Triplophysa siluroides. The sequence continues at coordinate 13,738 of VCII01000123.1, read as the reverse complement.
ATGGTAATTTTGGGCAGGGTTTTATTGTTTATTCAGCCGGGACGTTTATGCAGGTACACATGGAGCATTTTAAATGATGACTCTGTGACTCTGGATGCATTTTAAATTCACAGTAAGGATGCACCCCTGTCACATTACACACTTGATCTTTCAATTAACCGACAGAAGGTGGGTTAATGTGTTTATATGCTAGGCGAAATAGACGTGAGATGCAAAAATCTCTCTACGGCAATCGTAACAGGGCGCTCTGCTAGGTCAGCTAGCATTGGCAAGCAGCATATTCTTCTATTGCGTTAATGCGTTGCCTCTTGAAGGGTAGTCACGCTACAGCGCCCCACAGGTCAAACCACGTAACTGCGGGCCCTCAAATCACATCATGTGAAATCAAACGACTACTCGACAACACAATTATTTGTTGACAATTTCTTATTGTAGACGTTGTCGATAATGTCGACTAATCGTTGCAGCCCTACTAATGTCAATGGTAGGCTAACGTTACCAGCTGTGCAAACTGAGCAGCGCGATGTTACACTAACAAACTTCAACGCACACGCTGCCGTTTTGACGCATGGCCCCATGTAACGTGATGCAGAAACACAAAAATAATGAAACTTAATTATAATTTACTTACAAATAACCTTATTTACAAAGTGTGTTGCCTTTACTCACCTGTTTAAAGATGGCGCGCATAAGGTGAACTGAGCGAACCGAGCATCGCTGGTGACGTCACTGCCGTTTAAGACGAAGCGTGGTATTTGGACACTTCTGCTCCCCACTGAAGTTAATGGAAAGGATTGGCGTATCCCATGCACGCGAAATTGGACTTGGCGTATGTATTATACGCAGTTTGAAAGTGTAAAGTCGTGTTATTTATACGCAGGTTGATGAGAACGGGTTGTGCTTGCAAAGGAACACCTTATCCAGGAGGTGGCAAAGACAGAGGGGAGGAGGGCTGTCGGTGCAGTGCCAGAGGAAAACGAGCCTCTAAGCAAAGCCCGTGAGCAAGGCACCACATCATGAAGCATGTAGCAGCCTGGACATCGCCTTTGAGGAAATCTTACAAGAGAGGCAGTCCACTTGGAGGGGTCGGCCTAGACTCCCGTACAGAGCGTGTAAGCTTTCTTCGACCCTAGTGTCGAAGCCTTGTAACGCTGCTGGACAGGCTGCTTCCCGCCCTCCACACCATGGCGATCCTCCAGGTCTTTCATGCTAAAGTCCTGAAGGACCTGGATGAAGGTAAGCCCGACCCCACTCGCATGAGTGTGTTGCGCACTGCCACTGACCTCGCGCTCCGAGCGACGAAGGCCACGGCAGGGGCATTAGGTCGGTCGATGTCCACTATGGTGGCCCAAGAGAGGCATCTGTGGTTAAATCTTGCGCAGATGAGCGAAGTCCAGAAGGCCCGCCTTCTGGACGCGCCCATCTCGCAAGCAGGGGCTGTTCGGTGACACCATGGAGAACGCGGCACAGCAGTTCTCCGCGGTGCAGAAGCAGACGGAGGCAATACAGCAGATATTGCCTCGCCGCGGCGTGACCACCCATAGGTCGTCACGTCCCCGAGCGCCGCCTGCTTCCCAACAGCCCCGCCCCTCTGCAGTGGCTCCTCCGGTTCCAGGGCCCTCCCAGAGGACGGCCCGCCCGAGACGCAGACCCACACGGAGGAGAGCGACCCCCCGTCAGTAGTCCGCAAGGAAGGACTCCCAGCGGCCCTGACGGGACGAACCCGGGGGAAACATTGGGCCCGACGTCGGCCATTCCATCGGCGAGTTGGAACGAGACGCTGCCTGCCGCGTCTCCACTAAGTCCGGGCCCTTCTCAGGGCCCGGAGCCCACCTCCTCACTAAGAGAGTTGTTTTCCCTGGGTTTCCCTCTTCCACAGCACCCTCAGGCGCGCAGTGGCGAGGATGGACGGCGCGGACGACTACAACCTCCACGCGACGTTGCGTCGACCAGCACCACAACCTCTCAGGGACCCTCCCCGGTGCGAGGTGACCGCTCTGCCAGCCACCGAACCAGCCCTCCCAGGTACGGGGAAGGAGATCGTCCCTCTGACACCGCTGGCAAGGTTCTTGGATGCGTGGCAAACGCATACCAGCCCGTCACGGTGGTTAGACCGGACGATCCGTCTCGGTTATGCGATCCAGTTCGCCAAGCGCCCCCCGAATTTCCGGGGCATTCTGGTCTCCTCAGTTCGGGGAGAGAATGCCCCCGTACTTCGGAGAGAGGTCGCCGCCCTGCTGGCGAAACGCGCGATCGAGCCCGTCCCAATAACCGAGATGTCCTCCGGGTTCTTCAGCCCGTAATTCATCGTGCCCAAAAAAGGAGGAGGGCTGCGCCCTATTCTGGATCTACGCGTCCTGAACAAGTACCTGCACAAGCTACCGTTCAGGCTAGCTGACTCAGAAGCGCATCTTGGAGTCGATTCGTCATCAAGATTGGTTCGTGGCAATCGACCTGAAGGACGTGTACTTTCACGTCTCTATTCTTCCTCGACACCGACCGTTTCTACGGTTCGCGTTCGAGGGGAAGGCGTATCAGTACAGAGTCCTGCCCTTCGGTCTGGCCCTGTCTCCGCGGGTTTTTACAAAACTCACGGAGGCCGCCCTAGCTTACTCAATATACTCGAATACTCAACTATCTCGACGACTGGCTTTGGCACACTCGCGAGATGTGTTGTGTACGCAAAGGGATCTTGTGCTCAGGCACCTAGACCGTTTGGGCCTCCAGGTCAACCGAGAAAAGAGCAAGCTCTCCCCAGCGCAGAGCACCTCTTATCTCGGTATGGAACTAGACTCTGTCCGCATGTCAGCGCAGCTCACTACCGAGGGCGCACAGTCGGTGCTACACTGCCTGACACTAGTCAGGCAGGCTACAGCGGTCCCACTGAAACTATTTCAGAGGCTCCTGGGGCACATGGCGTCCTCGGCCGGGGTTATCCCGCTCGGGTTGATGCACATGCGACCGCTACAGCACTGGCTTCAGAGTCGGGTTCCGAGGACGGCGTGGGACCTCGGCACAAGGTGGATTACGATCACGCCCCAGTGCCGACGTACCCTCATCCCCTGGACAAGTTTGTCCTTTTTGCGAGCGGGGGTTCCGCTCGGGCAGGTGTCGAAGCACGTCGTGGTTACGACAGACACCTCCCTGCGGGGATGGGGGGCAGTGTGCAACGGGCATGCAGTAGCAGGGCAGTGGACGGCCCCCGATGGCACATAAATTGCCTAGAGTTGCTGGCAGTCCTTCTAGCACTAAGGAGGGTACAGCCCCTAGTGCAGGACAGACACGTGCTAGTCCGGTCGGACAGCACGTCTGCCGTGGCGTATATAAATCACCAGGGCGGCATACGCTCACGGCAGATGTCGCGACTAGCCCGACGCCTCCTCCGGTGAAGTCAGCAGGTGACCAAGTCCCTGCGGGCCACGTTCATCCCCGGGAACCTGAAACAGACAGCCGATGCGCTCTCTCGTCAGGTGACTCCCCGTGGAGAATGGCGACTCCATCCCCGCGTAGTCCAGCTCTTATGGGAGCGGTTCGGGCAGGCTCAGGTGGACCTGTTTGCCTCCACGGACTCGGAGGAGGCAAACTCAGACAAAACTCGGACCCATTGCCCGCTTTGGTTCTCCCTGACCGAGGGCCCCCTCGGCACGGACGCCTTAGCGCACAGCTGGCCGCGGGACAAGAGGAAGTACGCCTTCCCCCCCGTGAGCCTCCTTGCACAGACTCTGTGAGTCAGGGAAGAGGAGCACCAAGTCCTGTTAGTTGCGCAGTACTGGCCCAACCAGACTTGGTTTCCAGACCTAATATCTCTAATGACAGCTCCCCCCCTGGCCAATTCCCCTCTCGAAGGACGTTCTTTCGCAGGGGAAGGGCGCGGTTTGGCACCCCAATCCAGGCCTCTGGAACCTCCACGCCTGGTCCCTGGACGGGACGAGGAGGGTTTAAGTGGCTTGCCTCCGGCAGTCCAAGAGACTGTCATGCAGGCTAGAGCCCCCGCCACGCGGCGTTTATACGCCTACAAGTGGCGTCTCTTCTCGTCTTGATGTTCCTCCCTTGGAGAGAACCCACGGAATTGCCCGATCGGGTCAGTGTTGGCCTTTTTACAGCAGAGACTAGAGAGTAACCTCTCCCCATCCACCTTGAAAGTGTATGTAGCCGCTATTGCCGCTCATCACGATCTTGTGGAGGGTAAGTCTCTTGGTCGACACGACCTGGTCATTAGGTTCCTCAAGGGCGTGAGGAGGGGTGAATCCACCTCGACCGCGCTCTATACCCTCTTGGGACCTTAATGTGGTCCTACAGGGCCTGGGTATGGCCCCGTTTGAGCCCCTCGGAGACGCCACTCTTCCTCATCTTACGATGAAGACGGCGCTCCTGATGGCACTCTCGTCTATCAAGAGGGTCGGGGACCTCCAAGGCTTTTCCGTGTCCCCGGGATGCCTAGAATTTGAACCTGGTTACTCTCACGTGCAGTGTTGGGTAAGTTACTCTCAAAAAGTAATGAATTACTAGTTACTAAGTACATATTCAATAGTGTAATTAGATTACTTTACAAATTACTCTGTCCAAAAAGTATTTAGTTACTTATTACTAATTACTTTCTATATCCTATATCAACCTTGATTAGTTAAGTGATTCAAGGATAGACATGAAACAACTTATTTAATTCATTCAAATAAATAATATTAAACTACTTAAAGTACTCTATTAACTGACCAACGTATGACAGATGTGAGAATTATACATTTTACAAGTTACAAGTTAGACTTTGAATTTTGATGTCTATTCCACTATTGCACACACATATATTACACAAAGTATTTAGTTTAATTACATCAAAAGTAACTGTAATTAAATTACAGAAAACATGAGAGTAATCCCATACTTTACTTTTTCAAGGGGAAAGTAATTAAATTACAGTTACTAATTACTTAGTAACTAGTTACACCCAACACTGCTCACGTGATGATCCTGAGACCCAGGCCAGGTTACGTGCCCAAGGTCCCCACCACTCCCTTCCGGGATCAGGTGGTGACCTTGCAGGCGCTCCCCTACGGGGAGGAAGACCCAACCTCTGATGTGTTGTGTCCTGTACGCGCATTGCGCCTCTACATAGACCGCACACAGAACTCTAGGAGTTCTGAGCAGCTCTTTGTCTGTTTTGGGAGACAGCATCAGGGGAGAGCTGTCTCCAAACAGAGGCTGGCACACTGGATTGTTGATGCCATCTCCTTGGCGTACCAATCCACGGGTCAACCATGCCCACTTGCAGTGAGAGCCCACTCCACACGGAGCGTGGCCTCCTCGTGGGCATTGGCCCATGGTGCCACCCTGGCAGACATATGTTGTGCTGCGGGTTGGGCTACGCCCAGTACGTTCGTGAGGTTTTACGACCTCCGAGTGGAACAGGTGTCAGCCCGCGTCCTACAGGGATAGAGGCCGGCATCTGGCCTGGACGTACGCCTGCAAAAGCGCCTTCTCCCCTCTTCAGGTGAGTAACGTGCGCTGTTAGCCTCCCTACTATTCCCCCCTTAGGGTGAAGTATAGGCATTCCATCCATCACTAAGCATGGCATTTGGTAATAGGTCGGGCGGAGCGATCTGTTAGCACCAAGTCCAATACTGGCAGAGTCACCCCTATTCAGGTGGACCCCTATACTTGGACTAATGCCCCATACGTAGTGACTCCCCTGTAAGGTAGTCCCGTATGTAGATTCTCACGTATTCCTCTATAGGCGAATTTGTGACCTCCCCTCCGGTGGCTCTACACCGAGTATACTGTCCCCCGAGTTGGGTTGACACATTCCTGCATGCGCTCTCCTCATGGGAAGACCATGCCTTATACCTCCACATGTACCTCCCCACGTGGTAGGATGTGGGCTCCGCAACACACTCTTCATGAGAGAGTAGTGTTTTTCCCAGTGCGGCCCGGAAGGGACCTCGTTACAGGGGTAACGCCACCTTGCGTGATGACCGTCAGTAGAACCTTCTTAGTATGTCTGATACTGAATCCACTGGAAGATCACATCTCGCGATAGCGCTCAGTTGACTCGCTAGACCAGTCACTGTCGCTCCGCTGGAGGTCGTGATGCGGCGTAGTGCCGTGGCGTGTGTAGATACTTCCCCAGTCTGTCTCTCAACACAACGTCGAGAGACCGACTGAAGGGGAACGTCTCGGTTACGTATGTAACCTCGGTTCCATGATGGAGGGAATGAGACGTTGTGTCTTCATGCCACATCACTGCGCCGACCCGCTGCAGTGACCAGGAGACTCTCTCTCAGATTCCTCAGCACAAAGGTGAGTGAATGACCGCCGCCATCTTCCTTTTATACCCGTATGCACGGGGCGGAGACTGGCGTGGGCGTGCCATTCGCCAATCCTATTGGCGTTTAGAAATTCCTCTCGGAGATGATAGGTTCTCAAGATCAAACCCCAGTCTGTCTCTCAACACAACGTCTCGTTCCCTCCATCAGGGAACCGAGGTTACATACGTAACCGAGACGTTTTCATAAAAAAAAAACATACATTTCCTTCTGTGAAACGTACTACTGCGATGACAGTAAGAGTTAGGAGTGCAGTTCCTAAAAGCACATTACTGGCTTTGCAAACACTTCGGCACTTTAATTTTTTTATTTGTTTACATGCCTGCCGGGTATTTTAAGGTACTGAGGTACTATTTGTTTTTATATTAGACTTTTTTTATGTTTACTTTTGCACTAAAGTCCAAAAGTGAAGAATATATGTTATTTATTACTTGATTGTTCAAGCCACCTCACAGAAGTGATCTGTTTGTCAACAGAGTTGTTGAATGTTAAAATAAGGTGAATTAAATAAAAAATGAGGAAGATCCTGGATCTGTTTTTTCGCTCTTCTTTATTCTTTTTCTATGTATTATAGAAGTATCGGATCGGGACTCGGTATCGGTAGATACTCAAAATCAAATGACTCGGACTCGAGGGCAAAAAAACCTGATCGGGACATCCCTAGTACAGGATCTCCGTTTAGGGGCCGAAGCCTACTATTGGTTCCTAATAATGAATCTGTACTTCCAGAGGGGGTCGGCATCGAGGAAGGATGAGTCATTGTTCTCGGCTGACAAACAATCGGTGATATCGGTGCCCATCGCCAATATCAACAACTTTGCTGTCACCTTAGACCGTCGACTAATCCTGGGAAATCTTCAAGTCTTCAAGACAAATCCAGAACAACCCTATGTTTTTATTTAACACAGTGGCTAAATTAACAAAAAATCAATTGTCAGCAACTTCAGATTCAGGATATCAGCATAACAGTGATGAATTTAAATGACTTCATAACCACAGACGTGAGAGCGACAGGTCTGTAGTCGTTAAGTCCAGTGATTTGGGATTTTTTGGGGACCGGAATGATAGTGGAGCGTTTGAAGCTGTGGGGAACTTCGCACAGCTCCAGAGATCAGTTGAAGATCTGTGTGAATATGGGGGATCTCCTTTGTTAGTTTGTTCCTGGCCTGGTTGTACAAGATTTTATCAACACTTTTGTAAGCACCCTCTTTTGTGTGACGAAGCTGTTGTGATAGTTCCAGAATATAACCAGATTAAATTTGTGTTATTTGTGTTTTAAATTATGTTAAATTATTTTTTACGTTTTAAATTAATGCATTTATCTATTTAAAAGAAACGCTTAAGAATTAGAACAATAACACATCAGCATAAGGCTTTGTTGAGTTTACATGCACACAGTAGCTTTAATAATATCTATAAAACCAGATCAATCACTGCTGTTTTTTGTGTAGGTAGATATAGTTAACATTTAATTTAATATATAATAACCACTTTAATATATTAAATATTTTAAGAATAGCCTATCATAAGATATATATATATATAATAAGATAGACTAAGCAAACATTATTATGTAACAATTTTTTTTTGGACAGCATTCGCTTATTGGACAGCTCTATTGTCTAATTTTGGTCATTTTGGAGAAGCCTTTTTCTGTCAATATGATAGACGTGGAGGAATCATGATGAGAATAAGTTGGTAGGTCGATGTCAAAACATAAAACATTGCTTCATTGAAAATACATGTATTCTGTGCCCAGTCAAACCTCACCTTTGTCGATCTCTGCAGGGCTCGTGCATGTTATGTCTGTCTTCTGATTTCAAAAGTAACACAGGCGAAGTGACCCTCCAATGTCATACTTTGTTGATTTTTTTGCAGTTTAAAATTTGTTGACTTGTTGCACTTGCTATATTTAAAAAAATGGGAAGAATAGTTTAGACTATAAAACATTGAAACTGACTCACAGGTTCTGGATTGAATAGGTGGAAGTCTGAAACAGGCATGAGCGTTTTCTATGAGCGACTTTGTGAACGCTTGTCATTGTTTCACGTCAGTTGCCCAAAAAAGATCACACACAGCAGTGCTTTAAGTACTGATAGATCCAACTCTGGGATATGGCTTGAAGATCCTATAGATCTAAAATAAGTCCAGTTTCACTAGATCTCTCTCTTTTAGAAACTTATTAAACCTGAAAATATCAACTCCTTTGTGAGTCAATACTTTAACCCAACCACCAGGGAGATACAGAGTTGCAAAATGATGCAATATTGCAGTATCAAAACAATGTCTCGTGACATTATAATGAACCTTGAGATGGAGGCCATTGGATACTCATTTCATCATAAGAGACAATACAACTCCCAACTAGCTTAAAAAATAAGAAAATAAGGACGAAATGTAACAAATAATACGAATAAAAGTGAATCATAAAATAAAGGAATGAATACATATGATAAATGAATATTGTAATAAATTAAAAAGAATAATTAAATTAAATTAAACAAGAAACAAGTGTGTGTTTCTATCCAGATCTATCACTACGTACGATTCGTTATCCATTTGTCAAGTCAAATGTAACCTTATAAAGCAGTTGTAGCATGCGTTTGTTTTTGAAATGTAGACTATTTTCACCTGATGTGCATGTGATAGGCTAATAATATTGTTGTTTAATCATGACTGATAGGTTGTATTTTATTTATTGCCAAACATACGCATAAGTCCTATACATTTTCCATGTCTGCAGTTGTTGGAAAAGAAGCAGTGTGTGATATACATTATTACAGCCTGAAAACCTTTAATCACATAGTTTCGCTTAACTATTTTGAGAGTTCACAGTAGTCTCACAGAGGAACTCACGGCTGCACTACAGCAGCTGGAGAAGGACAAAGACAGTGTAAGTATTTTGTCCATTTTCCTTTAAAGCACATTTTCCTTTTTACTCTGACTGAAATGCGGGTTATCTTTCATCCAGCAACAACCATACTATACATCCTTTGTTGGAACTAATAACTTGCCCATACCTTTTATTCTTTACTTTATACATGTGTGTTCAGTAGGTCTAATTTATTTTATTTTACAGGATTTATTGTACTGGATTTATTGTATTAACTTACAGCGGGGAAAATAAGTATTTGACACATCAGCATTTTTATCAGTAAGGGGATTTCTAAGTGGGCTATTGACACAAAATTTCCACCAGATGTAGCCATCAAGCCAAATATTGAATTCCTACAAAGAAATCAGAACATTTAAGTATACAAGTTCAGTCATAATAAATAAAGTGAAATGACACAAGGAATAAGTATTGAACACATGAAGGTAACAAGGTGCAAAATGGCATAGAAAGCCAGGAGATCACCTGAAATCGGTCAGTATTGAGAGAGAAACCCTGCCCCCAATCAGTACTAATTGATATCTGCTGCTTTAGTACTAATTGATGGCCTATAAAGGCTTCTCATTACCTAGGAGGCACACAGGAAATATTTCATGATGGGTAAAAGCAAAGAACTCTCTGTAGATCTTTGTAATCTTATCGTTGAAAAGCATTTTGATGGGAATGGTTATAGGCGCATTTCCAGAATGCTGAACGTTCCTGTGAGCACTGTGGGGGCCATTATCCGGAAATGGAAAGAGCATCAGTTCACCATAAACCGGCCACGATCAGGTGCTCCACGTAAGATCCCTGTCCGAGGAGTCCAAAGAATAATCAGGAGAGTTCTCCAAGAGCCAACAACCACTCGGGCAGAACTTCAGGAAGACCTTGCATCAGCAGGACTGTTATTTCAAAGAAAACTGTAAGCAATGCACTGAACCGCCATAGCATCCATGCACGCTCACCATGCAAGACTCCATTGCTGAGCAAAAAGCATGTTGAGGCTCGGTTAAAGTTTGTGAAAGAGCATTTGGAGAAGCGTGTGGATTATTGGGAGACTATAGTATGGTCAGATGAAAGCAAAATTGAACTTTTTGGCAGTCATTCTTCACACCATGTTTGGAGAAGAAATGGCACTGCCCACCACCCCAAGAACACCATACCAACAGTTAAGTTTGGGGGTGGAAATATCATGGTTTGGGGCTGCTTTTCAGCAAGGGGTACTGGCAGACTGGTCTCCTCCATACAAGAGGTGTCTAGAAGCTGTAATCACCAACAAAGGCTTTCTACAAAGTATTAAATAAAGTGTGTTCAATACTTATTCCCTGTGTCATTTCACTTTATTTAATATGACTGAACTTGTATACTTAAATGTTCTGATTTCTTTGCAGGAATTCAATATTTGGCTTGATGGCTACATCTGGTGGAAATTGTGTCAATAGCCCACTTAGAAATCCAAATTTCTAAGTGTCAAATACTTATTTTCCCCGCTGTAGTTGAGTAATTTAAGCAATTTAATCAAACAAACAATACAAATTAACAGAAGGATAAAATAAGAACATTAAAGTCACATATGAGTGTTTACGTTCTGTCGCATTTTTCCTAATTTCCTAAGGTAATTTCAAAAGAAAACACTTGAAAGAAAATTTCTGACAGGCACAAAAAAGGTACAAAAGTGATTTTCTTGAAAATCCAGGAGGTTTTTGCTGATCTTTCCTGATCTGCTTGCATGACGCAAACTTTGCTATTGTACCTGTACTGATATTAAAATATGTCAGCTTTTAAATGTCCAAACATATTTTTTTCACATCTTAAATGTAAAAGTCTTGCACCAGTGGTGTCTTGTACTAATGTCCCTACTTATTATGCAAGTGTATTTGTTTAACTCCTTATTTGTATGCACTTATATTGCAAGTCCTTGATGTTTACAGAAGACTGACCAGGAAGTCAAAAAAGTTACTATGTTGGATTCCTCTGGATTCATATTTTTTCAAACTTATTTGTCTTATGCATATTTCCACATCTGTAAACATAATTCTGGTCCTTTGTTAAATATTTTTGTTGACTGGTTTTGGTTATTATGCTTTATTAATAAATTGTATTAGATTATTTTGTTTTATGCACTATAACTTCACATTGTTTTATACAATGAAGAATACATTAAAACATAATTTTTTTTTATGTTTCAGACTATAAATGTGAGAAGTCTCACCAGGTTGCATAGCAAATCGGAGAATTATATAAATGATATATGGAAAACGTCTCGGTTACGTATGTAACCTCGGTTCCCTGATGGAGGGAACGAGACGTTGTGTCGAGAACGACAGATGGGGTTCGCCCTTGAGAACCAATCACCTCTGACTACTATAGAAAAGGCCAATGAAATTTGGCGAATGAAATTTGCATGCCGGGCTCCGCCCCCGGATGTCCGGTATAAAAGGAAGCCGGCGTGCAGCATTCACTCACCTTTTGTTCTGAAGAGCCTGAGAGCCTCTCACGACTGCAGCAGAATACGATACGTGTTAGTGGCATAAGGGACACAACGTCTCGTTCCCTCCATCAGGGAACCGAGGTTACATACGTAACCGAGACGTTCCCTTTCTGTCGGTCTCTCGACGTTGTGTCGAAGACGACAGATGGGGTTCCCTATGGAAAACGCCACAACGCTGTATCGCGTCACAATCTCTAGCGAAGCGACGGTAACAGGCCTGGGCGTGTCAGCTCGATGCTTTCGTGAAACTGTAACCTTCCAGTGTGGTGGTCGGGGGTTCCAGAGCTTTCTTGGAGAAAGATGGGAACAGCCTGACCGGTAACCTTTCACGGACGGAGGCCTTAGCTCTCTACTGGCGAGAGGCCGTCCGGCTCGGGTTTACACCGGGTAAGCGCAACTTCCTTAATTAGGGATGCGCTGCAGAGGCCACCTCCTACCCGTGGGGAGGAAACGGTGGATAAGGTATGGTCTCGTCCTTGGAGGAGAACGCATGGAACGTGCGGGCTGAGTAGTTAACCGCGAGGTGGGAGGTCCACCTGGGGAAGCTCATGGGTTACCAGGAGTGGGAACCATATCATGAGGATACATCAGACGGAACAGCCCGGGGGGGGTGTTACAGGCGTCCGGTAGCACTAGGTCCGGTTAGAGCCAGGGGATGGCTCACATGATATCCCGGCCTAAGGGGGAAGGGTGCTCTGCCCAGCCAACCCCCAGGTGGTGCTTGCTTAGTGATGGATAGAATGCCTATTCTTAACCAAGTGGTTGGGTAAGAAGGGAAGCGGATAGGGTACCTGTCCTTAGCCAGAGTAGGGTAAGGAGAGAGGTAGATAGCACACTGACCCAGCCTCCTAGAGGGTGGGGTGATGCTTTCGCAGGCATACGCCCCGCCGGATGCCAGTTCTACATGTTGCCACGCAGGACGTGGGCTGACACCGGGTTTACGCTAGGGTTGTTTAACCCCTGCGAAGGTGTATGGGCGTAGCCCAACCCGCAGCTCTACAGATGTCTGCTAGAGAGGCGCTTCTGCCAGTGCCCAGGAGGTGGCTATACCCCCCTCAGTGGGCATGGGAGATCTGAGATTGGAATGTCGTCGTAACGGCATCCACGACTCAGTGCGCCAACCTCTGCTTGGAGACAGCCTTCCCCTCTGCTGTCCTCCAATACAGACAAGGAGCTGGACAGAGCTACTGAGGCCCTGCGTGCGGTCCAGGACACAACACGGAAGGGGTTGGGTCTTCCTCCCCAATGGGGAGCACCTGCAAGTTCACCACTTCGCCCCGTAAGGGAGTAGTGGGAACTTTTTGGGCACGCATCCGGGCCTGGGTCTCAAGATAACGTGAGAGCTACCAGGGCCGAATTCAAGGCAATCCGGGGACACAGAGGATGCTCGGAGGTGCCCTACCCTCTTGAAGAAAGCGAGCGCCATCAGGAGGGCCGTCTTACTCGGGTGAGGAAGATCGGAACCTCCGAGGGGCTCTTGGGGGGCCCAGAGGCCCCCCCGAGGACCCCTTAGGGTCCCAAGGGTATGGAGCGGAGATGAGGCGGGAGCCCCTCTCGCGCCCCTTAGCAACCTGGTGACCAGGTCGTGTCATCCTAGAAACTTTCCATCAACTGAGTTGTGATGAGTGGCGACAGCGACTACATACACACTCAGTGTGGAGGGGAGATGTTAGTCTCCAGTCTCGTAAGAAGGACAACACAATCCTGATCGAGCACCTCAGTGGGTCTTTCTCGTTGAGAGAGACACCAGGACAGAAGCGGCGCCGTCTAGAGGCGTGTAACCGCCCAGTAGATGGGGCCCTAGCCTGGGTGATGGTCTCCGCCATAGAGGGAGAGTAGCCAACTCAGGACTTCTCGTCCCGTCTAGAGACCAGACATGGTGTTCCAGAGGTCTGATCTGGGATGCCGGAACGTGTCCTTCCCCTGAGAGAGCAGGTCCTCTGTCAGGGGAATGGGTCAGGGGGAGTCGCTGTCCAGAGCATCAGCTCTGACGCCAAGTGCGGTTAGACCAGTGCGGTGTAACCAATAACACTTGGTGCTCCTCTTCCCTGGCCT